>CM019698.1:38212423-38329923 GCA_009760885.1 Achatina immaculata
CAGGGCCACTCAGTAGACACAAATCTCATCCAAGTACACGAGCCAACTTCAGAAAGCTCTGATGATGAGATAAAATAATTTTACAACAATCTGGACATGGCAATGAAACAGTGCAAACCATGGGAGGTTAACTTTGTGCTAGGTGGTTTAAACGCGAAAGTAGGGACTGCACAAGACAATCAAGCTACTGGCAAGTATGGTCTAGGTATCAGATATAAAAGAGGAGAGATGTTGATTGAGTGGGTGGAAAAGAATAAAATGATAATAGGAAATACTTGGTTTCAACAACATCCAAGCCAACTATGGACATGTAAACGCCCATATAATAACATACATAGCCAGACAAATACGTCGGCATCAGTGTGGCTAGGAAGAAAGACAGGGAATTTTGGAGAGAAATGATCGCATACGCCACGCGGTATGGCACCTGGAATTAGAATTAGAACCAGATAGATTACATTATGATCAACAGAAGATTCAGAAACTCACTAATATCCGTGAAAACAAGACAAGCGCAGGCTGCAATAGTGACCACATCCCAGTCGTAGGAAATGTGAGAATCAGGCTAAAGAGGTTAAAGGTAGCAGCTAAAAACAAAGAACTAGATAGAGAGCTGTTACGGAAAGATAAAGCAGTACAAGAACAATATAAGACCATAGTAGATAATAGATATAATACTATAGAGAAGACTGAAACGATTGATAAACAATGGAATATGTTTAAAAACTATTCAGCAAACATCTATTGAAATCCTACCTCCAAATAAAAGACACGCTAAACAGGGGTGGATGACAGAAGAAATTTTGCACATAATGGATCGGAGAAGAAGTCTTAAGGAAGATAAAGATGAATATGACAAAATAAATAAAGAAATAAGACACAAATGCAATAACGCTAAGGAGGAGTGGCTAAATAAGAAATGTAGTGATATAGAGACACACCATCATGGAAACACAAGGGATACCTACAAACAAATAAAGGAGTTAACTTCTTCTTCTTCTTCGTTCGCTTCTATGACCAAGATCGCCCCTCGCTGCTACTGAATCTACTCCTGTGATCATCGAGACAGATCGAGTTCAGGATGGAGACTCAGAGCATCAGAGGGCCGAGGCCTATACTCCTTGTGGGTCACTAGAGCGGGATTGCGTGAAAAGGAGTTAACAAACAAAAGGGCATATCACAAGACTGGTTGCCTGAAGTCAAAAGAGGGGCATGCAATAATGGACAGACACAAAATAATGGCAAGATGGAGCGAATACATCAGACAACTCTATGAGGACAATAGAACCGAAATAGATATACGAACTAATAATGAATGGCCTCACATATTAAAAGCAGAAGTGGAAGAAGCCATCAAACACGTGAAGAACAACAAAGCACCAGGACCAGATAAAATTACCAAGGAAGAACTGGAAACATTAGGAGATCTTGGCATAGAAATAATTACCAGATTATTGAATGACATCTATAATAGTAACCATGTCCCATCAGAATTTTTGCAGTCAGTTTTCATTGCCCTACCAAAGAAACAAGGTGCAGTTGAATGTGAAGACCATCGAACCATTAGTCTTATGAGCCATGTTACCAAAATCCTGCTTCGTATTGTCATGAGAAGAAATCGGGTGCAAAATAAAACCAGAAATCGGTGAGGAACAATGTGGCTTCGTCGAAGGAAAAGATACAAGTAATGCCATATATATAATAAGAACATTGATGGAGAGATCAACAGAAGTAAAGATGGACCTATACTTATGCTTCATGGACTACTGTAAAGCATTTGATAAACTGAGACACACAGAAATTATAAGAATGCTGGAAGACGAGAAAATCTGAAACTATCAAACACATATATTCGCAGAAATCAGCAGCAATGAGGCTTGAGAACGAAATAGGAGCATTCCAAGACATAAAATTGGGAGTGAGACAAGGATGTTTTCTACCTACAGCGAAAACATAATGAGAAATACGGACAGCATGCCAGGTATATCAACTAGCGGGTACAACCTTAACAACTTAAGATAAGCAGACGACACAGTTCTGAATGTTAAAATTGAAGGGGGACTGCAGGCTCTTCTGGACATCGTGGTTCTTGAAAGTAAAAGTAAAGGTCTCAGCCTGAACAAAAAGAAGACTGAAGAGATGGTCATCTCAAAGGAAAGAATACCACTAAAATGTAGCATTACACTCGATGGCACAAATCTGAAACAAGTTGATAGATTCAAGTACTTAGGAACGATTATAACAACTGATGGAAAACGTCACAATGAAATAAAAAAGCAGACATGATCAGGCCAAGTCAGCATTCATTATCTATGAATAAAAGAGTACAGCGAGAAATGGAAGCCATGGACATGTGGTTTTTAAGAAAGATGTTGAAGGTATCATGGACAGCCAAGAAAACCAATGAAGAAGTTTTAAGAGAGGCTGGAGTTAAAAAGCAAATTATAGCAAAGATCAGAGGCAGACAAGCGAGATTTATAGGACCTTTCCTGGGAAGAAGAAAATTGGATCACACTATGGGAACTGGAAAAATTGAGGGAAGAAGAGACAGAGGAAGAGCGAGAGAGAAGTTACTGGACTAGTCAGTATGGCTAAGAAGAAAGTCACCGGTGGAGTTTATAATCAACTCAAAATACAGGGAATTCTGAAGAGAAATGATCTCCTACGCCACACGGCATGGCATTTGGTTGATTGACTTACCCAATGTGAACTAGAAGATATGCATGCCTTAACAGAGAAAAAAGAGAGAGGAAAACGTACACCGAAGGGCAATCAACATCGCTAAAACAGCCATGAGATGGAAACCCGAGGGGAAAAAGAAAGAGAGGGCGACCAAAGACTACCTTATAGAGAACTGTAGAAGCAGAAATGAGAAGCTGGGGCACAGTACAAAGGCTGGTCACAGACCAGGGGCAGGTCCAGAGAATCTGTTGCTGCCCTGCAAGACGCCCGAGGGCGCACTGACTGGTGATTGCTTAGCCGACATCTGACCGTGGACAGAGATGGATGGATGGAAACAATTGCCTCAGAAGATAACAATTTTGTTTACACTAAGGAGATTTTATTGCACAAACTGGGCGGGTCTGAAGTTATTTCCCCCCCCCCCGGGCACGATCATATAATCTGTATATAACTGTCTCCCTCAAATGTCAGGACCACGCCCCTACAAGCCTGAGACCTGGGTGGCTGCCTACCTGGCCTAAATCTAGCATCGGCCGTTTGTATTAACTTTCACTCGCACTCTGATGACCTGGAAACCTGCGCAATTGTTATTGTATCACAGACGCAGAAGCATATTAAGAGTATTTCGTTAAAAAAAATGATTATTTTTCATTTACGTTGACAAAATAGAGAGGACTTGTATAAATATCTTATAATACATTCCCTCTACATAAATATGTACATTTAAAAGTTGAAAGAGAAGTAATAGAAAACATAAGAAAGAAACAAAAGGGGCATCTGAGTAGCGAAGTGGTTAGTACACTATCTCTCACAACGAAGGATAGAGGTTCGAATCCAGCCGGAAGCGGCCGAGTCACACAGCTGTAAAACTGGATACCTCTGCAGCTAAGAAAGGGAAGGAAGCCAGTCGTGATGTTGACCACATCACCCTCTAGCGTGTTGGTCACATCACCCTCTAGTCTGCTGACCACATCACCCTCTAGCGTGTTGATCACATCACCCTCTAGTCTGCTAACCACATCACCCTCTAGTCTGCTGACCACATCACACTCTAGTCTGCTGACCACATCACCCTCTAGCGTGTTGGTCACATCACCCTCTAGTCTGCTAACCACATCACCCTCTAGTCTGCTGACCACATCACCCTCTAGTCTGCTGACCACATCACCCTCTAGCGTGTTGGTCACATCACCCTCTAGTCTGCTAACCACATCACCCTCTAGTCTGCTGACCACATCACCCTCTAGCGTGTTGGTCACATCACCCTCTAGTCTGCTAACCACATCACCCTCTAGTCTGCTGACCACATCACCCTCTAGTCTGCTGACCACATCACCCTCTAGTCTGCTGACCACATCACCCTCTAGCATGTTGGTCACATCGCCCTCTAGTCTGCTGACCACATCACCCTCTAGTCTGCTGACCACATCACCCTCTAGTCTGCTGACCACATCACCCTCTAGTCTGCTGACCACATCACCCTCTAGTCTGCTGACCACATCACCCTCTAGTCTGCTGACCACATCACCCTCTAGCATGTTGGTCACATCGCCCTCTAGTATGCTGACCACATCACCCTCTAGTCTGCTGACCACATCACCCTCTAGCATGTTGGTCACATCGCCCTCTAGCATGTTGGTCACATCACCCTCTAGCATGTTGGTCACATCACCCTCTAGCATGTTGGTCACATCGCCCTCTAGTCTGCTGACCACATCACCCTTTACTCTGCTGATCACATCACCCTCTAGTGTGCTGACCACATCACCCTGTAGTCTGCTGACCACATCATCTCTAGTCTGCTGACCACATCACCCTCTAGTCTGTTGACCACATCACCCTCTAGTGTGCTGACCACATCACCCTCTAGTCTGCTGACCACATCACCCTCTAGTCTGCTGACCACATCACCCTCTAGTCTGCTGACCACATCACCCTCTAGTCTGCTGAAACATCACCCTCTAGTCTGCTGAAACATCACCCTCTAGTCTGCTGAAACATCACCCTCTAGTCTGCTGACCACATCAAGGAAAATATGATAACACCATGTCCTCTAGTTGTCTCCACTGCGTAATAGGGAAACTTTACCCTATATGAACCCAAGAGATAAAATATGTCAGTCATATCAAAAACGTAATACAATAACGAAAACCATATCAGAAGGAAAAGTTGAAGAAAATAAGAACAAACCGACAATAATATAGACTGATGGTCAACGTTTTTTTTTTTTTACATGGACTGGATCAGCTTGGCTGTGTGGGTTATGAAAAAAGGACGAAACAAGTTGGAGGACTACTGCAGCCAGCCTTTCCTGGGTGAGGACACAGGATGATGATGAATTATAGAAATAGGGATTATGGTTTATCGTTTATGGTTATGGTTTATGGTTTGGGTCATAATCATTGCACTCCGGGCATGTCCACAGATGCTCAGATTCCCCCCCCCCCCCAACCAACTCAACATATCCATCAGGCCTTGTGTTGGTTGACAAGGTGTCTCACATGTCCAGCATGTCTCTCGTTCCTGAACGTGCCGATCTGTAGTCCAAGCTCCTTCAGCCTAAGCAGCGACGTAGAATCACTGACCTCGAACTTGCGCAGTACGTAGAAAGACGGATGATTGTTACGTATTCCTATTACTGGAAGCACAGAGTCACAGATTCGTATTACTGGAAGCACAGAGTCACAGAATCGTATTACTGGAAGCACAGAGTCACAGATTAGTATTACTTGAAGCACAGAGTCACAGATTCGTATTACTGGAAGCACAGAGTCACAGAATCGTATTACTGGAAGCACAGAGTCACAGATTAGTATTACTTGAAGCACAGAGTCACAGATTCGTATTACTGGAAGAACAGAGTCAAAGATTCGTATTACTGGAAGCACAGAGTCACAGATTCGTATTACTGGAAGCACAGAGTCACAGATTCGCATTACTGGAAGAACAGAGTCACATATTCGTATTAATGGAAGCACATAGTCACAGATTCGTATTATTGGAAGCACAGAGTCACATATTCGTACTACTGGAAGCACAGAGTCACAGATTCATATTACTGGAAGCACAGAGTCACAGATTAGTATTACTGGAAGCACAGAGTCACAAATTCGTATTACTGGAAGCACAGAGTCATAGATTCGTATTACTGGAAGCATAGAGTCATAGATTGGTATTACTGGAAGCACAGAGTCATAGATTCGTATTACTGGAAGCATAGAGTCATAGATTGGTATTACTGGAAGCACAGAGTCACAGATTCGTATTACTGGAAACACGGAATCACAGAGCGTCTTCTGTATAACATTTTCCATCATGACACAGATATTACCCTAGACACAGAGAGGCTGGACATGATGTCCGATCTGTCAGTCAACGACTCGCAGCTGACAAGCCAAGGTCAGGCCTGACGAGCCATAGCTGGTCAAGACCCTGTCCCACCTCTCCGTTTGTACCCCCAGTAACAGGCCAAGTCTGACTAACTTAGCAAAGATCGCACTAGTCCTCACGGTGGTGGAACCTGTTAAAGAAGAACTGCACATCCCCTCGCTTTTTATTTCCACGTAGGAAGTGAAAGAAATAACCACAGTAGACCACTCGCAACCGCATACAGTGTTGTATCTCAGCATCTTTGCTGCATCGGCCGCATAACAACCAAGTTCGCAGTTCAAGGGAGATAATACTAGAAGAAGAACGGGTCTTATATGACAAGGCAGCGAAAAACCTAACCTGTTTTATATACAGAAGGCACAAACTGTTGTACAAGGTCAAATGATGTAGCGAACATTTTCTGTACTCACTCTTGTTTATGTGTGAGAACATAAATAATTTAGGCTCAAATAGTTAATATCTTGAGCGATACTCGTAAATATGCGCCTGTGCAGACATAACAATAATATTAATACCAGCAATAACTGTTGTTATTATGTATTGATAACACAGACCAACAAACAATTTTTTTTCCTTGGTGCCGTGGTTTTTAGGCCTGTTCCTGTGGTTATTTGGGGCACTGGTTCAGAATATTGCACTGGATAGACCGCATTAGCTCTAGTTTCTTAGATATGGTTGAATTTATAAAATTTTAGTCCACTCTTTAACAAATCTCTTCTGTAGAATTTGGATCTCACAACGTCTTATTTCAATGAGAAATTTATGTATTTATTGCACCCACATTTTTGTGTACAATGGCCTTTGTTTCAAAACTGTTCGTCTACTTCCTTTCGTATAATGCACACTGTCATAAAAATGTATAGCTCAAATGACAAAATTGCGTTTGTTCTGTTTCATTACACAATTATGTGCACAAAATTAAGATGGTAAATCATGGTTTTCATAGACTACATACATTTGTATTTCAAACGTTTCCCAACATGATCTGTTTAAAACAGACCGCGCCGCATAATAGTTATGATCGTACAGTAGGTGTGTGTACAAAGGTAAAGGTAATCCTGTCATGCCTTAGAGGCACATAGGGATATGGTGTTAGTGCCCATATTTTCCTTGGCCTGTCAGCACACTAGAGGGTGATATGGTCAGTATCACGCCTGGCCCGCCTTTCCTTCCCCAACTCCAGAAGAAGTCAGGTACCCATTTCTACAGCTGGATGACTGGGGTGCCTGGATTCGAACCTTCGCCATGAGAGACCAGTGCACTAACCACTTCGCCACTCAGACACCATTTATATATCTCAGTTTTGCAAATCTAACACAGCAGAGGTTATGGTCAGTAAAAACAACGAACACAAGAAAGAGCCTTATTGTCAGCTGCCATATCAAGTTTATTAGCAAGCTCCACTAACGTAAACGAACAAAGGAATCTCATTGTGTGAAGATACCGCCCAGCCATCTGATATTCTTTTGTTTATCTCTAGACTTCCACGCTCTCTGTTAAATACAAAATAAAACCATTTGTATCTCGTAACATAATTTTCTACGTTGGTTCCCCTTGTGACATAGAGTTAACGTGGTTGATAGATTCCTGTCTGTGTATTTTGCGTTATATTGTGTTGTGTTGTATTGTGTTCAGTGTGTATATTGAAATGTTAGGTATATTAACCAGAAGTTTTAAGAAGCATGTCATGAGATTTTTGGCAGTAAAAAAAAAAAAATCGCTCGGGTGTTTTTTTTTCTTTTTTCCCCCTGAAATAGAAATCGTAGAAATGCCTCCATGTTTTTTAGAGAGTCGAATGAGAAAATTTAATAGATAATAATAATAATAATAATTCGAGATTTTTAAAAATCTAATTTCTATTTCCTCCCGTCATTTTCTATTGGTCACATCTGTTGTATAAAATTATCACTATTAATAACTCAAAAAATAAACCAATTCAACCAATTACGTTCATCCTACTGTTTATAGGACGTTCACGCTGACCTTGCCTTATATAGAGACGCTAACGTTTGCTATGTCTGCAACTATACGGGATGTATGGCTTCTCATTTAGGCTTATGAACACATGGGGAGGGGGGTTTGGGGGTGTTCATAATACAATAAAGCATATCTCACATCAAGAAACCCATATTACACACAGCCAATGTTTCTCATCACAGCAAAAACAAAAACAAAAAAAAAATATGAAAATCCAGGCAATTAATCATAAAGGAGTGGACAATATAAAAAAATGTCGTTTCTTATTACAAGTCACTTCTCACTTCCTCTTTTCGTATAAAGGAACCCGGATGTACGGCACTGAATTATTACCAAACATCGAAAGAGCTGCCAAATCCGTGTACAAAAAGTATATAAACTGAAATATTATACACACCAGACCGCTTCTTTGAAGAGAGCTATGCAAGTCTAGGACTTGAATTGGCAGCAACGAAAAAAATTGATAAACAATATCGGAATTTGTCGCAAACATTGATTCTAAAAGTTAATTTTTTGCACTTGAAGAAGCTAAAGCGCCTGCGTAGAATTTAGTTTTACTTGTTAAATTTGTGAAGGTTTATTAAATTAACAGTAAAGCTCAGAGGTTTATTTTTAACTGGTGGTTTAAATTTGTGGCAAAAAGACATGAAGATCACTCACGTTTCAGCGTTTGTTTGTGTTTTTGTTGGTTTGTGCCATCGTGGAGTCCTCGGAAGATCCATCAGGCAGGATAAGTTTGGTAGGTTTCTGACAATCTAAATCTTTTCTGACAATCTAAATCTTTTCTGACAATCTAAATCTATGTCCTGTAGCACTTGCATGCTGTAGCGGGGCATGAAGTGTTAATGTCTTCGCATGTCTAGGCCACTACAGCATTTGAGGTAGGGATGCCAGCAGCTGTCCGTGCTGGGGGAAGATGTATAAACCAAGAAAACAGTAGGAACAGCTTTATTACGTAAAGAGTATACAGTTGTGACGTTTCAGTGTGAGCCTCTGTCATACAAAAACACACAGGACGAAGAAATAGAGAGAGGAGATAAGCTATAAATACACATAAACATTATGTAAAAACAATAATAAAATGAAACGAGTAAGAGTATGAGAATTAGTTATGAAGTTGTATGGACACGTTAACCCACATTTTAATCAGCAGACTAAGTGTATAACTTTACTTACAAATGCACCGGTCAGGTCTGGATGTTCTTCTTTACAAAATCATCAATGTTCTTCAAGACAGCAACATGTCCACTGGAATAATTAAAAGATTCTGGGTATTTCCGAACATGCGGTGATCAAAGATGAGAATACGGGACAATGCTGAGGACATGTGTTTTAAAACAGGGCACATTTAGGCCTCCTGACTGAAGTAACACGATACCAGGGACAAATCTTTAAAATATAGGGCCCGGCATAAAGCACAGCTGGATTTTAATCATGGAAAATAAATAAGCGCCATTCATGGTTTGGGTAAAAAATGTGAAATGAAACTCAGAAAAGTGGGTATTTTTTATTATTACTGACAATCATATTTAGGTTTTGAAAATTACACCGGTTAGATGACCGCCATTACATTTGATACATTCAGCCAGGCGTCTGGAAAATTCCTGCATAACACCATTTAACATGTTCAAAGGGATATTTTGAATGCAGTGTCGGATTCGATCCTTTAGGTCTGCAGTTGAATGTGGTCCACTAGCACACACCGTGTTCTTGAGATACCCCAACAAAAAGAAGTCTGCAGCCGATAAATCTGGTGACTTTACCGGCGAATGAATATCCCCAAATCTGGAAATAAGACGACTGGGAGATGCATGTCGCAGCATGGCCATGGACTGACGGGCTGTGTGGGCAGTTGTTTCATCTTGTTGAAACCATATTAGTTTCTTATTTCTATTGGCCAAGTCTGGAATGAAGTATTCAATTAGAAGCTGCACATAAAGATCACTATTAACAGTAAGAGGATGCCAGGTGCCAAAGCGTTCTTAACAGCTGATCGCCGAGGGCTACTCAGCAATGCGTTGCGGACTTCTTGAATTCGTTCAGGTGTTTGTTGAGTTCCTAGACGACCAGCAGACTTGTTATTAAGGCAATTAGCGGTCTCATTAAATTTTTTGACCCACCTCAAAATTGTTTTGTCCTCCGGTCGGGAACATTATCACGGGGATGAAACTCAAAATGGCGACGAAACTTTCGTTGTACAGTAATAGACGATTCTCCACTTTTAAAATAAGTTTCAACAGTGAATGCACCATGTTGTGTTTGCCAAGAAGCCATTGTTAAAAATGACCGTTTGTCTGCTTCATCTCTGACGTCAGGTTTTTTTTTCACACGTATTCAGTTTCTGCGCACTACGTCAGTTAAATCCAGCTATGCTTTACGCCAGACCCTGTATAATAAGGTACAAAATATAAATATATAAAATTTACACGTATATAAAAATATAATTTTATAAAAGTATAATAAGGGACAGTTAGTTTATTCTGCTTCTCTGCTGTATCTAGACCAACAGGCAGCAGTAAGAATAAATGGTGAAACAACAACTTGATTTGACATAAAGAAAGAGGTCGTTTAGGGGTGCATATTGTCGCCTTATTTATTTAACTTGTATACTGAAAATATAATGAGGAATATTAAAGAAGATGTAGATAAAGAATATTACGACGCCATAACAATTGGAGGTTATGAAACGCCAGAGCTTAGATATGCTGGTGACACAGTATTACTGTCCAAAGAATAGTGAAGAGAAAAACCTGTATCTTAATGCGAAAAAAACTAAACTGATGAGAATTGATAAAACAAATAAGGCAGCTGAAATATGTATCACTGAGGAAAAATTGGAAGAGGTGGGGAATTTTGAGTATCTTGGATCACTACTAACTAATAATAGAGATACAATGAGGGAAATTAAAAGGAGGGCATTTATCGCTCTTCAGAAAGTAAAACAACTAAAGAATCTGTGGAAAGGAATAGAAAGAACTATACAAATAAGATTTTTAAGGGTATGCATCTTTCCCATCGCAAAATATGCCTATGAGACCTGGACACTTAACAAAACAGCTTAGAAACACATAAATGCCTTTCATTGTAAATGCTACATAAGAGTTCCTCAAATATCATGGACACAAAAACAACAAATATGTCTATACTACAAGAACTTAATATTGAAGAAGGTTGGTTAGTAAAGAGGATTAAACAGAGAAAACTTAAATGTTTTGGACACATTAAACGTCATGACAATTTAGAGAAGACCGTCTTGGAAGGGTACATAATGCGAAAAAAATAAAGAAAGAGAGGAAGATCAAGGCGAAGATGGCTGCAAAACATCGTTGATAATCTGGAAACAGATGCATCAGCAGCAGGGCATCTTACTTACAACCGAGAAGCCTACAGGAGAGCTGTTAGAGATTCAAAGTTCCGCAATGGACATACAAATGACTTACTGACTGACTAGTTTGTTCAGTTTATAAGATTCATGGTCGGTAAAGAGTTAAAGAATATTTGTCTGCATTCATGTTATTGATCTCTTTATCGCTGTTTTCTGTCAGATACTGACGAGACTATCGTGGATATTGGAAATGAAGCCCCGACTGGTGAGTCTCTATAAACGGTTTTCTTTTCCAGAAATAATTATTATTACTTATAAATGAACTGTGTGTTCTTCTTGTACTGCTCTTATAGTAGTGCTTTTCTTCTCATATGCGTGTTCTTGTCTCTTCAGCTTTATGCAGTTTTCACGGATATTTCTCAAGTTTCGCTAGTTCTTCAACAGTGGAACTGTTTTCCGCTTTGAAAGTCGGCTTTATGTCTACTGCTAATGTATGCACATATTCTGCTTTCACTTTCTACTTTACATTTGCTTCAAAAGTCTCCTTTGTGTCTCCTGTTAATTTATATATACTCTCCTTTATTTTCTGCCTTATATTTACTGCAACTTCCTGCCTTGTGTTTGCTTTTTTTGTCTGCTTTATGTTCGCCTGTAGAATTTGTTTTCATCAAAGATGGTTTCAGAAATGTGCTTACGATCTGTCACGTTTAACTTTTGTTTACTGGAAAACATAGTTTATGTGTTATGTTATCGTTTCGGCTGGGAAAAAGTTTTTTTTAATATCTTCTTTTCTTCTTCTTCTTCTTCTTTTCTTCTTCTTCTTTTCTTCTTCTTGTTTTCTTGTTCTTGTTCTTCTTGTTCTTCTTTTTTTTTCTTCCTCTTTTTCTTCTTTTCTTCTTCTTCTTTTTTTTCTTCTTCTTCTTCTTTTCTTGTTCTTCTTCTTCTTTTCTTCCTCTCTTCTTCTTCTTCTTCTCCTTCTTCTTCTTCTCTACTTCTTCTTATTATTTTCTTTCTGCTTCTTCTTCTTTTCTTTCTGCTTCTTCTTCTTCTCTTCTTTTTCTTCTTTTCTTTCTGCTTCTTCTTCTTCTCTTCTTTTTCTTCTTTTCTTTCTGCTTCTTCTTCTTCTCTTCTTTTTCTTCTTTTCTTTCTGCTTCTTCTTCTTCTTCTTCTTCTGGGGCGAAGACGCAGTCAGTTTTGGCAATCATCGATCCAAACCTGGCATGCTTTGAAGGGGGGGGGGGGGGTGGGAACTGCCTAGATACTTTACATGATACAACCTTTATAGATTATATAGATCTTAATAGCCCTTATATAGCTGTTATATAGCTGTTATATAGCTCTTATATAGCTGGCTGGCTATAGCTAGCTTGCTGGTTGGCGTGTCACGTAACTGCCTTAACAGGAATGCCAGCTCTGAGAGTATAGCCTAAGAAATGCTACCATCGACAGACCCCCTGCTATTACAGAAGAGTGAATCAACAAATCATATTGTTGATATTGATGTTGACAAAAGGTTGACTAGTGGTTGTTTTAAAAATGCTAGCAGATCTGATAAAGATCTTCCATCAATTCCTTCTTGTTAAACACTTGGAACGAACAATAACACCCAGGCTTACATGGCTCCAGCACTAGGACAACGCAGAACGAAATAACGGTCACTTGGGCAGACTTCCAGATTCAATGCTGAACATGGATGTGATACCCAACGGAGTCGCTGTGTAGGAAGAGCGATAGCGGATTAATTTGTGAGAAAACGAGGATGACTTGCATGAGGATGAGAATCACTGCCACAAGGCAGGGGAAACAACCAACCAAAACCGTGGCTCCCAGCCAGATCTTGTTCGCCATTGGAAGGTAGAGAATACAATCGGAGTAGGGAAAAATAAACCAACTACTCGTCATCCATACTTACAATTCATGGAATCTTCGAAACCATATAGAACTCCCCTACTGCTACATTGCAATAATCAGAAAAACCGAAATATAATTCTGTCCTAAAAAGGTCAACCAAAAAATCACGTCTAAATCTTGAAAACAAACCTAAACACACGTCTTGACACAGAGCTTGCTGCGCACTTCTTCGGTGTTTATGTCAACAAGTACTAACTTGACCCTCATAAAGTCAGGGGACTGTATTCCTTCACTCCTAAGCTATGGGGTTATAACGTCCCTTTATTTTATTACAATGACGACGTTAGGGTTGGCGAACCATGGCTGACTAAGACCCTGTCCCACCTCTTCATTGGTATCCCTAGTAACAGAGCAGGGGTCGCCATAGTCCTCATGGTGGAGGAATCTGCTAAAGAAGCATTGCACGCCCTCGGCTATTTAGCTACATTCAGGGACTGAAAAAATAGCTACCATTACCCACTCCCACGCCCATAAGATGTTCTGCCTCGACACCGTCATAGCATCGGCTGCCAAGAACACCAGCTCACAGTTCTAGGGAGACAGAAGACAAGATACATCTTCTTCATCTCACCTTCTTCTTCTTTCTTTTTTTCCCTTCCCTTCTTTCTTTTTATTTTTTTTCTTTCTTTCTTTCTTCTTTTTTCAAAGTAAAGGCAGTGGAGAGAAAAATATCTTAGATTCATCAACAATTTTATGACATCCCTCAAAGCTTAGATTTTCTCAATTAAATATGTAACTGTCTCTTGGCAGTCTCCATTTTCTCAACTAAATGTGTTACTTTCTCAAAGCAGTCTCCATTTTCTCAACGAAATGTGTTACTTTCTCTAGGCAGTCTCCATTTTCTCAACGAAATGTGTTACTTTCTCAAAGCAGTCTCCATTTTCCCAATTAAATATGTTACTGTCTCTAAGCAGTCTCCATTTTACCAAATAAATATGTTACTTTTTCTGGGCAGTCTCAATTTTACCAACTAAATATGGAGATTTATCTAGGAAGTCTAAAAACATTTTGTTTTGATAGACGAGCACGGATATGATCAAATTACGCAGACAAACTTTTACTCTTCGTGTCACAACAACCTGAAAGTATTATTTACATGTTGATTTCGACAAGATTTGATGTCTGAGGTCTGGTTCGAAAGTTCCTGTATGTCAATAGGTGATGTAGGCCATGACTATCAAAACACTTTGTTACCTTGTAGAGCAGTGGTTCCTATCACGTGGTACGCTCGATCCCAGGGATGGAAAGCAGATAAATATGTTGTCAATTATAATAGTAGCAAACAAGGAAAATATGAGCACTAGCACCATATCCCTATGTGCATCTAAGGCATGACAGGATTACCTTTACCTTTTTATAATAGTAACAAACAGTATTACTAATATTTACACTTTCTGGAAACCGACTGCCGAGGGGTACGTAAGTCACAGAAGACTGGGAAACACTGTCGTAGACGAAACAAAGCCAGGTCTGACAGACATTTCATAGTACATGTCACACTAGTATTGACAGAATTATTTTTCTTTTCTTTTCTTTCTTTTTTTCTTTTCTTCATTCATTCATTCATTCTTTCTTTCCTTCCTTCTGTCTTCCTGGAACTGCGGGCCCGCCCGTGTTCTTTGTAGCCGGTGCCGTGAAGATGTTGCGTCACAGCATCGTGTCTGATTGAGAGCAGGTTACGTCAGTTATTTTTTTTCCAGTCTCTGAGAGAAGGCAAAAAGGAAACAGTGTCGAAGGCTTCTTTATCAGACTCCACCACCATGGTGGGTCCCTGCCCCGGTTAGCCAGGCTAAGCCTGTTAGTGGAGGTATCAAAGGCGAGTGAGAAAGGGTCTTGGTCAGCTATGGTTCACCAACCCTGGCTCTGGCATATCAGCTCTGGGTCGCCAACTGCCAGATCGGACAGCGTTTCCGCCCTCCTTATATTCCATCACTCCGGGCTACATTGCCGTATGTCGTATAAACACTAGAAAAAAAGCTTGGTACTCGAGGCACAAGGTGTTCATCATGCAGCGTAAATAGAAAAAAAAAACGTTCTCACTTTCAGTAACTCTTTTGCTAAAGTGAGACCAGGAGATAACTACTTAAAATACTGGAAATAAAACTACTACTTCTATATCGTTGTATTCTCATCTCGTAAAGAATCAAATTTTAAACTGAAATACAACTAAATTTAGGCATGGAGTCGTTTTAAGAAAAAGCCTAGACTAATATGTTTATTATAAAGTTGTTTATGTAGTCTCAGAGCATTTTGTCTGGTTGTATATGAGTTAAGAAAGGACAGAAATACTGGAGGGAAGGTATCAGCTGTGATAACATTGTCTTCTGCGACAGTTTCCTGCTTGTTCGGTTTATAAACTTATAGGCAGAGTTATCCTTTCAAATCTGATCAGAAGAATCGTTTTCCTAAGGTAAGGCGTGTTACCTGTACCCGGTGATGCAGAAAATACTCTCCGTGGCGACGATTCAAATTCTGTTCGGTGCATAGGTCTGGACCAATGATGTGTAACGAGAAATTTGCAAGTCATGGCTCCATCAAAAATGAAGGAAGATATGAGAGTGATGACCTGATTGCTGCTCTGGTTGGAGACATTTTAGAACAGAACTGAGCTGTCACTTGTTTCTCCACATCTACCAGTTGTCTTGGGTTAGACTGATACATTTAAATTTATTAAATATACAAAGGTATTTTTGAGAATATGTAATATACAAGGCGTTGATAGCTTGCGTGTCTTAAGCTAGCAGTCTTGTCCCGTCAGTGTTCTCTATTCTTTCTGAACCTTTCTTCACCCATCCCTCCCGATATTGTCTTCTCATTTTCACTTTTTGTGCCATCTCAGCGGTTTTTGTTTAGTATTCGAACAAGCTGAAGCAGTCTAGGGCGTAACGTCAGTCTATTTACCATATGGTACCCTTTGTCATTCTTCCTTTACTGCCTCTATCAGCCAATCGCCTGCTTCCACTTTGTGCTTACCTAGGTCTATCTGGGGCCATTTTGTGCCTGTCATTCTTACAAGTATACAAACAAAAACAAAGTCTTATATTTCTTCACATATATTTTTGGTACTTTTATCTGTAGTGTTGTTTTTCTATGTAATACTTGAAAAGATTTTTGTCAGAATGTTGGATTGTTGTATGTTCTTCATTTATATGTACTCATCTTGCTTTCTGCCATTATTTCTGCCCGCTTTCCTCACTCTTTCTATCTTTTTTTGCAAAACTGAATCATACGCCTCCATTTACCTTCATTATTAGAACCAGTTTTACCGTTGTCCTCGTTTCTCTGATCTGAGAATGTAAAACTTCATCTTTAGACAATAATGTAATTGCTTCACTTCTGCAGGGCACTCTGTCTTCAAGAGATCACCCCTCCTCGCTGAGATAATGGGACCTCTTAGACGCAATGTCAGACAGGTGGACGAAACCATTCGTAGTCAGGGTAAGGGGTGTTAGGACACCAGTGATAGGTTATTAGAAATATCATTGAATAAATTACTTTGAAAGCTGCAGAGTGTGTAGACAGTCCTTGTAGCTTATCACGTGACCTCTTCTATTTTATTCATTTTTATATTATCTAACACTTACATTGCAATATTGTTATAAAAAAAACACTATTTTCATCTTTCATTCTATTTTTTCGTCTTTCATTCTTTTTTTTTCATCTTTCATTCCTTTTCTTCATCTGTCATTTCGTTTTTTATCTTTCATTTCTTTTCTTCATCTTTCATTCTTTTTTTTCAACTTTCATTTCTTTTTTTCGTCTTTTATTACTTTTTTTCTTCATTCTTTTACTTCATCTTTCATTCCTATTTGTTATCTTTGATTCATTTTTTTATCGTTATTCCTTTACTTCATCTTTCGTTCCTTGTGTTCATCTTTCATTTCTTTTAATCCATGCATTTGTGCTTTCTCCGCCTTCTATTTTGTCCAGTAAAACATCACCAGTCTACTTTTTCATCAGCTTTCTTTCGTACTGTCAAGCTGTACTTCTTTATAGTCGCTTATTACCTGTACAGTTCAATTTCTGTATAGTGTATCTAAATAGAAGCCAGATATAACTTCCAAGTAAAATACGGCAGATGTGTTTATGTTTTTTCAATGTACAAGGTCCTGGAGATTTTCTTTTTCCAAGACGAAAGAGTCAATATTACGTTTGTGTTCAAAGGTTCATCTGTACGAATGATGTGCATGAAACAGTGTTAATACTGTGGAAATAGTGTCAGTATTCTGGAAGTAATGTCAATGTTGTGGAAATATTTCAGAATTGTTGACAAGCCGTTAATGGTGTTTGTTAATATTGTTGAAATAATGTCAGTATAATTGAAATAGCGTCAATATTGTATAAATTAATGTCATTATTACTTAAATATTGTCAATAGTGTTGAAAATGTGTTAATATTGTAGATATAGCGTTTGAAAGCATTTTTTCGCTTGCAGGTTTTACCTGGCTGGAATTATTCTGATATTTCAGAATTCCTTCAGAATAATCTACAGAGCTACGGGGTGAATGCACCAAGCTGAGATCTTTCTTCACTGGAAGAGATAGAAGCGCTTATAGATTTGTCTGTGTGTCGCTAATCTTTTTCTTCTTCTTCCTCTTCTTCATCTTCTTCTGGAGAGCTGTGGTTGCGTAGTTTGGCACCTTACAAAGACGGACACCTCCGATTTCCGTTGACCTAGTTTTAGGACCAGGTTCGCCTTTCTATTGTCAGCCTTGTTCAGTCGGCCCGACTACTGTCTGCTTCTACAGGGCACCATTGGGAGGTAGAAAAGGTCGGTTATGGTTCGGCAGCCCTGAATCAGTCAGCCAGGCGTGGGTAGCTGATCCATGTCATCTTGAGTATGACATTATCACCACCCTAACTTAATTTCATATCTAATGTCTACGTTTAGTTTTTATTTACTGAGTATACGAAGTCTGTCCATAAAGAAACTGAACTTTGTAAAAATAGCATCTGTTAATCTACCAACTGCTTAACCAGACCTGTTTCCCTGAAAGCGTTCCACTCTTCTGTACATTCACCGCTCCCAACGTTTTTTTTTAACTACAGTCTATATAAAGGGTCAAGGATCTAGTTTTATGAAATGGTGCATAGATCCGGTGTGAGATTTTTGTTTGTCCCATCTGTCATTTGAAATCGAGGACTTCTCAGTGTGTATTTCAACATCGAGATCAAAAGAAAAATCAACAGAGTTTAAATCTGGAGAGTATGGCGGGTGCGTAAGTAGGGTAAGGAGCTAAGTATGGGCAGGCACACTGTCATAGTGGAACATTCAGGTATTGTGTCTTGTTTCTCCACCCTTCGGTCTTTTTTTTTTGCACTGCTTCTCTCACACATTTCATGATGTTCAAGTAAAATTTCCGTTGGCAAGGAAGTCTTTGACGTCTTGGGATTGTCTTGATATGTACTGATGTGTATATAATGAACGTGTATTTCCGAACATGTACGTAAAATAAGGTGTTCTTTTGTTTCAGTGGTGTATGCACGGATGAGGATCCTGTTGATTATACTCCGTTGGCAGCTTAGGGGTCAGCCAGACGTGGAAATAGTCCAGTTTAACAACTGGGACAAGACCATCATAATTGACCAGCTGTTTTACGTCAAGCCAAAAACAATATGGGACGTCAGTACAACATCTATCTATCTATCTCTATCTATCTATCTATCTATCTATCTATCTATCTATCTATCTATCTATCTATCTATCTGTCTGTCTGTCTGTCTGTCTGTCTGTCTGTCTGTCTGTCTGTCTGTCTGTCTGTCTGTCTGTCTGTCTGTCTGTCTGTCTGTGTCTGTCTGTCTGTGGAATGGGCTAGGTTTGTTTCTTCGAAATTCACCTGTTTTGTGGGGTCAGTTAATGGCCTTGTGGCGGCAGCACGTATTCTATGGAAGCCATGTTGTGGTACATCTGAGGTGTCGAACAAAGTTATCAAATGTATAATTGCTATGTTGGATACAAGGAATGTCTAGCTATGAACCAAGGTGCTGTTCCAAGCCGGCTCATGTGGGTGACCTTCACATGCGTAATTTGTTTGTATGTCGGATGTGGAGTTGTGTAAGTATGTACAGTGAGAAGTGTTCCGTTTGTCATCACTGTAACTTTTAATTATCGTGCTTCATGAACTCACAAGTTTAACGTTTGACTTACAGACAATGAAACGTGAGTTCTCTATCCTGTGTGTGTGACGCACGTGGATTTGCTGTTCAGTGTCTGATGTACTTGATTTATTATGTTACGCTATGCTCATCTTTCATTATCATCACTGAGTCATCTTGGTTTAATTCATGTGTCCTCGAACCATTCATATTTGCACTCTGTGTTTTTATATGTTGGGCGCAGGCAGTCTTTGTGTGTATATATGTGAGTTGGCCAGTTAGCTCCTATGTTGTAGTAAGGGAGTGTAGCCAGTTCTAAATTAATTATGTATAGTTAAATGAAGATGAGGTCTTTAGTAGAGATATTGAATAGTTAAGGGCGTCACGTGGATTGCTGCTTGTGGTTGTTTCATGCTGATGTGTCATGGCGTGCTTGTGGTTATTTCATGCTGATGTGTCAGGACATGCTTCTGGTTGTTTCATGCTGATGTGTCAGGACATGCTTGTGGTTGTTTCATGCTGATGTGTCATGGCGTGCTTGTGGTTATTTCATGCTGATGTGTCATGGCGTGCTTGTGATTGTTTCATGCTGATGTGTCATGGCGTGCTTGTGGTTGTTTCATGCTGATGTGTCATGGCGTGCTTGTGGTTGTTTCATGCTGATGTGTCAGGACATGCTTCTGGTTGTTTCATGCTGATGTGTCAGGACATGCTTGTGGATGTTTCATGCTGATGTATCAGGACATGCTTGTGGATGTTTCATGCTGATGTATCAGGACATGCTTGTGGATGTTTCATGCTGATGTATCAGGACATGCTTGTGGATGTTTCATGCTGATGTATCAGGACATGCTTGTGGATGCTTCATGCTGATGTGTCATAGCATGCTCATATTTCTCGTGCCTGGTGTTTACTTGCTGTGGAGGATCTGTTCTCTGCGTTTATATGTTATCTGGTGTAAACGTTTGTGGTGTCTTGTGTTGCTAATAAACCAAGTCTTTATTTTTCCTGGATCAAATTTATGCCTGTTAAGTACTTATTGATTTTTGGAGGAGCTAGAGAATAACTGAGATGATAAGTTTATTTTCCAACCACAAAGGTTATTTAAGGGGAAAATGAAGTAAAGGAATAAAGAAAAAAAAAAGGAATCAAAAATAACAAAAAGGAATGAAAGATGAACAAAAGGAATGGAAGATGAAGTAAAAAAATGAAAAAAAAGACGAAAAGTGGAATGAAAGATGAAAAAACGAATAAAAGATGTGGAAAAGAAATGAAAGATAAAAGACGAAATGACAGATGAAGAAAAGGAATGAAAGACGAAAAAATAGAATGAAAGATGAAAATAGTGTTTTTTTTATAACAATAGTGCAATGTAAGTGTTAGATAATATAAAAATGAATAAAGTAGAAGAGGTCACGTGATAAGTTACAAGGACTGTCTACACACTCTGCAGCTTTCAAAGTAATTTATTCCATGATCTTTCTAATAACCTATCATTGTTGTCCTAATACCCCTTACTCTGACTACGAATGGTTTCGTCCACCTGTCTGACACTGCGTCTAAGAGGTCCCATTATCTCAGCGAGGAGGGGTGATCTCTTGAACACAGTGTGCCCTGCAGAAGTGAAGCAATTACATTATTGTCTAAAGATGAAGTTTTACGTTCTCCGATCAGAGAAACGAGGACAACGGTAAAACTGGTTCTAGTAATGAGGGGAATTATGTCAGTCCGTAAGAACAGCGAAGAGCAGAAACCTCTATCTTAATGCAAATAAAACTAAATTGATGACAACTGACAAAACAAACAAGGCAGCCGAAATATGTATCAATGAGGAAAAACTGGAAGAAGTGGAGAGTTTTGAATATCTTGGATCACTACTAACTAATAATGGAGATACAATTAGGGAAATTAAAAGGAGGACATCTATCGCTCTTCAGAAAGTAAAATAA
Organism: Achatina immaculata; assembly: GCA_009760885.1. NCBI lineage: Eukaryota > Metazoa > Mollusca > Gastropoda > Stylommatophora > Achatinidae > Lissachatina > Lissachatina immaculata. The sequence continues at coordinate 38,233,755 of CM019698.1, forward strand.
TTAAAGAATCTGTAGAAAGGAGCAGACAGAACTACAAAAATAAGATTTTTAAGGGCATGCATCTTTCCCATCGCAACATATGCCTGTGAGACCTGGACACTTAACAAAACAGCTGAGAAACACATAAATGCCTTTGAATGCAAATGCTACAGAAGATTCTCCAAATATCGTGGACACAAAAAAGAACAAATATATCTATACTACAAGAACTTAATATTGAAGAAGACTGGCTAGTAAAGAGGATTAAAGAGAGAAAACTTAAATATAAATATGTTGGACACATTAAACGTCATGACAATTTAGAGAAGACCATATTGGAAGGATACATAATGGGAAAAAGAAAGAGAGGAAGACCAAAACGAAAATGGCTGCAAGACATCGTTGATGATCTGCAAATGGATGCATCAGCAGCAGGCCATCTTGCTCACAACCGAGAGGCCTACAGGAGTGCTGTTAGGGAGGCAAAGTTCCGCAGGGGACATGCAAATGAATGAATGAATGTAATGAGGGGTAAATGATTCGGTTTTACAAAAAAGATATGGACACCAGCTGACAAAGGAAAAGAACCTGGGTAGGATCGTCAGGAGAGCCTCGGTATTTGAGAGTGTTCCAGGCACAGCTGTTCTTCATTGGGGACCATCTCATTACATTAGGCTAGCGATTTTAGCCACGAGCGCCATAGAAATCTCCACTGACGGCCATTTGACGGTGATAAAGGATGACTAAAGTTAAAAAATGACGAAGTGAGATTGAGGGTGAGAAGCGAGATGAGGGAAAGAAGTAATAAGAGGAGAAGTTTAAAATGGTGATAAAGTAAATAAGAATTAATGAGAAGACATAAGAATTAATAAGTAATAATCACAAATCATCTCAATCAAACCCAAATCGTAACATAATTAATATATATATATTTTATATATATGTATGTCTGTCTATATCTCTCTCTATGCTCATCACTACAAGACAGAAACTAAAGAATATAACAAAAACTAAACTACAGCTTTGTGCTGGGATTACAGAAATAGAAAACGTTCATGAACATAAAACTCTCGGCCTCACCATTGATCAATATTTAACTTGGAACTCTCACCTTCATAATCTAACAAACTTGATAGCACAGAAAGTTTAACAAGCACAGAAAGTTTACCAGCTGGCCAAAATTAAACACTTTATCGACCAAGACACGAGAAAAACATTCTACGTATGGCATATACAAACACACTTAGATTACTTTTCCACAGTCTGGAGTGGAAGCTCAGTCTCAAACACAAAAAGGCTCCACTCACATCACAAGCGAGCATTAAATCTGATTTGTGGCAAACACCCAGTACAGCCTGCAGATCAGCACAAAGAACTAGAAATTGTACCCCTCAAATACAGAATTATTTTTAACAAACTCAAATGTGTTAAAAATTTGTCCCAATATGCAGCGCCTTACTTGTGGCCATTGTTTACGTCCAGCATTAAACATAGCCAACGTTTAAGAAACTGTCTTCTTAGTAAACCCAGGCTTGATCTGTACAAGAAAAGCCTTGCATACTCTGCGGTACAGCTCTGGAACTCACTCCCCTACCATCTGAAATCCATTAATAATACTTCATACTTTAACACAAACCTTTTTCAGTATTTACTGACTTGTAACTTTATACCTCCATAGAATGGCTAATAGCTTCTCATACTATGACTCACCAGCCACCGAGTTCTGTTCTAAAAGAACATAGTTCTAAACATATTTTGTAAGATCTTGTATGTTGTAACAAATTATTTTAGTAACTATGCGAGAGTGAAATGTCAGAAGAACTCCACTGAAAAAATGTATTTGTGTGTGTGTGCGCGCGCTATCTTGTTAGATCAGTTACCTCGTATGTAGTTCATTATTCTATATTTGTGAAGGTAGTATTTTCATCCTGCATTCTTTGATATTTTTCCATGTAATTTGTATATTTACACTTCATATCCTTTCATCTTGCACCCTTATATATATATATATATATATATATATATATATATATAATTTGTATACCTTATTAAATTTAGTGTGTGGAAAGAATGAAAGATGAAGTGATAAAGGGAAGAATGAATGTAAGACCGCCCTGCGACCCCAATTCTTCACCCCTTCAAAATATAGGTCATCTATCTATCTATCTATCTATCTATCTATCTATCTATCTATCTATCTATCTATATCTATCTATCTATCTATCTATCTATCTGTCTGCCTGCCTGTCTGTCTGGCTGTCTGTCTGTCTGTCTGTGCCATATTCCCAGAGAATGTTGGCTGCATTAGTTCACCATTTTGTTCTATGCAAAGGCACAACGCACATCCCAGAGTGTATCCAGTCCACTTCTTCTAGCTGTCCACCTGTATATATTGTTTTTTTTTACATTTTTTTCTGTTCTTGAGTTTACCCCGAAATATATTTATCATTGTTACTGTATTACTGTCTCGTCATATAACATTGTTTGTTTGGTCTACTTCTTTCTGTTTACTAATATAAACTTCATGTTTTACTTTCAGTTTTTATACTCATAGTAATTCTAATATGATTCTGTTTAAAATTATGATATAGTTAAATATGACAAATCAGGGTTAATACTTTTTTTAACTGATTACAACACAGGTACGGCGTGTGATATACGCGGCACGCTCGCTGGGAATGCGCGTCCGAGCAACAGGGGCAGGACACTCTAGATCACCTTTGTACGTTGACGAAGGAAATATAATGATGGACGTCAGAGACCTGCAGCGACACGATGGGCCAAGGATGCAACTTAACAACAAGGTCATATTTTTTTTGTTTTTTGTTCCTAAACTTTAATCCATCGCAATCTGGCATGCACGCCCTGGTATGACTTCCAGTCTTATTCATACCACACTTTTTTGAAAAGGAAAGGAAAGAAATAAAATCTAAACACTGACAAAAAAGTCAGTGTTTAGGTTTTATTATTTGTTTCTTTCATACATCAGAGCGTAATGTGTAATGTTCGGCTTCAGTCTTCTTCCAAAGAAAAACATTCTTATCTTATATCTTGTATCATTCCCGTGCCGTTAAACGTCACATAGGGCTCGCAAAGTATTTCGCCAATTTTTCCTGTCTTCGGCGAGTCTTTCAACCTCATCAAAGGATTTTATTAAGAGAAAAACATTACACGGAGAAAAAAAACAAGGAGGGAAATCTAAGAGATTATCAGAATAATAACAGTTCCTGTGCTGTAACAAAAATGAAGGTCTTATTCTCCAAGCTTAACTACACTCCCCACTCCCTGGTTATGTAGCATACAAGATATAAAACAGAATGTTCTAGACATTAAACAAAAGAACCATTCTAGAACAGAAGTACGCTACAGTAGAAACGATTCTGCACTTTTTTTATGAGATACTTCAAGCTCAGTTCTAAAGTTGACGCAAGATTGAGTGCACTTTCAGCGCTGGGTTAACTTGATCATGGGACTGAACAGCACTGCCTTAATCTCCCCGGTTCGACTCTACCTAGATGTGTCACGGTCACATCACTCAGGTGTAGAAATGGGTACCTGGATCTTCTGGAGGTAGGAAAAGAAAGACGTCCATGTGTGGCGCTGTCTATATCACCCTGTATGTACAGACAGGTCAAAGAGAATATGGGCACTAACACAATATCTTGTAGTCCCTCCACGGAGTAGCAGTAGGTTTACGTTTTACGAAAACCAAAAGCACAAGACAAGACTCAGAAGGCTAGCAACTTCTGATAAGGCTCTTCTAGCTGTGGGGAATAGGAGAAAGAAGGCTATAACACGCCCACACAGTCTTGGCAATCTTTGCAAACAGGACTGCTGTTTGGGAGGCAAAGTTCCGCAAGGGTCATGCAAATGAATGAATGAATGATTTGCTGGACCAACAAAACCGAAGGTTGCTATTTGATATCAACTACGGCAGAGTAACAAAGTAGTTAGTGAACTTGTCTCTCATAGTGAACGAAGGTCAGTGGTTCGAGAATGGCCGTCAATGTGGAGCAGTATAAGAAAATACGACCATGCCTGGTGAGGCTACATCATTCCTTAGCATGCCCACAGGTCATGGAAATTACAGGCATCACACATTCCCTGTATGCCTTTATGGCATGGAGCAAATCAAGGAAAATACAAGCAGTAGCACCAAATGCCATAGGTGTCTCTACGGCATTAGCTTTTAATGTGCTACCATTAACTTAACTCTTTCAATGCCCGTTCTTCATTAAGACACTAAATGTATGTCTTTCGATTTTCAGACGACAGAAAGAGACTTCATGACCGTGACCGCGATGACAGGTGTGTACGAGCTGGAGCTGAACCAGTTCATGACAGACAAGAAGGTGGCAGTTCTAGCCCAGCCCTTGAATGATCGAGAAACTTTAGGAGGGATGATCGCTGTGGGGACACACGTAAGTGATGCTGCTCAGTTTAGCTGGGTTTTTTTTTCCTCTTGCTCCTGTGGAGGGAAGACATTGTCCGATTTCGTCGTTACCGACCCATAACTGACGTTAAGGTTGGCCCATCATAGCTGACCGAGGCAATGTCCTCTTCTCCGTTGGTACCCCCAGTAACAGCTATATTCTGGCTAACGAGGCAGCGATGGACATAGTCTCTATGGCGGTGAAATTTGCTAAAAAAAAAAACAGTATTACATGTCCCTGTTTTTTTTTTAGCTTCACTCAGTAACTGGAAAAAAAATGGCCGCGGTAACCCACTCTCAGTCCGGCACGATGCTGTGTATAAACATCTTCACCGCCGGGGAGAACAGCAGCTCGTTGTTCCAGTGAGAATATACTTGTTCTTTCTGAATGATATGGAACATATAGTGTTATGTTCTTTTGTTCACTGATTGATGATGATGATGATGACTGGCAGTTATAATATTTATTTTTTGGATGGTACTCAAGAAATGTGGTCGACGAGGAAGTGAAAGTTCAAGCACCTCACATTAAACGAGGAAGTGAAAGTTCAAGCACTTCACATTAAATGAGGAAGTGAAAGTTCAAGCACTTCACATTAAATGAGGAAGTGAAAGTTCAAGCACTTCACATTAAATGAGGAAGTGAAAGTTCAAGCTCTTCACATTAGACGAAGAAGTGAAAGTTCAACCATTTCACATTAAGAGAAGAAGTGAAAGTTCAAGGAGTTCACATTAAGGGAAGAAGTGAAAGTTTAAGGAGTTCACATTAAGGGAAGAAGTGAAAGTTCAAGGATTTCACATTAAGAGAAGAAGTGAAAGTTCAAGCACTTCACATTAAATGAGAAAGTGAAAGTTCAAGCACTTCACATTAAGAGAAGAAGTAAAATTTCAAGGAGTTCACATTAAGAGAAGAAGTGAAGGTTCAAGGATTTCACATTAAGGGAAGAAGTGAAAGTTCAAGGAGTTCACATTAAGGGAAGAAGTGAAAGTTCAAGGAGTTCACATTAGATGAAGAAGTAAAAACTTTCTCTGTGAGTTTCTCCGTTTGATGAAAACCTCTAAGATTGCAGTACCGTTGGACAGCCTATCGTTGCGCAGACTTTCCAGAGAGCAACTGGAGGAGGTGAGCTAGGTCATCGGGCCTGTACTGCTTCACCAAAGTTTTGTGGAGGCGGATGCCATTTTAAGCTGCAGACAGTTAATCGTATTAACAAAAACTGTAGAACCAGAGACAACTTTTAAGTGGAGTTATAGTTAAGTGAATTACTTGGAGGAGAGAAATTAAGACGGTGCTCGGAGACCAAGGGGCACACATGGAAGGAAGCAGAGAATAATTCCAAGAGCAGGGATGACTGGAGAGCCTTTATCCGTGGCCTGTGCTCTCAAGGGAGTGAAAGGCGATGATGATGATGATGATGATGATGATGATGATAGTTAAATGACATGCATTTTTAATGAAGATAAACAAATAGTGGAATCAGGGTCAGAAGACTTTTTTTTGGTGGCGTTTGATTCGGTGGAAATTATCAAGAAAGGTGAAGAAAGGTGAGGATGGAATTGGCGTTTAACAAAAGAAAAGCCAGGAGTCATAGTTGGAGTCATAAGGTTTTTGTGTACTGACTCCACAGCCTCGGTGTTGAAATACTAAAAAAAAAAAAAAACTGAAAGCACGCACAAAATACTGATCCCCCACACTCAACTCTTTCACCTCTGAATTAATCTCCATAGTCAGCCAGAATAAATTTGAATGAGAAGTTTTGTTAGAAAGAAATTGGAAGAAAACTTTTAAAATATGATTGGAAGAAAACTTTTAAAATATGATTGGAAGAAAACTTTAAAAATATGACTGGAAGAAAACTTTAAAAATATGACTGGAAGAAAACTTTAAAAATATGACTGGAAGAAAACTTTTTAAATATGACTGGAAGAAAACTTTAAAAATATGACTGGAAGAAAACTGTAAAAATATGATTGGAAGAAAACTTTAAAAATATGATTGGAAGAAAACTTTAAAAATATGACTGGAAGAAAACTTTAAAAATATGATTGGAAGAAAACTTTAAAAATATGACTGGAAGAAAACTTTAAAAATATGATTGGAAGAAAACTTTAAAAATATGGGTTGAGTTAGAAGTGTGGTAGTTTTCATTTTATTGAGACCTTCCCTAAACATCGCTCGTACGTGTATGGATTCGTTCATGTTATGAGAGCTCTACCAACCTGCCAGTGTTTTTGTTTTTGTTTCTTTTTTGTTTTGTTTTGTTTGAAGTGAAAGAAAAAGTTTCTCGCCTGTTGTTCATTCACAATATTTTCTGCCACGTGTAATCAGTAAATAATAAAGTACTTTTAACCCTTTAGAAACAAAAATCATTTCCTTTACATGCGTGTTACTTAGTAACAAAAACTGGCCTTGATCGATCTTTGTAGCTTTCAAAGCGCGCGTCTAAGGGAAAAGAAATATTATACGGTGCAAAGCAGAACTTTGGCCTAGTATTTTTCCACTTGACATTTGTCGCGTTGACCGCATACATAAGATTTTTATTAACATGGGCAGGGTGAACATGACTCGGTTTGACCCCGGAAGTATTCTGGTAAGGTTAAGTGTAAATATCAGAACAAATTCTTGGAAGACGTAGAATGACTTTAAGAAAGTAATTTTTTTTAAAATCCAGATTACAGCAGCGGTTCTTACTCTGGGGTCCATAGCCCCGGATGTGTTCGATGAAGTATTTTTGGGGGCCCACTGATTGACTCGACTGAAAAAAAAATCTTAGCTTCATAGTTTTATCTGGGCACTACTTAGTTCTCTATTTTTGATGACGGGCTCATAGCTTATCGATACCTGAAAAGGTGGTACAAGACTAAAGAAATAAGTTTTAGAATCACTGGACTATAGAGAATCTGCAAGATAAGAATGTTCACTGGAAACTTTTGCCTCTTTTTTGTTTAACAAAACGGCCGACCTAAATGAATAAAAACAGAACAAGACAAAACAGAACAGAACATATTTATCTTTTAGCTTTTTAGCTTGACACTGTGTTTTATAACTTTTTGACATGACCTTGAGCAGACAATACAGTTCAGCCCCAAATGTTAACGGATGTTTTCAGTAACAAAAGTTTATCTTATCTTATATCTTATATCCTTCCCGTGCCGTTAAACGTCACATAGGGTTCGCAAAGTAGTTCGCCAGTTTTTCCTGTCTTTGGCGAGTCTTTCAACCTCATCAATGGATTTTATGCCTGTTAATTTATATATATATATATATATATATATATATATATATATATATATATATATATATATATGGTGAGCTGACAGTTACTTTATCCTGAATGTAGTTATTAGTCCACCAGCACAGGTTCACTTCATCTAATCTGAAATGCTTGAACTTTCACTTCTTCATTTAATTTGAAATCCTTGAACCTTCACTTCTTCACTTAATGTGAAATGCTTGAACTTTCACTTCTTCATTTAATTTGAAATGCTTGAACCTTCACTTCTTCACTTAATGTGAAATGGTTGAACTTTCACTTCTTCACCTAATGTGAAATACTAAAAATTTCACTTCTTCACTTAATGTGAAATGATCGAATTATGGCTGTTCCATCTTCTTCTGACACAAGCGGTAGCTGCTGGTGGCATCATGGCGGAAACATCCTGATCTGAATATTTAGGTAAACAAGCTAAGCATACATGATTTTGTGTCTGAAAGTGTTAGATGACCCATTGTAGCCGTGAGAGTTAGGAAGAGAGTAGCAGAAATGGTCGTGACTCGAACCGCGGACTCCGATAGAACGAGAAACTGCTTAGCCTTGACGGGATCCCAATGGGAGGCTAGGTAATCGAGCAGATTGTGTGTTGTCCTTTCGTGGCTCAAGGGAGGAAACTTCCCATATTCCGCCATCCCCGGTTCTCGGTTTTCTTTTAGTTTCCCGTCCCCACTTCTATCTTCTCTATTTTCTGTTCTATATCTGCCTTCCTTCCTTTCCCTGTCTCTTTCTCTATCTTTCGTATTTTTTGCTCTATATCTGCCTTTCTTTATTTCCTATTTCTACTTCTATCTTCCCTATTTTCTGTTCTAATCTGCCTTCCTTTATTTCCCTTGCTCAGCCTCCATCTTCTCTTTCCTGACTATCCCTGCTTTCTTTTTTCCCTATCTCTACTTCTATCTTCTCTATTGCCTACTCTATACCTGTCTATGTTTCCTTCATTTCTATGTCTTTCATAACTGCCTCCCTAGATCTTCCTCTCTTTGTTCTTCCTTCCCTTGTTTCTCTGTCACTACTTCTATTTTCCCTACTTCCCTTTCTAGATCTTCCTTTCTCTGTTCCCCATCGCTACCTCTGTTCTCTCTTTCCCTCCTAGATCTTCCGTCCTCGCTGCCATGTCACTAGCCCTATCTTCTCTATCTCCAGCTCGTGTTCTATCCTCTTTTCTTCCGCATTCTTTCATAGCTCCCTCCCTACATCTACTTTTCTTTGTTCCCTCATCTTTACTCTTATCTTCCATAGCCCCCCCCCCCATTCTTGGCCTATCTCCTGCTTTCCTTAACATGTTTATCAAGCCCTTTTTAACGCGCTGACGCAAAAAGTGAAGATACAGTGATATGTGTCTTGTGATAAGACAGTGATTTGATATGTAAAAGTAGATTGTGAGAGAAAGTCATGGCAGCATCATGTAGAACAATCCTGTCCAAGTCGACATAGGTAAGAGGTTGGAAGTATCACAAATGGCAAACTTGATGAATGAGAAGGAAATGGAGCTAAATGCCATTCTTTAACCTGGGATCTTTCGACTCATGGGGACCGATTTCCCTATTCCCATAGTGATTGGCCATTCAAATTATCACCCAACTTATAATAAATCACTTATATGTATGTAATCGCTTAGGATCATTTGAGATGGAGAAATTCTGAAAAGGATGGTTATTTAGAAAAAAAAAAGAAGATTGCAGAACACTGATGTGGATAACTCAGGTGACATATTTTGTGCAGGCGTCATAAGTTAAAGGTAAAGTATATGAGCTGCGAACCAGCCTCATTTCTCGCGGTCGAGCCATAAGTGCTCTGCTGCCTAGTCGGAAGTTGACCAAAAACTGCCAACAAGTGTCGCCATCAGCACTAACTCCGTAGCTAGCGGAGTCATTCCTCTTCCTTTCCAGAGCGTTAACCCTAGTACCCGTTTTTTCTTGAGGCTGGGTGTTTTTGTTTTTTTTTTTGTCGAGGCACAGTTGGAAATCTAAACCAGGTCGCCTAGTCGGAGAGCGAATGACTAATCCACTGCGCTAAACGCAGCTCCCCGTCATACGTTTGTGCTTTATTTTAGCTGTACTAAAATCTGACACGATTTCCTATATTTTGTTAAAATCATAAAAGAAGAAATAAAAACAAACGAAACTTCTGCCACACAGAACATGGGGTTCGAAGGTGTATTCTGTTTCGTCCAGGAATAATAAAATCATACTGATACATATGCACTATTTCTTTTGTACGTGTTTGCCCATCATACGTACGAAATCTATTGCTGAATGAATGAATGTATCATGATTCATGTTGCAAGTAGTGACAACCCAACATATAACATCCAAAACAAACGAACACTTCACTTGACTTCAACGGCTACTCAGGAACGACGTCCACATTGAAGAACAGGTCCAAGCTTAAGTCGAATTCTAAGATTTCACACATATCACATTTAAACACTTCCTCCGCACTCTTGTACACAGATGAAGACCTTACATGCTTTCAGACGTCCATCCTCCATCCTCTACACAGCCTGTTCTCTCCAGAAAGAGTCCCTCCAGTAATAACTCAGTCATATGGCCAGATAACAAATCCACATCGTCACTTGTTTAAGCATGTGTTGCAATAAGGCCTAAAGACCCAAGACACATCTATCCTGCTGTACCTTGTTCCATTGCTTTGTTACGTATAGAAAAGTATCTTCTATATACCAGGGATCTTCTTGGAATGGAGAGAACTACAGTGGCACGGTGGTAGAGATGAGACTCATAGACTCTCTTGGCAGACTGAGAAAGTTCACCATTGAAAGGCATCCGGAGATTATGAAGGCAGCCAGGTGTAATCTTGGCATGTTTGGGATCATGTACGACATCACGATAAAGGTAAACACGCAGGTGTGAGTGTGAGCACGAGCAGGTTTTTCTCCTCCTTGCTAAAGATCTTATCTTATCTTATATCTTATATCCTTCCCGTGCCGTTAAACGTTACATAGGGCTCGCAAAGTAGTTCGCCAATTTTTCCTGTCTTCGGTGAGTCTTTCAACCTCATCAAAGGATTTTATGCCTTGCTAAAGATAGGAGTCATGAACAAAAAATAACTACTGAACTTTCTGTTTTTCGTTAGCTGGTCTGAGCTTTCTTCGCACGGTTAGCGGATCTGAGCTTTATGGTTAGTGGGTCTGAGCTTTATGGTTAGCGGGTCTGAGCTTTATGGTTAGCGGGTCTGAGCTGTATAGTTAACGGGTCTGAGCTTTATGGTTAGCGGGTCTGAGCTTTATGGTTAGCGGGTCTGAGCTTTATGGTTAGCTGGTCTGAGCTTTCTACGCACGGTTAGCGGGTCTGAGCTTTATAGTTAACGGGTCTGAGCTTTATGGTTAGCGGGTCTGAGCTTTATAGTTAGTGGGTCTCTTAGTAATTGATCTCAAGAACCAACTTGGCTCTCTGGGTCCCTTCACACAAATGATGACGATGGCTGACTCTGAATAAAGACAGTATATGCCTGCAGGGCGATGCACACTGGAGTACATTGCACACACAGCTGTAAGTAGATAAAGATAAAAAAAAATCTAGTAGAAGTCAGCTTGCCCTATGCAAGTTCACAGACGGAGGGCAGTAGACAAAAAGTCAGGGCTGCTGATTAACCACCCATTAATGCTTTCGATTAAATCGTTAGAAATTTCTGTCATTAATTTTTTAACGCACAAACTAAATGCGTTAATTAGAGAGCGCGGGTGCGATGAACCTTGAAAGAGTAGCATTGTTTATAATCCTCTAGATGATCTGTTAGCTCCCAGGTTAAGTCTCTAGATGATCTGTTAGCTCCCAGGTTAAGTCTCTAGATGATCTGTGAGCTCCCAGGTTAAGTCTCTAGATGATCTGTTAGCTCCCAGGTTAAGTCTTTAGATGATCTGTTAGCTCCCAGGTTAAGTCTCTAGATGATCTGTTAGCTCCCAGGTTAAGTCTCTAGATGATCTGTGAGCTCCCAGGTTAAGTCTCTAGATGATCTGTGCGCCCCCAGGTTAAGTCTCTAGATGATCTGTTAGCTCCCAGGTTAAGTCTCTAGATGATCTGTTAGCTCCCAGGTTAAGTCTCTAGATGATCTGTTAGCTCCCAGGTTAAGTCTCTAGATGATCTGTGAGCTCCCAGGTTAAGTCTTTAGATGATCTGTGAGCTCCCAGGTTAAGTCTCTAGATGATCTGTGAGCTCCCTTGTTAAGTCTTTAGATGATCTGTTAGCTCCCAGGTTAAGTCTCTAGATGATCTGTTAGCTCCCAGGTTAAGTCTCTAGATGATCTGTGAGCTCCCAGGTTAAGTCTTTAGATGATCTGTGAGCTCCCAGGTTAAGTCTCTAGATGATCTGTTAGCTCCCAGGTTAAGTCTCTAGATGATCTGTTAGCTCCCAGGTTAAGTCTCTAGATGATCTGTGAGCTCCCAGGTTAAGTCTCTAGATGATCTGTTAGCTCCCAGGTTAAGTCTCTAGATGATCTGTGAGCTCCCAGGTTAAGTCTCTAGATGATCTGTTAGCTCCCAGGTTAAGTCTCTAGATGATCTGTTAGCTCCCAGGTTAAGTCTCTAGATGATCTGTTAGCTCCCAGGTTAAGTCTCTAGATGATCTGTGAGCTCCCAGGTTAAGTCTCTAGATGATCTGTTAGCTCCCAGGTTAAGTCTCTAGATGATCTGTTAGCTCCCAGGTTAAGTCTCTAGATGATCTGTGAGCTCCCTTGTTAAGTCTCTAGATGATCTGTGAGCTCCCTTGTTAAGTCTCTAGATGATCTGTGAGCTCCCAGGTTAAGTCTCTAGATGATCTGTTAGCTCCCAGGTTAAGTCTCTAGATGATCTGTGAGCTCCCAGGTTAAGTCTCTAGATGATCTGTTAGCTCCCAGGTTAAGTCTCTAGATGATCTGTGCGCCCCCAGGTTAAGTCTCTAGATGATCTGTGAGCTCCCAGGTTAAGTCTCTAGATGATCTGTTAGCTCCCAGGTTAAGTCTCTAGATGATCTGTGAGCTCCCAGGTTAAGTCTCTAGATGATCTGTTAGCTCCCAGGTTAAGTCTCTAGATGATCTGTGCGCCCCCAGGTTGTCTCTAGATGATCTGTGAGCTCCCAGGTTAAGTCTCTAGATGATCTGTTAGCTCCCAGGTTAAGTCTCTAGATGATCTGTGAGCTCCCAGGTTAAGTCTCTAGATGATCTGTGAGCTCCCAGGTTAAGTCTCTAGATGATCTGTGAGCTCCCAGGTTAAGTCTCTAGATGATCTGTTAGCTCCCAGGTTAAGTCTCTAGATGATCTGTGAGCTCCCATGTTAAGTCTTTAGATGATCTGTGAGCTCCCAGGTTAAGTCTCTAGATGATCTGTGAGCTCCCTTGTTAAGTCTCTAGATGATCTGTGAGCTCCCTTGTTAAGTCTCTAGATGATCTGTGAGCTCCCTTGTTAAGTCTCTAGATGATCTGTGAGCTCCCTTGTTAAGTCTCTAGATGATCTGTTAGCTCCCAGATTAATCCTCTAGATCTGTCTTTGGTGACAACTTCATTATCCAGCCCATGATTATCGAAAAGATAATTGGGGAGAGTGTGCGTCCTTGTCTTGCTCCTGTATTAGCCTGGAGCCAAGTAGTTTGTTGTATATCGTGTTAACTGATCAACGGCCCTAATAAAAATATTATTAATTATAATAATCATAGATAACAATAAACATATAATAAAGTTATAATAATCGTAGATGTGGAAGCAGACAATTAGTACCACCACTGTTCTGTCATAGGTGGTACCGACCTTTGTGGTGAAAGCAGAAAACAGGTTCGTGCTACTGAAAGATCTTCTAATGAATCAAACTGCCCTGAGAGAAGAAATCACCAGAAACTTCCTGACAGAGATCTCTTGGTTTCCTTTCAACAACCCGACAGCACAAGAGCTGCAGGCTTACGTAGACACTGGGAAAGTCCCTTCAACTTGGAGCGCTGCTACTGACTTTGTCTGGCTCAGGTAGGCCAAACTTTCTATCCATTCATCCATACATCCATCACTGGATTGCATATCCAATCATCCATATACGTCCTTGTGAAATGACTAAAAAAAGCAGTCGCAGTGGAGTCCACCTTATGGCTTCCTACAGTATTCCATCCATGTCTCGAAATATCCTCTCGCGAAGCCGTTCAAACAAGAGATGGAGGGAGAAAGTTACAGAAGACTTGTATCTCAAAGAGATCTTACATTTTACATTCTTCCTGATGGCACTAAACATCAGATAGGGCCCTTTATACTATCGTGAAAGGCAGCAGAGTTTTGTAGTAGTGACTCTACAGATATCTAGACTGAATCGAAAAACGGGTTACAAGAGGCATAATTTAAGTACATGTTAACTGTGCTATGTACTTTTTTTGCTTGGATATTCACTAGGTGGCGCTAGTTGTTAGTGTAAATGTTGTACCCTATGCTGTGAGGCGCGGACGCATAGTTACACATCAAAATGTTGCGACTTTTGGAAAAGTGATCTCTCGTTGAAGTGAAAGGTGGGGTAAGACTTTTATGGGTTAAGAACGTTTCCGCGGCTAAAATTCAACCCCCTCCCTCAACCTAAGATTGTTGAGTTTTATGCTGAAAAAGTTACGAGTAGACAACACATGGCAAAATAGTGTCACTCGTTTCAACCCGGCGGGATCACGTGGAAGACAGACACACTGGAAACAGTGGGCGGAGATGTTCATCGACAGCAGAGGTCAACACGACGTTGACGAACTGATACAAGAGGACCGAAGGATAATTTTGCGTCATATTGTGCCCCAATGGGACTGGGCTATGACAGTGCTCAACACCTCGTGGTGGATGTGTTGTTTGTGCCACATGGGTGCCACATGGCTAAATCAGCAGAGACATCTTCTTCTTCGTTCGCTTCTACCACCAAGACCACCCCGTGATTCTACTGAATTTACTCCTGTGGTCCTCGATAGGTCCCGTGGTATTCCTGTAGTTCCCGAAAGGACCACAAGAGGTTCAGAGTATCGCAGGACTTGAGCCTGTATTCTCAGTGGGTCTCAGAAGCTGGATTGCGTGACACCGTGGTTTTCGTTGCACCAGTTTAGTCTAGAGTTGGACTTTCTCACTGGAAAACTTCAACATGTTTTGGATATCAGTATATCCCCGCTTGGTGAGAGGTGGTTGCCCATCCATCCTAGAGTTTGACTTTCTCACCGGAAAACCTCAGCGTGATTAGGATAGGCATACATCCCCCTCCCCCCGGGTGAGAGGTGGTTGCCTGTCTAGACTGCCCTGGTCCAGTGTCTCCGACTTTAGCAGTTTGTGGTCGTGGCCACTACCCTTCCTAGTTGTGACCAGGACGGAGCTTTTGTCCAGGAGGACGAATCCTCGCCACTAGTAAGTTTCACCCCTGGATTAAGCCGGTTTAGGCGTATTATCCCAGTATGGGCGTGTTTAGGACGTGACCGACCTCTAGAACGGAGGTACCATGTCATGAGTAGTCATCAAGTTTCACCTCCGGGTTAAGCCGGTTTAGGTATATTTCACCAGTATGGGTGTATATCGGACGTGGTCGGCCTCTAGAGCAGAGATGACCTGGTATGCGGCGAGACTACTGGACATACCGATTAAACTTCAATATATCCTTTCCATCACCTTTTCACAGCGGCGCCGCCCGGCATCCCTATTCGCATTTTCTTCATTGGCCGGGAGGAGTTTCGCTCTACGCACGGCAGCCGAGAAATCCTCGCCAGCAATGTTGCAGAGACATGACTTCTACAGAACGCCTGATTCAAAAGATGAAGGGTGAAAGAAAAATTCTAAAGCGAAACGTTTTTTAATTCTCCAGGACCATCAACACAGCAACTGAAGATGAAGTGAAGGGACAAGACATTCAACCCCCTGTCTACCTTCCAACAAATGGTTCTCTTTCTGGTGGGACGGGTGCAGGACTGCTCAAAGCTAAAGTAAGTATGTCCAGATGGCACATCTGGCAGTGTTTCTAATGCCATTATAGCAGTATATTTCTCACAGAAAAGACGCCGTTTTAGGTTGTCGACCGCTTTGGAAATAATCCCAGCAAAAATCCATACTTGTTATGACTGCTGTTTCCTAGAGAAAGCTCACAGTTATGACCATACACAAAGTTATTTAAAGCTCAGTGGTCAAAGAATCATCAAATGAACGAACAGTTTTTTTTTCTTTTTAGTTATCCTACCTCCCTGAAACTGCAAGCAGTTGTAACAGAAAATTATACGTCAGGTTATGCAACCCTACAAAAACTCATGTACTGTAAAGTTAACGCCCCTGAATTTCTTTATATACTCGGGCTATCGGAGTCTGTGCCCCTTGTTTTTTAGCTCAGTTCTGGAAGTGCAAAAGTGTCCTGCACGAGATTTGTGTAAATGGTTGAGCGTTAGTTGGAGAAGTACGAGAAGAGAGCTTTCCCAATTAGTCTAGGTTTTGATGAATTGTTGCGAGGATGTGGTACTGTTGTTGTAGTCGATATATCTCAAACTGAGACTGAAGGAGATACAGATATGTCTCCACTACTTCCATTGTGTTATTCCTGGTGAATCTCCAGATGGGCTTGCTGGAACATGCCTCCATAACTTGATATATGTGTCTGGCCATCATTAGTGCCATACGTAAGACGATGTATTTCATCCATTTTTAAAGCTTAGTCTTTATCCTGAGCCGCAGTTAAATTCACTTTGTGTTACTAGATCGACGGCGTTGATATGCTGTGTCATTTGTTCAGTTGTGTGCGTGAGATGTCTTACCTGGGTACATCAATCAAGTGCCGTGCCGCGTAGCCGATCATTTCTCTGCACAATTCCCTGTCTTTTGAGTTGATTATAAGCTTCACCGGTGACTTTCTTCCTAGCCACACTGACAGCCCATCCAGTAACATCTATCTATCTATCTATCTATCTATCTATCTATCTATCTATCTATCTATCTATCTATCTATCTATCTATCTATCTATCTATCTATCTATCTATCTATCTATCTATCTATCTATCTATCTATCTATCTATCTATCTATCTATCTATCTATCTATCTATCTATATGTTTTCCTCTGTCTCTTCTTCCCTCAGTTTTTCCAGTTGCCACAGAGTGTTCCAGTTTTCCTCTTCTCGGGAAATGTCCTACAAATCTCGCTTGTCTGCTTCTGATCTTTGCTGTAATTTGCCTTTTAACTCCAGCCTCTCTTAAGATTTCGTCATTGGTTTTCTTGACTGACCATGGTACCCTCAACATCCTTCTTATAACCACATTTCCATGGCCTCCGTTTCTCGCTATACTCTTTTATTCATAGACCATAGTTCACACTCATAAAACAGAATTGGCTCAATGTAACATTTAATAACTCGGAATCTTGTTTCCATTAATATGGATCTGTTGCACAAGATGTTTCTCATTTTCTGGAATGCTGACTTGGCCTGAGCACGTCTGCTTTTTATTTCACTGCGGCATATCCCATCAGTTGTTGTAATCGTTCCTAGGCACTTGAATCTATCAACTTGTTTCAGATTTGTGCCATCGATGGCAATGCTACATTTTGGTGGTATTCTTTTCTTTGAGATGACCATCATTTCAGTCTTCTTTTTATTCAGGCTGAGACCTTTACTTATACTTTCACGAACCACGATGTCAGAAGAACCTGTAGCTCCCCTTCACTTTTAGCAATCAGGACTGTGTCGTCTGCATATCTTAAGTTGTTAAGTTTGTACCCGCCAACTGATATTCCTGGCAAGCTCTCTATATTTCTCATTATGTTTTCGCTATACAAGGAGAAGAGGTCATGAGATAGTACATATCCTTGTTTCACTCCTAATTTTATGTCTTGGAATGCTGCTCTTTCGTTCTCAACCCTCATTGCTGCTGGTTGCTGCCAATATATATTTCTGATGGGTTTCAGATTTGTTCCATCTATGTTGATGTCTTCCATCATTCTTATAATTTCTGTGTGTCTCACTTTATCAAATGCTTTACAGTAGTCTATGAAGCATAAGTATAGGTCCGTCTTTACTTCTATTGATCTCTCCATCAATGTTTTCATTGTTTGAGCGGCGAAGTGGTTAGTGCACTAGTCTCTCATGACAAAGGTCGGGGGTTCGAATCCGGCCGGAGGCACCCCAGTCACCCAGCTGTAGAAATGGGTACCAGACTTCTTCTGGAGTTGGGGAAGGAAAGGCAGCCAGGCGTGATACTGACCATATCACCCTCTAGTGTGCTGACAGGTTAAGGAAAATATGAGCACTAACACCATATCCCTATGTGCCTCTAAGCCATGACAGAATTACCTTTATCTTTTACCTTTATATATATATATATATATATATATATATATATATATATATATATATATATATATCATTACTTGTACTTTTTCTTTCGACGAAGCCACACTGTTCTTTAGCAATTTCTGGTTGTTATATTTTGCCCTTGACTCTTCTCATGACAATACGAAGCAGGATTTTGGTAACATGGCTCATAAGACTAATGGTTCGATGGTATTTACATTCAACTGCACCTTGTTCCTTCGGTAAGGCAATGAAAATTAACTGCAAAAAGGTCTGATGGGACATAGTTACTGTTACAGATGTCAGTCAGCAATCTGATAATTATTTCTATGCCAAGCTCTCCTAATGCTTCCAATTCTTCCTTGGTGATTTCATCTGGTCCTGGTGCAGTTTTTGTTTTTCATGTTTGATGGCTTCTTCCACTTCTGCTTTTAATATGGGAGACCCTTCATTATTATTTCATACATGTCAAGCATTTATCATACATTATATGTGATGCCCTGGATGTGACCTTCTTCAAATCATCTTACTGGTGGTTGCATGTGAAGAGACTGGCTCCAGTTTTCGTTACACAATTTACACGGGCTTAGGGGCTGCTACAGTAGTAGTTCTGCATTACAATGAAGGTGTTGAGACACGAGCAATATGGCCTGTGGTGGTTGGTTTACAGTGGAGGTGTTGAGACACTAGCAATACAGCCAGTGGTGGTTGGTTTACAGTGGAGGTGTTGAGACACGAGCAATATGATCAGTGGTGGTTGGTTTACAGTGGATTACGGACTCTTCACAGCCTAAAAAAAAAAGTAATGATTCACTACAGACTCTGCTTATAACCAAGGTGTCCATAGCGAGTCATATCCTGTTGGGCCGCTTGAGCCTGTTACTAGAAATATCCACAGTGAGTTGAAATGAGGTCTTGTGTCTTGACCAGTTATGGGTATGTGGCCCTGACATGCTGTGTTGTTACTCTATCTTCTTCTTCTTCGTCTTATATGTCTGCTTATGCCATTAGCGTCGCCTGAAGTTTCAGACATCAGCCCAGAAGAAGATGAAAGGCCTGGGTAGCTGTCATGTTATGTTTCCTCAGCGTGTCTTACACCCCATCTATCCATTTTTTCCTTGGTCACCCTCACACCCTATATCCAGATATTTTAGACCAGCATGCATGTGCTGCTGGTTGTTCTGAATTCATGCGTATCAAATGCCGGAATCGTTTAACTCCTGATTTTAGATGCAGTCCTTGACATGTGTTGTTCCCGCCATTTGCCGGATTATTTCATTTGGCACTTGATCCCTTCTTGTCGTGTCTACCATATTTCTCGCGTGCTGTTATATTTGTGTCTTGGTATTTGGTGAATCCACCGCAGTCATTATAACTAAATTATTGTTAAATTATCTGTATAAACCAATATTAAAATCTTTGCTGTTCCACACATTAACCTGCTGTTAATACACTTGACGTTTTCCTGTATAAATGTCCTTTATTTGTCTGTATTTACAGAGTTCTTTAGACATTGCACGAGCACTGCAAGCGAAGAGCTTCCACTATCTGGTGAATGCGTTCCCTGTCATCTTGCCGCCTCTGTCCGGAACGGAGACCAGTGCTGCTTTCCTACTCAACATTGACAATGAATTCAATACACCTTACAGGGCTTTTAATGTATGTTACTCGTTTGTTACAGTATTAGTGTAAAGCTAGAATTATTATGCTTCATACAGGACACTGAATATATGCCAGTCTTTTTTTTTCTTTAGTAAGTTGCTGAACAGATACTGCAGCAAAACTAGCCCTATGAGTTAAAGTTGGTTGGTCTGTAAGCATTGGCAACCCCGCACTACGGGCATTCCCATATGAGCTCCGCCTTCCTTTCCAACACCCGCTGAAGTGTGCGCCTGCTGATAGAACCATTCAAACACTGGCACGCTAAACCACTTCTTTTAGGAAAAACATCCACGTCCCCTCTCCCCTGTGATTCCCCCACCCCACCCCCCTCACTCGATCATTTTCCTGATGTGCTTGTTATCATTCTATCCAATGTCGTCCCTCATATGCAGGCTATCCAAGGTGGGTCTTGCAACCTCCTCCTTGTCCATTCGTAGGGTACCCTGAAGTGATTCCACGCCTGCTAGCTTGTCCACTTTCTCATTGCCATTGAATGCCGCATGACCTGGACAGTAGATTCACGTCCAATTGGATACCCGAAAAACTCCACAAGAAACCAATATTTTGGCAAGCATTTTCTTCAGGGATAAGATAAATGACAAAATAACAGATAAAGATAAAAAACTATACAAATTATGACCATTATTGACAGAAAAACCATGGTCTAACGTATGTTCAAGTCTAAAATTCAGGCTGAAGTGTACATATTTCAGCTGTCCAACTTACGTAGACAAGCAGGCATAGACAGGTTTTGATCTGGGCAGACTATGGAGATGCCACCTAATATTGGATAACAAGCTTCTGGCCACGGAGATGCCACCTAATGTTGAATAACAAGCTTCTGGAGATGCCACCTAATATTGGATAACAAGCTTCTGGCCACGGAGATGCCACCTAATGTTGAATAACAAGCTTCTGGCCATGGAGATGCCACCTAATGTTGGATAACAAGCTTCTGGCCATGGAGATGCCACCTAATGTTGGATAACAAGCTTCTGGCCATGGAGATGCCACCTAATGTTGGATAACAAGCTTCTGGCCATGGAGATGCCACCTAATGTTTGATAACAAGCTTCTGGTCATGTAGATGCCACCTAATGTTGGATAACAAGCTTCTGGCCATGGAGATGCCACCTAATGTTGGATAACAAGCTTCTGGCCATGGAGATGCCACCTAATGTTGGATAACAAGCTTCTGGCCATGGAGATGCCACCTAATGTTGGATAACAAGCTTCTGGCCATGGAGATGCCACCTAATGTTTGATAACAAGCTTCTGGTCATGTAGATGCCACCTAATGTTGGATAACAAGCTTCTGGCCATGGAGATGCCACTTAATGTTGGATAACAAGCTTCTGGTCATGTAGATGCCACCTAATGTTGGATAACAAGTTTCTGGTCATGTAGATGCCACCTAATGTTTGATAACAAGCTTCTGGTCATGTAGATGCCACCTAATGTTGGATAACAAGCTTCTGGTCATGTAGATGCCACCTAATGTTTGATAACAAGCTTCTGGCCATGGAGATGCCACCTAATGTTTGATAACAAGCTTCATTTTTATGACAGAGCTTCAGAGTCAGTATAATCCAATAGTTAAACACAGAAAATAAATCTATTCAGTGTGTGTTCAGTAAAGTGATTCAATGAATAAGACCCGGAAAGTCGAGGCAGGTTCTGTACGCAGGCATTGGCTTGAGTCATTGACGAAATCGATATTTCGCAGAGTCACCTTCGTCTATGTCCCCAGGTGCGAGGGTATCCAGGGAAATGAGAGGCTGATAGACTGGCTGGATCTGCCATCATCGCAGATGAACAACCACTGATCACGCGTATTGTTAACGCGCTCAGAGAGAGAGAGAGAGAGAGGCGGAGTGGAGGGCTTGGAGGGCAGTGAATCTACGTCGTTGCTGGGACTGAAAGAGCTCAGAACACACACGGCACGGCCAGGAAGGCGAGGCAGACTGGACATGGGAGACAACTGGTCAGCACCGGGCAGGCACTGTCAGCCGTAGGACGCTGATGGATATGTTGAGGGGTGGGGTGGGGGGGGGGGTCTTAGTACTTATGTCCAGAGTGCGAGGATGATGACCCAGACCATAAATAAATAAATAGATAAATATACAAGTTACTTTGTTGGATTTTTGTTTCTGTTCATCAGCTGCAGACTATGATAAAACCGTTTAGTCTTGGAACTGATCTTCCTTTGACATCCTGTTCCCCCACTCGATTTATTCACCGACAGCCATTTTTGCAGAGCATATAGTGTACCCTGCCCTGCAGGCAGAAGTTCTTCATCTTCTGAGCTTGTTTTCTCAGCCATCAGAATGCCTAAAACCAGTTTTTACCACTGGATCAAGTGGCAGGCACACATACTCGTATGTCCAAGTCTCCTCCTCGTCTTTTATGATTCTTTCCGATATCAATTTTGTTTAAAGGATTTTGCCAGCAGTAAGACTAGTTCTCGCTCGTGTGGTTGCCGAGGCCCATATCTGGGGAGAAAAGAACAGAACCACTGCCACCTTCCACGCATGTCGTAAGAGGCGACTATGGAGGTTGGGGGATAGGCCAACGACCTGTTTCCTGTGAAAAAAAAAACAAACTGGAGCGTTACAGAAACATGGAGAGGAAAGACAGGAATCTTTGTGTTGGAAAAGGAATGGATTCTGATAACAGAGCGCATACTCTTATGCAGTCAAAGCAGAAAGGAAGCTGCAGAACCGATATTCCAACTGAGTACCAGGACACCTTTTACCATTTACAAGAGTTCAGAGTCAAGGGATACACATGGAAGGAAGCAGAGAATAATTCCAAGAATAGGGATGACTGGTGAGCCTTTATCTGTGGTCTGTGCTCTCACTGGAGTGATGATGATGATGATGATGATGATGATGATGATGATGACTGGTTCTGTCATTCTGTTACCATTTTGTTCTTCCTTGTTAATCCACCCCTGGATGTTGATGGAAATGTGGTTTGGTGCGTTCATTCAGTCTCTTTACCTTACTTTGGTGCGTTCATTCAGTCTCTTTACCTTACTTTGGTGCGTTCATTCAGTCTCTTTACCTTACTTTGGTGCGTTCATTCAGTCTCTTACCTTACTTTGGTTCGTTCATTCAGTCTTTACCTTACTTTGGTGCGTTCATTCAGTCTCTTTACCTTACTTTGGTGCGTTCATTCAGTCTCTTTACCTTACTTTGGTGCGTTCATTCAGTCTCTTTACCTTACTTTGGTTCGTTCATTCAGTCTCTTTACCTTACTTTGGTGCGTTCATTCAGTCTCTTTACCTTACTTTGGTGCGTTCATTCAGTCTCTTTACCTTACTTTGGTGCGTTCATTCAGTCTCTTTACCTTACTTTGGTTCGTTCATTCAGTCTCTTTACCTTACTTTGGTGCGTTCATTCAGTCTCTTTACCTTACTTTGGTGCGTTCATTCAGTCTCTTTACCTTACTTTGGTGCGTTCATTCAGTCTCTTTACCTTACTTTGGTTCGTTCATTCAGTCTCTTTATCTTACTTTGGTGCGTTCATTCAGTCTCTTTACCTTACTTTGGTGCGTTCATTCAGTCTCTTTACCTTACTTTGGTTCGTTCATTCAGTCTCTTTACCTTACTTTGGTGCGTTCATTCAGTCTCTTTACCTTACTTTGGTTCGTTCATTCAGTCTCTTTACCTTACTTTGGTGCGTTCATTCAGTCTCTTTACCTTACTTTGGTGCGTTCATTCAGTCTCTTTACCTTACTTTGGTGCGTTCATTCAGTCTCTTTACCTTACTTTGGTTCGTTCATTCAGTCTCTTTATCTTACTTTGGTGCGTTCATTCAGTCTCTTTACCTTACTTTGGTGCGTTCATTCAGTCTCTTTACCTTACTTTGGTGCGTTCATTCAGTCTCTTTACCTTACTTTGGTGCGTTCATTCAGTCTCTTTACCTTACTTTGGTGCGTTCATTCAGTCTCTTTACCTTACTTTGGTGCGTTCATTCAGTCTCTTTACCTTACTTTGGTTCGTTCATTCAGTCTCTTTATCTTGCTTTGGTGCGTTCATTCAGTCTCTTTATCTTACTTTGGTGCGTTCATCCAGTCTCTTTATCTTACTTTGGTGCGTTCATTCAGTCTCTTTACCTTACTTTGGTTCGTTCATTCAGTCTCTTTATCTTGCTTTGGTGCGTTCATTCAGTCTCTTTATCTTACTTTGGTGCGTTCATTCAGTCTCTTTATCTTACTTTGGTTCGTTCATTCAGTCTCTTTATCTTACTTTAGTGTCTGCAATTTGCATTTTTTTTATCATTTCCTCCACGAACTTCTCTTTGTTATTTATGCTACAGCTATTGATAGTACATATTTTTGGCATTCATGTCACAGGTAATAGTACATACTTTTGTCATTTATACCACAGGTGATAGTACATACTTTTGTCATTTATGCCACAGATGATAATACATACTTTTATCATCCATGTCACAGATGATAGTACATACTTTTGTTATTCATGTCACTGACGATATTACATACTTTTGTCATCTATGTCACAAATGTTGATGGCAAATTGAAAATGTCACATTGCAAGGAATCTTAAATGCATTGTGAGTGAAGATTTTAACTGAAAACTGGAAAATATGATTATGTGAAAGTGTAAGGTGTCACGGATTATGTCACAGAGTTGATAGTAACTACTTTTGTCACTTATGTTATAGAGTAGATAGTAACTACTTTTGTCGCTTATGTCATAGAGTTGATAGTAACTACTCCTGTCACTTATGTCATAGAGTTGATAGTAACTACTTCTGTCACTTATGTCATAGAGTTGATAGTAACTACTTCTGTCACTTATGTCATAGAGTTGATAGTAACTACTTTTGTCACTTATGTCACAGAGGTGATAGTAGCTACTTTTGTCACTTATGTCACAGAGGTGATAGTAGCTACTTTTGTCACTTATGTCACAGAGGTGATAGTAGCTACTTTTGTCACTTATGTCACAGAGGTGATAGTAACTACTTTTGTCACTTATGTCGCAGAGGTGACAGCAAATAATAGGTAACGGTAAAGGTAACCCTGTCATGCCTTAGAGGCACATAGGGATATGGTGTTAGTGCCCATATTTTCCTTGACCAGTCAGCATACTGGAGGGTGATATGGTCAGCGTCATGTCTGGCAGCCTTTCCTTCTTCAGCTCCAGAAGTCAGGTACCCATTTCTACTGCAGAGTGACTGACCGGATTCGAACTCCTGACCTTCACCATTAGAGACTAGTACACTAACCACTTCGCTACTCGGATACCTTTTGTCATTTATGTCACAGAAGCTGACAGTATATATTTTTGTGTATACTTCTTCTAATTTATCAATATTATTATTATTATTATTATTATTATTAACAGGTGCCATGCAGGATAGAGTTGATGATCATGCTTCCTCATATTATTTAATCCTTGGTGTTTCTAATCTTTTCAAATCCTTTTCTTTCTTCGTGCCACTTGGTCAGGCCACTAAGATATTTTTCTCTTGGTCTTCCTCTCTTTCTTTTGCCCCGGAATTTTCCAGCCATTACTAGTTTCTCCAACTTCTGCCTTCTCATGGCCCGTCCAAGAACATTTGACTGGTTTTTTTTCTTATAACTTTAACTATTATTTGTTGTTCTGAAACTTCTTTGAGGTCCTTTTCGTTTGTTTATTTTTTATATAATTTATTATATATTTATTCTAATATATTTTATCTTCTTCTTCTTCAGCTTTCCCAGCCATTAAGGTTTATTGCTGCAGATAAAGTTCGCCTCCATTCCTCTCTGTTCCTAATCTTCTCTCTCCAGTTGGTGACACCAATTTCTTTTATATCCTCTTCTATGTTGTCTTTCCATCTCTATCGTGGTCTTGTTTCCTTCACCTCTTGTGCATACATTATTTTCGTTTGTCTGTTCTCTTCCATTCTTTCTGCATACCCCAGCCAGCGTAGTCTGTTCAGTTCAAGACATTTATAATTCGTTGGGATTTAAATAAGCTATTCAGTTCAGTGTTCTTAAATGTTATACTTATTTTAATTCATTTTATATTCTAATTTGTTTGCGTTTCAGTTCATGGTGGAAAAAACAGAACAACAAATCAAAGCAAACGGGTCTACTCCACTGAATGCTCTTTTACCACGGGTCATCAAGAACAGTAACTGCTTCCTGTGTTACAGCAATGAGGAGATAGTTCGGCCTAATGACAGCAATCGTTCACTTGTCATTGATTTTCTGGCTCCTCCCACTCAACTGGGCTTCTATCCTACTGCAGCGGAAGTAAGTTTTAAGTGATGATTCTAACATTGTAAAATAATGATACAGTAGACAGTCAATCATCCACTGCTGCATTGTAGCTTTGAGTCCAATAATAATAATAATAATTGTATAGCTTTCAGTCCAAAAGAATTTAAATCTTGGCATTCTAATGTCATGAACGAAGTTCTCAGCTTTGGTTCCGTCCACTGGGTGGCACTGCAGATGTCGTAGGGTCTATTAAGTGGCACTGTAGATGTCGTAGGGTCTATTAAGTGGCACTATAGATGTCGTAGGGTCTACTAAGTGGCACTGTAGATGTCGTAAGGTCTACTAAGTGGCACTGTAGATGTCGTAGGGTCTATTAAGTGGCACTGTAGATGTCGTAGGGTCTATTAAGTGGCACTGTAGATGTCGTAGGGTCTATTAAGTGGCACTGTAGATGTCGTAGGGTCTATTAAGTGGCACTGTAGATGTCGTAGGGTCTATTAAGTGGCACTGTAGATGTCGTAGGGTCTATTAAGTGGCACTGTAGATGTCGTAGGGTCTATTAAGTGGCACTGTAGATGTCGTAGGGTCTATTAAGTGGCACTGTAGATGTCGTAGGGTCTATTAAGTGGCACTGTAGATGTCGTAGGGTCTATTAAGTGGCACTGTAGATGTCGTAGGGTCTATTAAGTGGCACTGTAGATGTCGTAGGGTCTATTAAGTGGCACTGTAGATGTCGTAGGGTCTATTAAGTGGCACTGTAGATGTCGTAGGGTCTACTTAGTGGCACTGTAGATGTCGTAGGGTCTATTAAGTTTCACTGTAGATGTCGTAGGGTCTATTAAGTGGCACTGTAGATGTCGTAGGGTCTATTAAGTGGCACTGTAGATGTCGTAGGGTCTACTTAGTGGCACTGTAGATGTCGTAGGGTCTACTTAGTGGCACTGTAGATGTCGTAGGGTCTACTTAGTGGCACTGTAGATGTCGTAGGGTCTACTTAGTGGCACTGTAAATGTCGTAGGGTCCACCGGGTAGTAGTAGGGTACACTGGGTGGCAACGTAGATGTCGTAGGGTCCACCGGGTAGCACTGCAGATGTCGTAGGGTCAATTTGGTGGCACTGTAGATGTACTAGGCGTTTTTATTTTCTAATCATTCAGTGTTTCAGATTTACTTTGTAGCTATTTTAATATTGTGTAGTTATTCTATTCAATACTCTGTACTACTGGAGTCATGATGAGTCTAGATCAAGAAGAAACTGTGTTGTGTTTTCACTTGAGGATAAGGTAACAATTATTAACAGACTCAAAACACAAAAAAAAAGGTGAAACTAAAGCATCAATAGAGGAAGAAGGCAAGACAAGACATTTTTCCCTTAATATACCAATAGTCATGAACAAACTGCATTCTTATGTGCTTTACATTTCTGCAAATATTTATTTTCATAAAAGTTGTTTTTCTTTAAATCGTGTAAAAATGATTATAACGGATTTTCATATTCAGGCCATTAAAAAAAAAAAAAACAGAAGACTAGCAAAAAAAAAATTGTTTTTTAAAATATTTTGCATAAATGATCATGATGGGTTTTCATAGTTGTATTGTAAAAGAAGGGGGAGGGGCGAAGATTGTTGAAAGGAAAGACAAAGAAAAGTTTAAATTGTGCATATATGATTATACCATGTTTCCATAATTATATTTTTCTTCTCTTTCTGCAGTTTGTGGCACAGTTCAAAAATGAATCTTTGAGACCCCACTGGGCCAAACGTCATGACAACATACCCGGAATAGTTGATGTAATCCATCAGAGTTATGGCCCCCTCATCCAAAGATTCCAAGAGCAGAGACGACTGATTGGGGTGGACCCGTATGACATGTTCATGAATTCTTATTTGCTGGAAATATTTGGTTCTAGCAGGCCCTAATTCTAAGAGTAACTGCCCTAAATACGATTTTAGGGGATCTTGTCCTGTTTTTATTTTTTTTTCTCCAAAGGGTGCTAGAAAACTTTATACTATTTACAATTTGTTACATGAAATTAATTATAAGTTCTGTAATAACATTAAGCTTAGCGTAGTTGTGTATTTTTATGTTAAAACTATCTTTTTAACATTAAAACTGACTATATATACGTTTTTTTATCATTAAAAATCAATTTTTTAAACATTAAAACAGACTACATAAGCTTTTTAGCATTAAATTAATACTGACTACATAAGATTTTTAACATTAAAACTATATCAGTTTTTTAACATTAAAACTATATCAATTTTTTTAACAATAAAACTATATCAATTTTTTTAACATTAAAACTGACTACATAAGATTTGTAGCATTAAAACTGACTACATAAGTTTCTTTACATTAAAACTGACTACATAAGTTTTTTTTTACATTAAATTAAAACTGACTACATAAGTTTTTTAGCATTAAATAAAAACTCACTACACAAGTCTTTTAGCATTAAATTAAAACTCACTACGTAAGTTTTTTAGCATTAAAACTGACTACATAAGTTTTTAGCATTAAAACTGACTACATAAGTTTTTAGCATTAAAACTGACTACATAAGTTTTTTTACATTAAAACTGACTACATAAGTTTTTAGCATTAAAATTGACTACATAAGTTTTTAGCATTAAAACTGACTACATAAGTTTTTTTTAACATTAAAACTGACTAAATAAGTTTTTAGCATTAAAACTGACTACATAAGTTTTTTAGCATTAAAACTGACTACATAAGTTTTTTAGCATTAAAACTGACTACATAAGTTTAATTTACATTAAAACTGACTACATAAGTTTTTTAGCATTAAAACTGACTACATAAGTTTTTTAGCATTAAATTAAAACTGACCATATAAGTTTTTTAGCATTAAACTAAAACTGACTGTATAAGTTATTTAACATTAAAACTGACTACATCAGTTTTTTAGCATTAAATTAAAACTGACTATATAAGTTATTTAACATTAAAACTGACTACATAAGTTTTTTAGCATTAAAACTAACTAGATAAGTTTTTTTTAGCATTAAATTAAAACTGACTATATAAGCTTTTTAGCATTAAATTAAAACTGACTATATAAGTTATTTAACATTAAAATTGACTACATCAGTTTTTTAGCATTAAATTAAAACTGACTATATAAGTTATTTAACATTAAAACTGACTACATAAGTTTTTTAGCATTAAAACTAACTAGATAAGTTTTTTTTAGCATTAAATTAAAACTGACTATATAAGCTTTTTAGCATTAAATTAAAACTGACTATATAAGTTATTTAACATTAAAAATTGACTGAACATTTTTATTTTTGCTTTTTTTTTAATGTTTACACTAATTAGATCTCTGCATTACAAAACATTAACTTTGCATTGCTGAGTTTAGCTGATTTTATATTAAAATTCTCATCATCTGTTTTTATATTAAAGTGACTAAAATATTTAAACTGTTTCTTATGAGCACTGTCATAAATATAGTTTTATGACAGGTTCAGAGCCATGTTTTCTGGAACTGTTGGGCGGGCAACCTGTCTCACACAGCTTCCAGTTATCAAAACCACTGACACTCTTCACTGCCTGCCATCTTCGGTACAAAGATTGGCAGGTAATGAATCTCTAGTACCCTCTCTCTCACCTTGATGGTGCACTTGACCAGGATGTATCCTGTCCTGTCTTGTATGTTATCTTCCCATCTGCATCTCTTGTCTACCTTCTTTCTTTTTCCTTGCATCTTTCCTTCTAGTATGTTGGTCTTCAATATTATATTATGATTTTTGATGTGGCACATGTATTTTGTGTTCTTGATCCTTATTTCTTTGAGAGTTCTTGTTGAGATTGTACTTGTAATAATTGTGAAAAAGGTCAAAATCCCATTTCCATGCCATTAAAGTATTTTGGGAATACAGTGATAGGCCCATGTTTCCATGACCTCTGTCACATGAAAGTGTGACGTGGTCAGTATCACACCTGGCTGCACTTACTTTCTCTCATATCTCTGGTACCCATTTTTTGAGGCTGGGTGGATCCCGGGACATTTTTGGTGTGCATCAGAAAAAAAAAAAAAAAATCTCCACTGCTGGGACTTGAAGCTGGTACCACCAGATTAGCGAACCGACCACTCTGTTAACCAGGCCACTTCTAATACTTGTATATTCACTTTTTTTTTTTCACTTTCCGTGATATGTGACCTATTTTCCTAGAGATCCACATTCCTGCTTTATGTATCCCTCTCTCTGTCTTTGAGTCCAAATTTCTACTCTGTTTCATTCATTTTCATGCACCTTGTGGAACTTTGCCTCCCTTTACAGCACTCCTGTAGGCGTCTTGGTTGTGAGCAAGATGGCCTGCTGCTGATGCATCCATTTGCAGATCATCAACGTCTTGCAGCCATCTTTGCCTTGGTCTTCCTCTCTTTCTTTTTCCCATTATGTACCCTTCCAAGATGGTCATGTACCCTTCCAAGACGGTCTTCTCTAGATTATCATGACGTTTAATGTGTCCAAAATATTTAAGTTTTCTCTCTTTAATCCTCTTTACTAGCCAGACTTCTTCAATATTAAGTTCTTGTAGTATGAATATATTTGTTCTTTTTTGTGTCCATGATTTTTGAAGAACTCTTCTGTAGCATTTACATTCAAAGGCGTTTATGTGTTTCTCAGCTGTTTTGTTAAGTGTCCAGGTCTCACAGGTATAAGTTGCGATTGGAAAGATGCACGCCCTTAAAAATGTTATTTTTGTAGTTTTGTCTCTTCCTCTCCATAGATTCTTTGTTTTACTTTCTGAACAGCAACAGATGTCCTCCTTTTAATTTCCCTCATTGTATTTCCATTATTAGTTAGTAGTGATCCAAGATATTCAAAACTCTCCATTTCTTCCAATTTTCCCTCATTGATACATATTTCAGAATAGATACAGCATTTTTACAAATCTCATTTTTGTGTCAATTGGCAGATTCCTGGATTGTCTTCATAGTGTTGGTGTGTCTTGCTGTTCCTATTCTTTGCTTTATCTCCACCTCCCATCCTTGGTTGGGATATGTCCCTTGGCAGCTGTGGCTTGTCTCTTGTTCCCAGTTTCTTGTTATTTATGGTTATATCCATCTTCATATTAACAATTAGATCAGTTGCCTTTTCCTTTCCTATGGCACTGAGTCCATACAGATATTTGTCTATCTTTCTTTTTTCCTGTAGTTCTTTTTTTCCCTTGATTTTTATTGTTATTATAGAGTTCTCCAACTTCTGTCCTCTCAAGTCATGTCTGACTGTGTTTTTTCCTTATAATTTTAATTAGTTTTTGATTTTCTGCAAATTCTAATAATTAGAAATAAACAGAATGAATATACAAGTTCAGTCAAAACTATTATGGGCCACAGATATCTTTCTGGGGGTCCACAGACCAGCAGAAAAACTGAGTAATGAGCATTCTACAAAATTACATCAAGCACTGTCACCTTGCACCCGTTTATCTTGCAAAATATTCATAACTGTGTCCACGTTTTTCCATCATAACTGTGTCCACGTTTTTCCAATTCTTTGATTTTATGAACTGCTGGACTAAAGAGTCAGTGCTTTGTGTGTAGTACATCTTCTTACTGAGTCAGTGCTTTGTGTGTAGTACATCTTCTTACTGAGTCAGTGCTTTGTGTGTAGTACATCTTCTTACTGAGTCAATGCTTTGTGTGTAGTACATCTTCTTACTGAGTCAATGCTTTGTGTGTAGTACATCTTCTTACTGAGTCAGTGCTTTGTGTGTAGTACATCTTACTGAGTCAATGCTTTGTGTGTAGTACATCTTCTTACTGAGTCAGTGCTTTGTGTGTAGTACATCTTCTTACTGAGTCAGTGCTTTGTGTGTAGTACATCTTCTTACTGAGTCAATGCTTGTGTGTAGTACATCTTCTTACTGAGTCAATGCTTTGTGTGTAGTACATCTTCTTACTGAGTCAGTGCTTTGTGTGTAGTACATCTTACTGAGTCAATGCTTTGTGTGTAGTACATCTTCTTACTGAGTCAGTGCTTTGTGTGTAGTACATCTTCTTACTGAGTCAGTGCTTTGTGTGTAGTACATCTTCTTACTGAGTCAATGCTTTGTGTGTAGTACATCTTCTTACTGAGTCAGTGCTTTGTGTGTAGTACATCTTCTTACTGAGTCAATGCTTTGTGTGTAGTACATCTTCTTACTGAGTCAGTGCTTTGTGTGTAGTACATCTTCTTACCGTCCAAGTCATGTGGGAGTGCATGGAAATGAAATGACAGAGAATGGACAAGAGTGACATTGCCAAAAGCATAACTGGACAGACTGTGGGAAAATGAAGAGTGGAAATGGAAAAACTAATTGTAAAGCAATTGCTGGAACTAGGACAAATTGAAGGTGCTGGTAGGAAATCTGAGCTGTGTGACAAAATATGTATTGTGAAGAACCATCACTTGATGGGAACTATTAGCAAACAAACTCTTGGGTGGATGCTGTGGTCTGAAGAACAACATAAAATAGTTACTGATTAAAATGTTATGCCATATTTCGTGTTTAATTTTTTATTTGTTCCTTCTCGTTTTAACTTTTTTTTTTTTGTCGAAAATCTTTATTCACAATGTCTATGACATTCTGCGTATGGTGTTATTCTCAATTGTACACTTGTGTAGTGAAAAAAATTATACAGTGAAGTACACAAAAACCATATAAAAACTTGATCATAAACAAGTTAATGTAAATGATGATTAGGTGCCACAGTTGTTTAGTAGTTAGTGCACTTGCTTGCTGATCAGAAGGTCCCTGTTTCAGTTTCACGCTTGAGCAGAATTTCTTCACAATATGGGCAGCTAGGACAGCGAGGACAAGTGCTGACACTCTTACTTCAGATTCTGCAGTGACCTAGAAATGTGAGGACTCTGACAATTCACATCCCTACGGTGTACAAATGATACAGGACATAGAAATGATGATTGGAAACACATGTATGTCAATAAACAAAACCATGTGAATAGAAAAACACATGGTTACATGAAAAATAGCCACCATCAGTCAGTCATTTGCATGTCCCTTGCGGAACTTTGCCTCCCTAACAGCTCTCCTGTAGGCCCCTCAGTTGTAAGCAAGATGGCCTGCTGCTGATGTGTCCATTTGCAGATCAACAATGTCTTGCAGCCATCTTTGCCGTGGTCTTCCTCTCCTTTTCCAATTATGTACCCTTCCAAGATGGTCTTCTCTAAATTATCATGGCATTTAATATGTCCAAAATATTTAAGTTTTCTCTGTTTAACTTCTTTACTAGCCAGCCTTCTTCAATATTAAGTTCTTGTAGTATGGATATATAACTACATATACAACCATATAAAGAAATAATCATATGAACAACAAACATGTAAATAAACAAGCACATGAAACACAAATTTGCAAATAAAAAAATCACATGAAACACAAACATGTAAAGAAACAATTATATGAAACACAACCATGTAAAACTAAAAAAATACAAGGTGAGCCTTTCCCCAATTTAAAGCATTTAATACACAAAGCTATGCTAGGTTCATCATCATCATGTGCCTTCTTTGGAACAAAGGCTGACAGTAACGAATCTCTTAGCTCCCTTGCCTTGATGGTGTATTCAGCCATACTCATACATTATCTTCTCATCTACATCTCTGTATAACTCTTGTTTTTTTTTCCTTCCACCTTTCTTTCTAGTATGGTCTTCAGTATATTTATTATGTCTTTTGATATGGTCAAAGTATTTTGTTTCTTCATCTTTAGAAGTTCACATTACACTTGGAGCTGTTCTAAAACTTGTGCATTTGTTCTTTTCGTTCTCTATGTTGTATGACCTAATTTTCTGTAGAACCACATTTCTGCTGCATTAATCTTTCTCTCCATTTTTTTGCTCAGAGTCTAGGTTTCTGCTCCATATAACAAAGTAGATATAGCCATGCTAGGTACAAACTCTAGGATTCTGCAAATTTTATCTCAATGCAAACAAGCTTTTTTAACTTTATTCACGCCCTTCAACATTTATTCTGCCTGTAGCCCAGAGAACATCTAAGCAGTTCTAGATTTCTTGCCATGTGTCTCCCAACATCTCTTTAGTAACCACCACTAAAGCATCAGTCACCCCTTGCTTTCAGAGTTTCAGAATCAGGAACTAGCAGACTGAGCACTCTGTCTTTACTATACCTCCATAAAAGAGGTGAAAAGAGTTCATGTATGGTGAGCATGAATCCTTGAACTGGTGAATTTGATTCCTGATACCACACACTGGACTTTCTCCTTCGTAGACACCATTTTGATACTGGTTATTGCAGCGCATGGATGCATTAGCAGCAGGGTATCTTGCTTACAACCAAGAGGCCTACAGAAGAGCTGTTAGGCACGCGAAGTTCTGCGAGAGACATGCAAATGACTGACTGACTGTATTGCAGTGCTATCTGTACAGAAAAAAAAAACCAAAATGCTCTAAGAATCAGCATACGTAATGCCACAATGTTCATGTTTCTTTCCAGCATTTTTTTTCTTATCAGGGGAGGATAAGACAAGAATATTACAAGAAAAACAAAATAATGTAACAAAACAAATAATCACATGAAATATAACCATGTAAAGAAACATACACAAAAACAATTACATGAAACAAAACAATATTAAGAAACGCAATTTACATGATAATAAACAAGCTCTTATTTCGGACCATTAAAAAAAAAAAAAATAGTTTATTTCAAACATGGAAACAGAAAGTAACTAATTCAAGCAACAGTCACCATAAAGAAAAAAAAAAAATCATCAAATTTTTAGCAAACTTTTTATGAAATCAAACAGTCATACACTAACAAACGACATGCCTTAAAATCAAACACCCAAGCACTTTTAATCACACAACTGGAGGAATAAAAGTCAAAGAAAATGCCTTGTAGCCAAAATTTGTGCACACATCTAGTCTGCCACTGCTGCCTGCGACAACCATCACCTGCAAGACAAATTTCCAAAACATATTTCCAAAACTATATGGGTATATTTTTTCTGATCAACAAACTATTTTCATTCACTATATGCCATGCCAGATGGCACTGATGACCATGCTCCTCCATCTCGTGTGGTCCTTGGTGTTCTTTATCAATCCCAACGCTCTTCTTTCTCCAGAATGCATAAAAATGCGAGTCCCGAAATGTGATATATGTCATCGTTTGCAAAAGATGCAGGATAACATATATCGGTGAGACTGGCCTCAGATTAGGGGACCGCATGCAAAAACATCTGTACGACATCGCTCAGCATGCTTCGAAACCAGTCCCAAATCATTTCAATGGCCCCAACCACAGAGGCAAATCTGATTTTCTGGTAATAGCCATTAAACAATGTCACGCAGATGACACAAGCCGCCTGGCACTTGAGAACCGGTGCATTCAAAATTATGGGACGCTGGAACCACATGGGTTAAACTCGCTGTTTAGTTACACGTAACATCATCTTCTTCAATCATTATAGTACCTCTCCACTAAATCCACCCCTTCTTACTTTTCAAACTTCCTCACAGCATCACTCTGCAACCCCTCTTCCCCAATCACCTGTTTCAATTTCTCCTAGCTAGGCCAGTAGTGCGTCACTCTCTCTCCCCTCCCCGGTTCCCCATCCACCACCCCCAGTTACAACCCACCGACCACATGTCACAGGTCTCTATTTAAACAATTTCCACGTCCTACCAGATCCATTCCCGACACACACCGCCGGACAAGCCACACCTTGCAATTTACAGCTAAGTACTCCTTTAAAAAAAATTTTTTTTTTTTTTTTTAAACAGTATTCATGTGAATCTATACTTTATCTCCTCTCTCTATTTCTTCGTCCTGTATGTTTTTGTATGATTAAGGCTCACGCCGAAACGTCACAACTTTGTAATCGTTAAGTAATAAAGCTGCTCCTACTTTTTTCCGATTTTATACATTCTGGTACCACAGCTTTACTGCAGTGCTTCGTGTGTAGTTGTATACTTATACACCAGTTATTGTCTTCTTTCTCCATGCCAGTTGCTCAACTGAGATGCTTTTTTTTTTTCCTCCTCTTGGCTTCCATCTCCTTCTTTTTTCCCCCTGAATTTCTTTCTTCAGAAGAATTCTCTTATCTTCAAATCATACTTCACTAACAAACTGTACTTAAATCATACATTTATATTACAAAGTTGCTCACTGGACCATTCTTCCTCATCATCATCAATAACTTTTTTTTTTTATTCCACAAGAACATGAGAAATTCACAACAACATTTCTTGATGTAATCACTGGTCACCACTTGAAGCTGGAAATTACTTCTTCAACTACCAAACAACATTAACTATTAAAATACCAGAAAACATTAATTCTTAACATACCATACAACATTGACTCTTAACCCACCAAACAATATTAACTCTTAAACCTTCAAGCAACATTAACTCTTAACCTACCAAACAGCATTATCTTTTTAACATACCAAACAACATTAACCCTTAAACTACCAAACATTAACTCTCAAATTACCAAACAACATCTATAAAACAAAACACATTTTGTAATAAAAATATCCTTACCAGGACAATGACACAATGCTTATTTTTAGTATTTACAGTAATTAAAAATTATAACCTTCCCTCCATGAAGCAAAATCACAAAACCATAGATATTTTAACTCTTTCCATGCGGTAGAAGAAACACGGACGTGTCGTTGGGTGCGGGAGTAAAAACGTGGGTTTTGACTGTAAGGGGGTCTAGTTGTAAAATGGAATGGAAAACAGTAGTTCCATGTACTTCCGTATACTTAATATGTTTCAAAGTATAGCTAAATGAATGAAAATTTCATAAATGCAGAGTTTTTTAGGAAAAAAGAAGTAATGTGATGTTTTTAGACACTGATTGTGGCCAGCTTACCATCGGCTAGGTCTAGATCCGCGCTACTTACCCCTACTTACCATCTGAGATGTGTAGATCTACCTGTCGATCTCGTATTGTGACTCCGTATTGCATTCTCGCTGAATGAATGTCTGAACTAACCTCCTAACTACTTCTCCAGTCGTCTAAATATGTCTAGATCTACTTAGAAAACATTCAAGAGCTGCGGGGTGGTCATAGGCTATGTCCATACCCCTATCTACATCATCAAAAATTGAAAAATTTCCATGCTTCTCGTCCTTGTTCTCGCTCGGCATCGCTCATAACTAGGCACGCATTCTCCATTTTGAAAGTGTCACTGGAATCGCAGACGAAATATGTACAATCTAAATGTTACACTGCTTGTTTTAATGAAACAAACAACTGTTGATATATCGACCATACGGTTGCTTAGGGACACTTCCGGTGTCACTATATCGACCATACGCATGGAAAGAGTTAAAAAAAATGTAAGACCCATTTAATTGGCTTACAGTAAGCTGTGAGTTAAAGCCTACAGTTATCGCTGTGTTGAACTATTTGATACGTTTTGAGAACATGCAGTATATCAGAGTGACGGATAGTTATACAAAGGTCAGCCATAATTAAGCTGTGACAACTACTGCAGTTCAAGACCCTAGATAAGAATGTACTTAAATAAAGAATGATGGAAGCAAGAACAGCCATGACTTCAGATTTACTGATGGTTTACTTCTTGCTGTGAAATCATCCACATCAACCTCACTGCTTTATCTCCCTAACACTAGAATCAGGTACTCATTTTCAGTTGGGCTCATTCTAAGCCACTAAGATCAGTCATTACTACAGCACTTTACTGTGAAGAACCAGTATTCTTACATTATGGTTTAAGGTCTGGGTAATCATCATTGCACCCCGGACACGTCGATAGGTGTTCAGATCTCCTCCCCTACTTCTACCTCCAACATATCCATCAGCATCCTGTGGCTGATAGTGCCCATCCTGTATTGGCTGACAAGTCCCCTCACACATCCAATATGCCCCTTGTTCCTGGCCATGCCAATCTGTACTGTCAGCTCTTAGCAGTGACATGGATTTCTCCACTCTACCCACTTCTTTGAATGCGTTGACATTATCAGCTTGATCCAGTGGTTGTCCATCTGCGATGATGGCAGAGTTGGCCAACCTATTAGATCTCTCATTTCCCTGGATGCCCACGTACCTGGGGACATAGATGAAGGCGAAAGCGAATTGTTGATCTCTGCAATGATTCAAGCCACTGCCTGCATACAGAGCCTGCCTTGACCTTGGATCATGCTCACTGAATCACTTAGTATGCAGACATGGGCGTAGTCTAGTGATTCCAGCCACTTTAATGCTTCAGTTACCACCATCACCTCCATTGTCACACTGCTTGTGGTCACAGCGAAAACACTGCTGGCTTCCTGGACTGTTCTGCCCACTGAGCATGCTGTGAATGCACTCCTCTGATGTCATACAACAGACCCATCTGTGTAAATAACATGTGCCTATTTGGAGTTTTCACTGATGAGCGGGTGCTGACCTCTGCATTCACAGCAAGTGGCTTCTGCTCCCCTTGTCAAACCTGACAAAGCACAAGTAGGTGTCCTTGAACGCTGGAAGCACAGGTACCCATCCTTCGCCTGGGTTGATGTTGTTGGGTTCACAGACCCACTTGATAACCTCTTCCGAACAACCCATCCATGATCTGCCGCTCTTTTCACCCTTTTCTCTGAGGATCTCTTGGTTTAATGGGTGTTCCTTGTGTGCACTTATCTTGAAGTACATATGCGCCTTACAGATCTGGATATATCAGTATTATAAGAGTTAAAATAAAAACCCAGTTCGGTCAGTCATATACCAGTACATCATACCTTGTTTGACTTGGATGTTGAGTTGATGCCGATGCTGTAGACGGACACTGGACTAACAGGGACTCCCATCTTGTGCTCACCCGTGATTGACCAGTGATTTAAGACATTGCTAGTTCCCGCAGAAAAGATCTTCAAATGGAACAGAAAAAAAAAAAAAAGAGAAACATAACCAGTTCTGGCATGATACAATTATTATTATTTATTACTGCATATTAAATATACAGAATTTTTAGAGCGCTAAAAGAGGATGCATAAAATCCAAGAATAAACTATGAGAAAGGAGTATTGCTGTTGTACATTAAAAAAAAGGTGCCCTTTTATGCCATGGAGGCATCAAGGGTATACAGTGTTAGTGAGCATATTTTCCTTGACCTGTCAGCACACTAGAGGGTTATGTAGTCCACATCACACTTGACCATTTTCCCTTTCACAACTCCAGAAGATGCCAGGTACTCTTTTCTACATCTGGGTGACTGGGGTGTTCAAACCAGACTTGAACCACTGACATTGCCATGAAAGACAAGCACACTAACTACTGCACCACTAAGACACCCCTACTAAGTCACATACTGCAAATATGACTCCAACCCTGTGAGATCTGGACAGTGAAACACAAACCGGAAAAAGACAGAGATGTGGTTCTGGAGAGAGATGTAACGTACCATGGACCACAAGGAACCTGCAGAATTATGTACATTAATTAAAACCACAGAGAAAATAATTGTCAAGATTTTTTTTAGGTGAAGAGCGAAGTCAGGGAATCTGACAATCACTGGAAAACTCATGAGAAAAGGAAAAAGATGGAGACCACGATATAAGTATATTGGCAAACTAGCTATATGGCATGAGAAAGGAAAGGTAAATGATCTCATTAGATGGACCGAGAACTGAAGAAAATAAACTTATCTTAAACTGATATGGTGCCTACTATTGTCAGATTCTAATTATTTTGAATTTCGACCTACAGCCTTATATTACTTGCAAAATATACTCATTCTTTTAAACGATTTACTGACCTTATCTTCATAAAACAAAGCCACATTCTGTGCAACTCCTGGTGTGTCAAAGGTCACTGTCGGGGTCAAGGTCTTAAGATGCCATGCTGCCAAAGTCGGACCTCCTCCCAACAACTGGACCCAAGGAAAAAAACAAATATATAAACTCTATGGTCACAGAAAGAAGAGAAGGTTAAAAACAAAAACAAAAAAAAATATCTGGAAATCTAGCATTATGATTTCCTATTACATGGCTGCAGAGTTGATACACCAAATCTTCTAATCTGACCTCACAGATTTTCAATTGTCTGACTGTCTCTTTCATAAATGCTTTCATAATGATCTTTCTGCTAAGTCTAACTCCAGTCAAATTGTCATCAAACTCTGAGTCCTTTGTCTTTTTTACTGTTTGACTTAGTATAATATTGACATTTTGACAATTTGAGGTAGTGTTTTTCCATCTTGTAAATCTTCTTATTAATATGCTTTGTAATCCTGCCACCTTTATCCATGATATTACCGAATATTTCTGAGGATATCCTCACACACATCCAGCTTTCTGTTGCTTTAGATTATGTTTCACAAGCACTGCCACGTCTATAATCAGGGGAAGTCTGATGAACATTTCACTGCATTATTTATTTAATTCTGACAGATATGATATTTGACTTAGAATTCACAACATCACTTTTACTAAGATGCAATATGACATAATCTTCGTAATTTCGTCATTGAAGAAATAAGTATCAAACTATCCTTTCACATGCAGCAATTCTCAGTGTTCTCCTATTTCATAATATTCTACACATTTGATATTAGGACAATTCTGAACTTTGTACTATATTCCATCTGAAACATGTGGTCTATCAGTTACACGACTAAATCACTGTACTCGAAGTTTCAAAGTCATAAATACTCATATCACTTGAATCACTTGAAACACAGACTCAATTTGTCCTAAAACTACTTCTTCAAAACTGCTTTTCCTGCATATCTATTGCTCTAAGTGTCCATCTGTTTCATCTGTTGTTACCTGTGTCCTCTTTCTCTCTCATGTCTTCTCTGGCGTGTCGGTCCTTCTCTTCTTCTCTTGTCTGGACCGGTCTCAGTTCACTGACCGTCCTTGTTCCTCTGTCTTCAGAGCTCCGTCCTCTGTCTCCTCTCCTCTACTTCTTCTTCGTTCTGTTCCCCACTACTTGGTTCCTATTCGTTCCTCCTCTTTCTTCATCCTTTGTTCTTTACTACTTGGTTCCCCTTTTTTCTTCGTCATTGTGTCCCCCACTTTCTTCGTCGTTCTGTCCCCACTTGGTTTCTCTTCTCTCCTCTTCATTGTTCTCCTTCTTGCTTATTCGTTCACCTTTTTATCTTCCAGTGCAGATTGGTGGATTAAGCAATAAGTATTTTGGCTCCACCCTTCAGATGTCCACTGGTACCCATGCATGTTCTGATTGTCCATCATTCAAATTGCCCCGCTGCTTATATGTCATAAGTCAATTGTCCAATAGCCCCCGCCTCTAAATATTTAATTGGTCAACTGGCCGAGTTGGTCACATCATTATTTCAAACCCATGTGCGATCGCGTCACCTAATGGGCGTCACCTGTGTCAGTTTCATCTATACACTTGTTATTTACCTAAGTCATTATCTTGCTATTTCATGTCAAAGGTTTATTGTGTCCTTGATTTTCATTGTGTCTGCCTTTTCTATTTGTCTTTTCTATTTTGTTTACTCGTGTCAACATCCAGCCACT
Organism: Achatina immaculata; assembly: GCA_009760885.1. NCBI lineage: Eukaryota > Metazoa > Mollusca > Gastropoda > Stylommatophora > Achatinidae > Lissachatina > Lissachatina immaculata. Next base: position 38,275,098 of record CM019698.1, read on the forward strand.
GCGTTGTTATCACTGGACCACCCTACTTTCTGGCGTCTACATGTCAGCGTCACTGTTTACTTTTGTCCGCGTCTTATTCTAGTGTCATGGAAGTTCTATACCTTTCTCTTCCTTTCCTCTTCATTTTTCTCTGTCGCTATTCGATTTTACTATTTTCTTTACTGCATATTTTCATAATCATATTCATCAATAAGAGTAATAACAACAATAATCATTACTTACAAGGCTATGCTACATTAGATCCCTTTAAAAATGCTTCATTTCTAGTGATTCCACAGCCGTGACTGTTACAAAAATCTGGTAAAAATGTTTGACGTATCCACTATCTGCCAGAAAGGACAGATCATTTCAAATTCTTGACTTTACAAAACCTAAATAGACAAAAGCATCTTCCCACTTTTTTTTTTCAAAAATTAAATATGTCCTCTACACGTCCATAAGATTCTTCTCTTCCCTCAATCTTTTTTTCTACTTCTTCAGTATTCGAGTTCTAGCCACACCAAATCTTAAACCCTAATGAACAAAATCCAAATTCTAGCGAATCCACAAAGATTCTGGCATATAAAATATAAAGACATAAAACATAAAGATCCTCAAGCTACAAAATTTTTAACCTCTCGATCATTACATATAATGATTTAGTATATCTGTATGTTTAGAGATAAGCTCCCTTCAATTTCCGATCTCAGAAACCAAAGATGTCTCTTACCAGCCAGTAATTTTCCTCATCCATAGCCAGACACTGCAGCCACTTTCCCATATGTGGTCTGGAACACATCTATTCACAAAGAAAAGAGAAAACTGAAACAAAAATTCAAGCATTCAATTTCAGTAAAAGCTACAGCAAAAACTGCCTGACAGCTCTGCTGTGAAATTTAGATGAACCTGAACAATCTATTCTGACAATGAATTCTAAAAATAGAGTTATTCAGCGCTACATTGAACATGTATTGTTATATGGAAGGGAAGCATGGCAGTAACTAAGAGCACACAATCTACTGGAAGCAGCGGAGTTGTGGTTCCTAAGAAGAATTATGAGAATACCAAGGACAGCCATAAAAAAAAACAAACAAACAAAAATAACAAATGAAGAGGTTCTTAAGTGAGGCTGGGCAAAAGGGAGAAATTATAGCAAAATTCAGAACATGGATGTCCAGATTTGGTTTGAGAAGAGGAAGACTCGAACACCTAGTGACAACAGGAAAACTGGAGAGACAAAGGGACAGAGGAATACAAAGAAACAAGATACTTGATGAGCTAAAAGAATGGCACAGAGCACAGACCAAAACACATTTTTTGTCAGGTTAAAAGACTGGCACAGAGCACAGACAAACACACATCCTACAGAAAGAGCAAGGGAGGGAGAGAGAGAGAGAAAGAAAGAAACAGAGCGAGAGAGAGAAAGAGAGAGTGAGAGAAAGAGAGAGTGAGAGAAAAAGAGTGAGAGAAAGAGAGAGTGAGTGAGTAAAAGAGAGAGATAGAGATTGAGAGAAAGAAAGAGATTGAAGAGAGAAAGAAAGAGACAGAGAAAGAAAGAGAGAGAGAGAAAGAAAGAAAGAGAAAGAGAGAGAGAGAGAGTACGAGAAAGAGAGAGGGAAAGAGAGAGAGAGTAAGAAAAAGAGAGAGAAAGAGAAAGTGACAGAAAGAGAGAGGGGAGAGTGAGAGAAAGAGAGAGGGTGAGAGAGAGAGAGAGAGAGAAAGAACAGATCTACTTCAGGTGAAGTGAATGTGTTAGCAACAATCTCTCCACTTGTTCATGATTGCTTCATTTCATATCATGGAGATGAATCTTTGTCATTTCAGGCTCTTTGTAATTTCAGATTTCAGGTTCTTTGCAGTGAAAAAAAAAACAGAACTTGATTGTCTTTTCTCCTTATAGCGAGCTTAAGTGGTGCAGCGGTCAGTGCACTCGTCTCTAACCGCATGATCTGTTGTTCAAGCAGAGTTGCATGCACCAAGTCCCCCAGCAAGCTCCACCTAGAGCAAAAGAAAACACATCACAAGAAAAACTCCCCACCCAGCAAAATGTCCATGCCATATATATGATGAGTTTACTGAAGTCTGTGGCTGAGGAACTGGTACAGGTGGAGGAATGGGCATGTGTTGATAATATATATCTACAGAGGATGAAAGACAGAGCTGTGAGAAGTGTGTGGGGGGGGGGGGGGGGGGAAGAGAGAGAGAGAGAGAGGAAGAGCCGGGTGACTTGCTGGTAGAATTCAAGGTTGCTAGAAATAACAGCTGACTGGCACAATTAGTGTTCATACTCTTTTGTATATATATATATGCATATATGTATTCAGGAAACTCTCTATTGTAGAGAGCAGAACAACAACATAACTCCTTCAGATCATCAGAGGAAGCACACTACCCCACCCCCTCCCTCAGACAAGTGTTTTGGCCCTGTTTATCCTGACACTCTAACGGGGGTCATGACTCCCAGAGGTCTTGTGGGTTTTTGCTTTTTCTTTTTTTTTTTTTTCATCCCAGGATTGAACCTATGATCTTCCAGTTGGCACTGCACTTAGAAGTGCGTCTTTAGCGATTTAGCTACGAGGACCGGTATTGGCTGTGACAAACAAAATTATTTACGTTCTCAATGCTTGTTTCAGATACTCCACAGCCAGCATGAGGCCTTTTCTGCTGTTTCTGAAAGGCTTTTCAATGCCCTTGCTCTTGTTTGTCTCTTTATGTCCAGTTGCTTACACAGGTCGTATGCTGATATTGCTACAAATCCTCTCCCCCCCCCACTTCTACAGCTGTCACTTTTGCCCTGACTCCTGCCCCCTGCCTCAGTTGCTTGGCCAGGTCATTGTACTTCTCACATTTGAATAGATGCTGCTCCTCTATTTGGTGGTTACTGAAACAGAGAGCAGAACACGTATGGGTGTGCCCCAAGTGCAATGATGCTAATTCCTAGACTCAAGAACAGAACAAAGACAAGAACAAGAATCAGTGTTAACAATTATAATCCTGCAGAAATGTTAACATACCTCGTGATCAAATGGTTTCACCAGATGTACAGCTTCTTTTGTTCTAAGATCTGCAAAGAAAAACACTGACAGTTAACTCCCCTCTAAATAATTAAACATCATGCAGCAGCAGCTGTTGAAAACATCTGTCCTTCATATCAAGTTCACTTTAATGTGAATGTATCACTTAAAACTCTTTACATTTGGGAAACATTTATGTGAAAAATAAAAAAATTAACAGATACTGCCTATGATGTAATTTGTCTGAAGCTCCAGAATGGACCCAAGATGTAGGGTCTTGAGCATAACAAGATCAAGCTATTGTACAAGGGAGAGTCAAAAACAAAGCACAAATCAAGGGACTTAACCACTGAAAACTATATGAAATGATTTGAGGGTGAATAAAAAAAAAAGGTCTTTCTATACATTTTTCAATGGCTACATCCCTTGATTACTGGTTGCTTTTTTAACTCGCTGGTGTATTATTACATTACGGGAAAAAGAAAGAGAGGAAGACCAAGGCAAAGAACAATAAGATGCTGATGATTTGCAAATGGATGCACCAGCAGCAGGACATCTGTGCTTACAAATGAGAGGCATTCAAGAGAGTTGTTAGGGAGGCAAAGTTCCACAAGGGACATGTATTATTGGCAGTCAGCTTTTAATTCTCGATAAAACTCACCCCAAATCCTTGCTGTACCATCTTCAGAAGCTGAGATTAGCCCCTTGCCTTCATCCTTTAGACCAATAGTGTGGATATAGTCAGTATGACCAGCCAGAGAATCCTTTCAGAAGTGGGGGACAAAATGGTTAAGAAGCTGATCTAAAGACTAACTTACAATCAGCATGAATGGTTAATAAGCTGATCTAAAGACTAATTTACAATCAGCATGAATGGTTAAGAAGCTGATCTAAAGACTAATTTACAATCAGCACGAATAGTTAAGAAGCTGATTTAAAGACTAATTTACAATCAGCATGAAATGTTAAGAAGCTGATTTAAAGACTAATTTACAATCAGCATGAAATGTTAAAAAGTTGATCTAAAGACTAATTTACAATCAGCACAAATGGTTAAGAAGTTGATCTAAAGACTAATTTACAATCAGCACAAATGGTTAAGAAGTTGATCTAAAGACTAATTTACAATCAGCATGAAAGGTTAAGAAGTTGATCTAAAGACTAATTTACAATCAGCATGAATGGTTGTATTTTGTAACAAAACACAAAAGAATAAATGTTCAGTTTTTGTCTTGTTCACATCAAAATGATTAAGAAAACAAGAAAGAAAACAAGAAAGAAAAAATTTCCAATGAAAAAAAAACCATAGGATTATTACTGAATATAGCTGTTTCTACATTTTTCAAAAACTTTTAACAATCGTTTAGTTTAGTTTAAATCTTCTCATAGAACACAGAACTGTCTTCATTTACATTTGTTCATTAATTTTAAAAGTTTATGCCAGGTTTTACTGTCAGTTTGGCACATCAGGCAGTCCGCAAGTTATGGGCATCTGACTTACATGCAATCTGTAGTTATGAACAACCTCTGTAAAGCCTATTATATTAAAAATTTGAATTACGGAATGATTTACAATAACAAACTGTGCTACTCTGCTGCTGTGTGCATCAAAATATTGCACCTCTTTGCCAGTTTCTTTAATATTTTTTTATGCACAGAAAGGGACACTGTTTAATATATAACACTGATGTTAAATATGAACTGTACCTAACTGTTCCGAACCTGCATATAATTTCGACTTATGAACAGACTTTGGAATGGAACTTCTTCATTAACTTGGGGAATGTCAGTATTTTATAGTTTATATAGCTGGTTTCATTTAAATGTGCTAATTTATATTAGTTTAGTTAACATTATCTAGTTTATACAGCAAGTTTATTTTAACCTGCTATGCATAATTAACCAGTTTATCTTACATCTGCTAGTTAATATAAGTACTTTATTTTACATCTATTATTTTCATACAATAAAATGGATGCATCAGCAGCAGGGCATCTTGCTTACAACCGAGGGGCCTACAGGAGAGCTGTTAGGAGGCAAAGTTCTGCAAGGGACATAGAAATGACTGACTATTTTCATACCAGTTTATATGTTTTCTAGATTGTATATTTAGTTTGATCTGCACATGTTAGTTTATACAGATTACATATCTGACAGTCTGATAACATCATGATGACACTGTTGTGAGTTTTGGTATCTTATGGCAATAACATGGATGATGATGATTGTGATGATAATGACAATTTTCCCCATTTCCTTACCAAGTAAGTACCACTTTCTACGTCCCACATATGAACCAAGTTGTCGCCAGCTCCAGCAAACACCGTACAGCTGCCCTGTAAACATTACAATGGATACACAACACAGTCTGAAATCTGCTACACAGTCTGCATCAATTTAAAGATGTAAATGACCACAATGGCTTCCTTAACTTACTGTCCAATATAACAAATGCTTTATCCTTCCTTCCTTCATTCCTTGCCTTATATATCCCCATCTGAGGCAAAGGCCATCAACAGGGGATCTCCATTTACATCTGTCCTGGACTGTTTCGTCTGTCTCCACGTGTAGTCCATCTCCTTCCCCAGGTGTTTCTAGGTCTTCCTTGTTTATTCTTACCCTGGGATTCCCAGGTGAGACTTTGTCTGGTTATGTTGGTGGTAAGTTTTTGAAGTGTGTGTCCTTATCCATCTCCAGTGTCTTTCATTATCGCTTCTTTCACTGTGAGTTGGTTCATTTTCACCACAGCTCATCACTGTTAGTGGTATATGGCCATCTAATGTGAAGGATCTTCCTTAGGCAGGTGTTAACAAAGGTCTGCAGTCTCTTGGTAGTTTTGGCTGACACTGTCCATGTTTCTGATCCTTACAACAGGACCGATTTTGACATTTATGTTGAACACTTTAAATTTTCTTGTTAAGGATGTTCCTTTGTTCCTCCACATGTTTCTTAGCAGTAGAAATGCTGCTCTAGCCTTCCCAGTTCTTGGTGTAGCATCTGCTTCTTTCTCAGCCTCTCTGCCTATAATGATGCCGAGATATGTGAATGTGTCTACTTCTTCTCACTTCTTACCTTCTAAGGTGACCGAGTTTATGCTGGTTGTGTTTATTCTGAGGATTTTTTGCTTTCACTGCGTTTATTTTTAGTCCAGCTTGTGGCGATATCTTGGACACTCTGTTGGTCTTTTCTTGCAGCTGTTGTTCATTATGTGATAACAGTATTTTCGTTAGCTACGAAAACATCACAAGCTTTGTGCAGTACATTAATCTCTAACCTCACTGGTTAGACTGAACATTATATTACACAGTGCAGAAAGTAGCAAAAGGAAATAACCAATTTCAAACAGACACGCATTAATGGTTTCTCTATCAAGCATATGGGGGGGGGGGGGGGGTTGGGACAGTGAAGTTGGTGTGCTGTACTCTCATGGCTAGTTGGTGTGCTGTACTCTCATGGCTAGTTGGTGTGCTGTACTCTTGTGGCTAGTTGGTGTGCTGTACACTTGTGGCTAGTTGGTGTGCTGTACTCTCATGGCTAGTTGGTGTGCTGTACTCTCATGGCTAGTTGGTGTGCTGTACTCTCATGGCTAGTTGGTGTGCTGTACTCTCGTGGCTAGTTGGTGTGCTGTACTCTCGTGGCTAGTTGTGTGCTGTACTCTCGTGGCTAGTTGGTGTGCTGTTCTCTCGTGGCTAGTTGGTGTGCTGTACTCTCGTGACTAGTTGGTGTGCTGTACTCTCATGACTAGTTGGTGTGCTGTACTCTCATGGCTAGTTGGTGTGCTGTACTCTCATGACTAGTTGGTGTGATGTACTCTCGTGGGTAGACATTTGCTCATTATACCAGAGTCCATGGTTTAATCTCAGACAATTCTCTTATCATTTTGTCCTTTCTCTCACGTCTAAAAGTGTTTTGTCTGTGATTTTTCTAAGAATGCCCATACAACCCTGTGCTCTGTCACTTTACAATGCTTTCTGCCAGATTCCACTGTCATGGTGACCACAGCCTTCCCCTGCCCTACTGACCAGGCTAAGCCTGTTACCGGGAGCACCAAAGGAGAGGTAGGACAGGCCTTTGGCCAGCTATAGTTCACCACCCCTCGTAGATGTGCTATCATTTTAATAGTCATCCCCACTCCCCCATGACAAGAGGCAACATTCAACAACTCACGCTGCTCTCACGGATGACACACGAGTTGATCTCTGGATGGAAAAAGACACCTCTGAAATGAAACCAGTGAAAAAAACACCTCTGTAAGGCCAGTGACATAAAGTCAATATACTGTAGCTTATATATATATATATATATATATACTTACAAACGCTATATATGCATTCAGAAATTATTACTTACTACTGAGACTTTATAGCAGTGTTTCCCAACATGGGGTGTACATCCCACAGGGGGGCAACATGAATATTTTGGGGGACAGTACAGTTAGAATATATTTGTATTATACTTTTTCAGAACTATTATGCTGGAGGTGGGGAGGAGGGGGGGGGGGGGGGGGGGGCAAGGCCCACCAAAATCTTAGGTGTTGAGGTGAGATAAGATCTAGAAAAGGTTGGGAAACACTGCTAAACAGCCTCTGTGAATACAGAATGAAAAACTTAAAGGCAGAAATAAATATAGCTAATACTAATAACAGCAGATTTTTGTGTTTAAAAATGTTACTGAAGAAGGTGCTGACTGTGAAAATTACACAGTCCTGCTTCAGGTGTGTAGCTGCTGTGTAGGAGTGCCTTGTCCATGATGCACTAGTCCCCTTTTGATTCTGCTGACGGCTCATCCATGTTGCATTGGTCCTCTCTCAACTCCACTGATGCCTCATCCATGATGCACTAATCCCCTCTTGATCTTGTCAATCCTTCTCCATGTTGCACTAATCCCTCTTGATCCTGTCAATCCTTCTCCATGTTGCACTAATCCCTCTTGATCCTGTCAATCCTTCTCCATGCTGCACTAATCCCCTCTTGATCCTGTCAATCCTTCTCCATGTTGCACTAATCCCTTCTTGATCCTGTCAATCCTTCTCCATGTTGCACTAATCCCTTCTTGATCCTGTCAATGCCTCATCCATGTTGCACTAATCCCCTCTTGATCATATCAATGCTTTGTCCATGTTACATTAATCCCTTTTGATTCTGTCAGTTGGCTCTGTAAGAATGATGAAGTCCTTTACTCCAGAAATCTATGGTGGGATTCCTGTAGGATTCCTTCCAGCCAGATTTGTCTCCCTCAGAACATGGTGACTGCTAAACTACCCACAAGGCAGTGGGCCTGACAGTCACTGGTATATCTGCTGATACAGAATGTGAACATGATGTAAGTGAAACCTCTGCATGCACTTACTTTTTCGGTACTGCCAGTGACCAACACAGTTTTGGATTCTGTAAAATAAACAACAACAAAAGAACTGCTTGTGTATTATTTTCCCCATGTTTCTTCATAATATGGATATTTGTGAGAAAAATACCACTGTCACAGTGCTGTCACATTTGATTTAACTAATTCCTACTCTATGCCAGAGTGGCTGAGTGGCAAAGTAGTTAGCACACTCATCTCTCACATGGAGGTCAGTGGTTTAAAGTCTGTCTGGAGGCATCCCTGCCACTCAGCTGTAGAAATGGGTGCTAGTCTTCTTCTGGAGGAGGGGGTGGAGAATAAAAGGCGGCCAGGTTTGATGCTGACTACATCGACCTCTAGTGTGCTGACAGGTCAAGGAAAATATGGGCACTAACGCACTATCCCATAAGAGGCTCTTTAATCAATAACACAAGTACAAATATATTTTGACGGGACACAACGTGGTATTGTTTGCACCGCAAGTGATTAAGTCACATAAATGCATCAGTATTTAGGTCAATATCTCTTACATCCTTCCCGTGCCGTTAAGCGTCACATAGGGCTCACAGAGTAGTTCGCCACGTTTTCCTATTTTCAGTAAGCTTTTCAACCTCATCAAGGGATTTTATGCCTATAATTTGGCCTCTCTTAACAATGTCCTCTTTAGAGTTTCACGTGGTCGGCCTCTTTTTCTTCGGCCTGTTGTGTTTCACTTGATGACCAACATATGTCCATCTCCTTTTCCTGATCACCCATGAGACTGGTTGTTGAACACTCATCTGTCTTATCTCTGCATTGTTCTTGAATTCATTCCACTTGATGCAGAGTATTTTCCTTAGGCATTTGTTTTCAAAAGTGTCTAATTTCTTGTCTATTTCTTTAGTTGTTTTCCAGCTTTCACATGCATAAATGAGGGTGGATATTACATTTGAATTGAATAGTCTTAACTTGGTTTTTGTGCTTATAACTTTTGAATGCCATATGTTCTCAAGATTCTTGAAGATTGATGCTGCTTTTGCAATTCTAATTCTAACTTCCTTTCTGGTGTCACCATCCTGGTCTATGTAGCTGCCAAGGTATGCAAATTGATTGACTTCTTCAACAGCTATCCCTTCTACATGTATTTTTCCATTTTGATTAATGGGAAGTTTCATTATTTGTGTTTTATCCTTGTTAATTTCAAGTCATATTTTGCTAGCCAGTGAAGACAGGCTATCTGTTTTTTCTTGCATGTAATTCACATTACTACTGACAAGAGTTATGTCATCAGCAAAATCAAGATCTTCTAGTTGTGTCCCATGTACCCAATCAATACCTGTGTTACCTGTGCAGCATTTTTTCATTATGAAGTCTATTGCAATTCCAAAAAGCAAAGGAGACAGTATACATCCTTGTTTCACACCTGTTTCAATCTGGAACCATTCGCTCATCCCTTCTTCTGTTTTGACTGCACAAACATATCCGTTGTAGTGGTATTTAATGATGTTGACAATTTTAGATGGTATTCCATATAGACTTAAAATTCTCCATAATGAATCTCTGTGTATGCTATCAAATGCCTTTTTAAAGTCTATGAAGTTCAGTATTAATGGTTTCTGCTTTTCAATATCTTCTTCAAGTATTATTCCTAGAGTAAAGATCTGGTCGAGATAGCTTCTCCCTATTTTGAAACAACCGACTGTGGAAGCAGAAATCAACAGTGTGAATTATTACTGGAGGAGAAAGAACCCGAACTGACAATAGAAGAAGTTTTATGGGCAATAAAGAATCTGAAAAATGGTAAATCACCAGGATGTGATGAGATAACAGCTGAATTTATTAAAGCATGAGGAAAGGAATGTGCAACAATCTATCATGCACTATGTAAAAAGATATGGCATTCAGGTATTTGGCCAAAAGAATGGAAAAGAACTATATTCATACCACTGCCAAAAAAGGGTAACCTGAAATTATGCACAAACTACAGAACTGTTGCCCTGATTAGTCATGCCAGTAAAATTCTGTTAAAAATCATAATAGGTAGACTTCGTAAGAAAATAGAAGAAGTCAGTATGGTCCAAGCTGGTTTTAGGCAAGAAAGAAGATCAAGAGATCAAATATTTAATATAAGATTAATAATAGAGAAATGCAGAAAAATTCCTTTTTTGAAATCCTGCTTGTTCTTCTCGCATTGCAGTATCCACTATATCTTTAAGTCTGCTCAAAATGACCTTGCAAAATTTAGGTGATATTTAGGTCAATACAGCGAACACTATTTACACGAACTAAAAAATTTGATAGAGTAAGACATGAAGAACTTTTTAAGATGCTTGAGAAACTGGGAACTGACAGAAGAGACATACGGATAGTAAAGAACATCTACTGGCAACAAATGGCAGCAGTAAAAGTGGACAATACCATCAGCGAGTTCCAGCAAATAAAAAGAGGTGTGATTCAAGGATGAGTTCTGTCTCCAGATCTCTTCTCTTTATACAGTGAAATAATAATGAGAGAAATCAGGAAAATTGATGGAGTAATAATCAGTGAAAAGAAAGTGAGCAACATCAGATATGCAGATGACAGAGTACTGATAGCAGAGAGAGCCTTACAAAAACTCCCAGATAAAGTCACATAAGAAAGCGCAAAAAATGGGTTAAACACCAGTAAAACAGATGTAATGGTGATATCCAAGAAATGAGAAAATACCAGAATACAGAATTATAGTGCAGGGGAAGACATGAAGACAGATCAATAGATACAAATATTTAGCTGCAGTGATAACATCTGAGGGCAGGTGCACCGAAGAAATCAGAACCAGGATAGCCATGACAAAGACAGCTTTAGGAAAAAATGAAGAACATGTTAACAAATCAAAGACTGTCATTGGAAATAAGAAAGAGAGTTCTAAGAAGCTATACAGAATCTGTTCTACTTTATGCTAGTGAAACATGGAGCATGAATAAAGAATCAGAACAAAGAATACAGGCTACAGAAATGTGGCTCCTAAGAACTTTGCATGTCATGGACAGTCAGAAAGACAAAGAAGAATATCACAGCCAGCTAAAGAATATCCCAAACTGGTGCCGTACATTAGAAAAAGACAAAGTTTCTCCGGCACATCAGCAGACATGAAAGTTTAGAAAAATTGGTCATGACTGGAAAGGTAAATGATAAAAAGACAGAGAGGGTGAAGAAGACAGACATACCTTCATGGCCTGACTGTATGGTTTGGTGTGAGAAGAAGAAGAAGACAGACATACCTTCATGGCCTGACTGTATGGTTTGGTGTGAGAAGAAGAAGAAGACAGACATACCTTTATGGCCTGACTGTATGGTTTGGTGTGAGAAGAAGAAGAAGACATACCTTCATGGCCTGACTGTATGGTTTGGTGTGAGAAGAAGAAGAAGACAGACATACCTTTATGGCCTGACTGTATGGTTTGGTGTGAGAAGAAGAAGAAGACAGACATACCTTTATGGCCTGACTGTATGGTTTGGTGTGAGAAGAAGAAGAAGACAGACATACCTTCATGGCCTGACTGTATGGTTTGGTGTGAGAAGAAGAAGAAGACAGACATACCTTCATGGCCTGACTGTATGGTTTGGTGTGAGAAGAAGAAGACAGACATACCTTCATGGCCTGACTGTAAGGTTTGGTGTGAGAAGAAGAAGACAGACATACCTTCATGGCCTGACTGTATGGTTTGGTGTGAGAAGAAGACAGACATACCTTCATGGTCTGACTGTATGGTTTGGTGTGAGAAGAAGACAGACATACCTTTATGGTCTGACTGTATGGTTTGGTGTGAGAAGAAGACAGGCATACTTAGATGGCATGACTGTATGGTTTGGTGTGAGAAGAAGACAGACATACCTTCATGGTCTGACTGTATGGTTTGGTGTGAGAAGAAGAAGACAGACATACCTAGATGTCCTGACTGTATGGTTTGGTGTGAGAAGAAGAAGACAGACATACCTAGATGTCCTGACTGTATGGTTTGGTGTGAGAAGAAGAAGACAGACATACCTAGATGTCCTGACTGTATGGTTTGATGTGAGAAGAAGAAGACAGACATACCTAGATGTCCTGACTGTATGGTTTGGTGTGAGAAGAAGAAGACAGACATACCTAGATGGTCTGACTGTATGGTTTGGTGTGAGAAGACATACCTAAATGGCTTGACTGCATGGTTTGGTGTGAAAACAACAACTGAATTGATCTGAAACACAGAAGACTGAGTGAGATGGAGGGAGATGACTGCCTATGCCTATCAGCATGGCACTGATCTGATTTTACTTGATGATTAGACTCTATTTGATATTAAAATACTGTACCATAAAGTTTTCTTTGACACAAAACTCATATCTAGAAACAATTTCTGTCTCTCCAATCAGGATTTCTGGTTGAACTAGTTGATAAATCTTTCTCCTGTCAATAAGAAATGTTATCACAAGAACTATCACACATCACACTTCAGAAACAAGTATACTGAAGAAGCTTTCAATCTGTCTGGCTTTCACATGTTTGACAAAATGACAGAAAATGACCCAGCAGGCCTTCCTTACTTTTGAAATGATGTCTGACCACCTGTAGGCTTGAATATCACCTTCACCAGCACTGGAAAAAACAAGAAGCAAAACAGTAATGGTAAAATGTGCTCATTTACTCAATGACAATAATACCCAGGGTGTCTGTCAACTAATAATTTCTGCACATTCAGTAAGAATAAAACTGTTCACTGATTGGTAAAACCATTTTCATCTTTGTCCCCGGGCTTTTAGGTGTTCTGGCAGATACAGACCACACAGCTTGATGTGATAGGGCTAGCAACTACAGACCACACCACTTGATGTGACAGGGCTAGCAACTACAGACCACACCACTTGATGTGATAGGCTAGCAACTACAGACCACACTGCTTGATGTGATAGTCTAGCAACTACAGACCACACCACTTGATGTGATAGCGCTAGCAACTACAGACCACACAGCTTGATGTGATAGGGCTTGCAACTACAGACCACACAGCTTGATGTGATAGGGCTTGCAACTACAGACCACACAGCTTGATGTGATAGGGCTTGCAACTACAGACCACACCACCTGATGTGATAGGCTAGCAACTACAGACCACACCGCTTGATGTGATAGGGCTTGCAACTACAGACCACACCATCTGATGTGATAGGGCTAGCAACTACAGACCACACCGCTTGATGTGATAGGGCTAGCAACTACAGACCACACTGCTTGATGTGATAGGCTACAGTGCTAGTTGGAAGGTACAAATGCACACTGTTAACCAAAAAAACCTGGCTGGCAAATTTATTTACCAAATTTTATCTTACCTTATTACCCTGAGAGCAAAAATATTGACTTCATAGCTGAAATCTGCAGCTGCCCATAAGGCACAGATGGTCTTTGTGAGAAAACAACTTGTTTTTAAACAAAAATGTGTATATGACACCTACATTATAAAAACTTCTGGAACAGAAAATGCCTGTAAGACAATGTGCCCTTTAAGGTTAAGTGGTCCATGTGCAAAACTTTCAACCTGTGTGTAAATATGTTCTCAGAAAAATTCTGCGTGCAAATGTGCATCAAAACCTCAGATTGTAGTGTATAATGTAATGTTCTCATAGAAAAAAAATTCTAAAACTCCAAAGAAATCAGGAAAACAAACTCATGCAGTGCTTTCATATTTTTCTTCAGTGTTACTTTAGCACAGAGTGATATCAGAAAATTGAAAAATGAAAACAATTATAGTTTGATTTTTGTTGGGTTTTTTTTTTTTTGCTATCATTTTTTTTTTTTTTTGCAACTTATAAAATTTTGTGTAAGGCATATTTTTTTTAAACGTGCAAAGAAGCACATCTTAGAGGGAACATTGCTGTAAGGTAAGGTACACTAGAGCAAACCATACATACAACTGTGAGCAATGAAAACACATGGACATTATCACAGAAATCAGCTTCACAAAGGAGACAGATACTACACCTAAATTAAAATACTGTGCAAAGAAACCAATGCTGTGGAGATGAGACACCAAAATTTAACTCTACAACAGATGTTTCCATTTTTGTACTCTGTGTCTCCAACTCTGACTATGCATAAATGGAACCCTACCTCAGAGCTTCCCAACCTTTTTAACATCAAAGGACTATTTTTCCAAATCTGCCTTATACATGATATCATAATGCCATAAATCCATAATTGTTTTTATTCAATAAATGCCATGTACAAGGGTCACACTGAAAGTTGTGAGCAAAAATTTTTTTAAAAATCAGAATTTAGAGATAGAGAAAATATAAATGTATCTTTTAATCTGCACCCTTTTTTTCACTTTTCAACATAATCTCCATTTCTCTGTACACATTTTTCCCATCACTCTGCAAGTTTGAAAATGCCCTCCCTGTAGAAATCTGTTCCAGCTGACCGATGGCACAGATGCACTGCTTTCTAGACGTTCTCTACTGTGGGACCCAGCTGGCACAAACTTTTCTACAGCCTAGGGTTTCAATCATTTCCTGTACTGCATTGTGTCCTATTCCAAGATTTACAGAGATTTCAGATACTGTGACATGTCTGTCTTCTTTAATGATGCCGTCAATCCTTTCCATGTTGCATTCAGTGAAGGCAGTTCGAGGGCAGCCACTGCGAGGTGTATCTTGGATGCTCGTGTTTCCATCTTTGAAATGTTTCACCCACCTCCTAACACTGCTAGCACCCATACACATATCTCCTTAAGCAAGTTGAAGTCTTTGGTGGATTTCAGCAGCGGGGATTTTCTCTTTAATGAGGAACTCAATAACAGCACGCTGACGAAACAAAACTTCAGCAAAATCTCTTGGATAAAGTCACCAAAGAAAGCGAACAGAAAGGTCTTACTTTGAACATCAAAAGAAAGAGACTATGGTTATATCTAAGAAACAGAATCCACCACCCTGCAGTATAAAATTAAACGGAACTATTCTAAAGCAGGTGCAGAAATTAAAATACCTTGGAGCAGTAATAACTTCAGATGGGCAATGCAGAACAGTAATAAGGAACAGAATAGGCCAAGCAAAGACTGCATTTCAAAGAATGAGAAACATATTAGCCATCACATCTTTATCAATGAATGTTAGAAAATGAGTCCTAAAATGCTATGTTGAACCTATCTTGTTATATGGAAGTGAATCATGGACAACAGGCAGGTCTGCACAAAAATCATTGGAAGCAGCAGAAATGTGGTTTATTAGAAGAATGTTGCGAATCCCCTGGACAGCAAAAATAACTAATGGAGAATGTATGAGAAGAGCTGGAGAGACAAAAAAATCTTGTCAAAAAGATAAGAGAGAGACAATGTACTTTCATAGGACGTGCAATGAGAAGAGGGGGCATTGAAAATATTACAACAACAGGAAAAATAGAAGGAAGAAGATCAAGAGGAAGACCAAGAGAAATGATACTGGACAGTCTGACGGGATGGTGTGAGAGGAGATCACCAACTGAGCTGATGGCCTGCATGAAGAATCATGTACTCTGGAGAAGCATAACAGCCAATGGCAGTCGGCATGGCACCTGATGATGATGATAACATATACTGAAAATATACACTAAATGAAAGAGTAAATCATCAAGTTTTGTTAAACATGTTTAGCACAGTTCTATGTGGCTTCTGTCTGTCTGTTGCTCTGCTGACATCTAAACCACTCAGATCTGCACTGGTTACGGATTATAGTTTTTGCCTCTTGGTAGTTTACTGAACGATTGGTTTTATCTTGAATGCTGCCAACTTCAGATAGGATGTCAGCTATTTCATTGCCAGCTATTCCACAATGGGATGGTACCCGGTTGTAGGGCCATGGTTGTTGACAGTGTAAGATGCTTCAGTTCTGTTGTGATTTCCTGTATGTTTGTTTGTGCATGGACCACCTGATAATGCAGCCGTGGACCACCTGATAATGCAGCCATGGAGCACATGATAATGCAGCCGTGGACCATCTGATATTGCACCCATGTGGACCATCTGATAATGGAGCCATGGACATCTGATAATGCAGCCGTGGACCATCAGATATTGCAGCCATGTGGACCATCTGATATTGCAGCCATGGGCCATCTGATAATACAGCCGTAGACCATCTGATAATGCAGCCGTTGACCATCTGATACTACAGCCATGGACCATCTGATGATACAGCCATGGACCATCTGATAATGCAGCCATGGACTACCTGATAATACAGCCATGGACCATCTGATAATACAGCCATGGACCATCTGATGTTACAGCCATGGACCATATGATAATGCAGCCAAGGACCATCTGATAATGTACTGCAGACTGCTTGTGGTCAGTGGATCACAGGTTGGGAGCCACTGTCCTACTCTTCCAAAAAATTGTTTTCAATTCTTATCCTACTTTTCAACTAATTCTGACTCCAACATAAAAGATCATTTTCTAATGACTCTGACCCTACCTAAAATTGTTTCTGACTCCATGCCTAAAACTCAACTATCCTAGTAGAAAACAGAAAAAGAAATCCTGGCAGGACCAGTCAGTTAAGTAAAAATGGGTAGCTTACATCTGTGTTAGAATAAAGAAAGAAAACTTAAGTACACCAGACATATAAAATGTCATGAGGGTTTGGAGAAGACCATCTTGGAAGGGTACATAATGTGAAAGAGAAAGAGAGGAAGACCAAGGCGAAGATGTCTGCAAGACATCGTTAATGATTTGCGAATGGATGCAACAGCAGCAGGGCATCTTGCTTACAACTGGGAGGCCTGCAGGAAAGCTACCAGGAAGGCAAAGTTCTGCAAGGGACATGCTAATGAATGAATGAATGAGGGATCGGTGAAGAGGGGAACTAGAAGCGGTTGGGGTTTTGTAGCATACCGAGGAGGTAAAATGCTCAAACTCATGGCCGGGGTTTATACAAACACCTGCTCAAGTATGTCCACAAAAACAGAGGCCATCACACAAGCATTAAAACGAGCAGTGACACAGAAAACACACATTACTGACTCTCAAAATCTGTTAAGGAAAGTGGAACAAAAAAAGCCATTAGAAGCGAATGGCACGAAACAATAAATCCCGCATAAAAAACATCACATGGATGTCCAGGCCATGCCTGGGTCGACGGAAACAACAAAGCCAACCAGATAGCAGCAAGGGCCAGACCAGAGGGCCTAATCTAAATGGACAAATTAGACCTGTACAAATCCATCAAGCAACATTTCAATGAACAAATGCAATGCATCTTCTTTCAAAGTACCTATCACATACGACTCAATGTATTACATGCAGCCAATGGCGGTGGTTGCAAATCCGAACTAAATGCTAGATCATGAGCAACACACAATCAACACAACACTGGAGTTATCTCCCTGAAAACACTGAAGGACGTCATGGTGTCAAAGGCCGGACACGTATGGGCATGCCCTGAGAGCAATGGAACTGCCTCCCAGGACCAGCAACACAGCTAGGCTCCTTTTTTTAGTTACAGAATGAATGAACATTTATATTAAGAAACAGTGAAAGTGAAGCTAATGATAAGTACTTTAAGGGATAAAAAGCTGAACTTTCATAAATAAATCCGAAATTTTTATTCTCCTGACAGACATAAGAGTTCATCTTTGATTATTCTAAAATCCAACAAAAAAATAAAAACATGACAATTTGGCTCACCATATCAATAAAGTATCTGTGCTTGTTAGACTGTAAATCCCACCATTTTTGTACACTGAAAAATAAAAGAACTTCCGATAAGAAAAACGTGCAGAATATATTTCACATATGTCCATTAATGTGCAAAATAAATGCACACAACTGCTAACAGCTAAATAATACCAGCTGTTCTTGTAACAAAGACTAGTTCTGCTCTTCAAGTCTTTGAAAATAAGATTCCAATATCTGAGCATTTTTATATTTCACACACAAGCTGTAACCTCAGGGACTGACTTCTTCTTCTTCTTCTTCTCCAACATTCCAAGCCATTAATGCTCATTTCTGCAGATAAAGTTCGCCTCCATTCCTCCCTATTCCTAATCTCCTCTCTCCAGTTGGTGACACCAATTTCTTTTATATCCTCCTCTATGCTGCTTCCCCATCTCTGTCTTGGTCTACCTCTTGGTCTTGTTACCTTTATCTTTTGTACAAACATCACTTTCATGTGTCTGTTCTCCTACATTCTTTCTACATGGCCCCAACCAGCTGTCGTGTCAAAAACTGACATGAGAAGAAATTACAATTTGTCCTAAAATTAGTTACTTTTCACACAAAAAAAACTTTTACCACTCAAATAACGCCTACTCACAGCTGATAGAACCACAAACCAAGCTCACTCATTCATCCATTCACTGCGATATTACTCAATGCCTATGATACTGGGAAAATATACAGATAAAATAGAAACTAAAAACAGCAGTAATGCAGTTTCAGAGAAAGATGCAATGTAGGCCCAGATGACCAAATAGTCTGCCAGAAAAACTTCTCGGAGAAGATACAGGACATCGAAAACAAATTAAAACCGTAAGGAAACATGAATCAAAACTCTCGAGAAATGTCAAGAGAAGACGGATGGCAAGCCTGTGAATCACAGGAAAAACCTGAGGAAAAAGGAGAACAGAAAGACCAAAAGAAAAACAAAAATCTAAACAGGCTGAGCACACGATGTATGAAACACAACAACAGACAAACAATCTGATTAGAAATACTAAGACAGTGCAAAGTTAAGAAGCACAACCATGGGCTCCATGTGATTGGGGGGGGGGGGGGGTTGTGTTGCTGGTGCATCACCCTGGGGGTCAGCAGAACTTCCCTCATTAAATGGGGGGGGGGGGGGGGGTGAGCCCATAGTGGGTGAAAACAGCATGGCTAATAACAGTGTAGGAGGCTCAAAAATAGTTATAAAATTCCTCTTAAGGGAGTCTGTGTAACCATCAGAGCTACACAACACAGTACCAACACACTGAACAACACAGCACCAACACATTGAACAACACATCACCAACACATTGAACAACACAGCACCAACACATGAACAACACAGTACCAACACACTGAACAACACATCATCAATACATTGAACAACACAGCATCAACACATTGAACAACACAGCACCAACACATGAACAACACAGCACCAACACATGCACAACACAGCACCAACACATTGAACAACATAGCACCAACACATGAACAACACAGCACCAACACATGAACAACACAGCACCAACACATGCACAACACAGCACCAACACATTGAACAACATAGCACCAACACATGAACAGATGCTGCAGACAGAACTTACCACTGAAGGTAAACACAGGATACTTTGCTTCCTCTTGAACATCTGGGGCCAGAGCTGCTGTCAAACTGGAAGAGATGAGAACAATCCCATGATATTTACTTTATTTTATATCACACAAGATTCATTACTGATCTTCTGTAAATCATTAGCTTGACACAGGGTATATATTGATACTGACAACGTCATAAAACCATAGTAAAATATAACGGTAAAAGTCAAAGAAGCTCTGTTGGTTGCAAAATATTTTGACTTTCAGTTTCATGAGGCTACAAGGAACGTTTTCAAAAATAAACTATTATTAATTCAATTTTACACTTTTCTTTCCTTGCTCAAAGTATCTGTCGTTCACCCCCCCACCCTTGCTTTTTTTTTCTTTAAATCTGTTTTTTGGTTGTTGTCTGATGAAGACCTGATTTAAAATATGCCTTGGTTGACATGCAACATGACAAAATTTGCTCCAAACAATTTTAGCACTGAGTTCCATAAATTTTTAAAAATGCAGTTTTCCTTTACTTAATCTGACCGCGTACTTCTACGGACAAGCCCTGAGTGCAGTGATGATGATCCATCTACAACATAACGATGTACTGTAACATACCAGCATACTTGTTTTATTCCGTGTATTATCTTAGGTTCTATTTATCCTCTGGATAATAGGAAAAATGAATGACTAGTCCTACTTCACGAAGGTAAACTTAATGATCTAAAATTAGACTATAAGAAATAACAACTTGCTGGCAGAAATACCATAAGAAATAACAACTTGCTGGCAGAAATACCATAATAAAGAACACCTTGCTGGCAGAAATACCATAAGAAATAACACCTTGCTGGCAGAAATACCATAAGAAATAACACCTTGCTGGCAGAAATACCATAAGAAATAACACCTTGCTGGCAGAAATACCATAAGAAATAACACCTTGCTGGCAGAAATACCATAAGAAATAACACCTTGCTGGCAGAAATACCATAAGAAATAACACCTTGCTGGCAGAAATACCATAAGAAATAACACCTTGCTGGCAGAAATACCATAAGAAATAACACCTTGCTGGCAGAAATACCATAAGAAAGAACACCTTGTTGGCAGAAATGCTGATGAAGCCAAGCTACTGACTATGATTACTGAGGAAAGATGCTGGTGATTGTTGGGACATTGTGCTCCAGATGACTGGTGATTCATTACCAAAAGTAGCACTAAGATGGACACCTCAGAGGAACAGGAGTAAGGGTAGATCAAAGAAGACATGGAGAAGAACAACAGAGAGGATGTTGAGCAATAGAGGGCTCACCTAGGCAAGAGCAGAAAAAAAAAAGGTGAAAGACAGGTATTTGTGGAAAAATCTTGCAGAAGTCCCATGAGACTTAAGCACCTAAAGGTTCAGAGAGAGAGAGAGAGAGAGAGAGAGAGAGAGAGAGAAACTTAACAATCACCGGGAGTGAAGATGCAGTACTCAGAGTGAGACAGTGATCAGACACCCATAGCTGGCAAACCGTGTCAAAACTCTCTTCTATCTCCCAGTGGTTCCTCTTAGAAGCAGAACTCTCTTCTACATCCCAGTGGTTCCTCTTGGAATCAGAACTCTCTTCTACCTCCCAGTGGTTCCACTTGGAAGGAGAACTCTCTTCTACCTCCCATTGGTTCCTCTTGGAATCAGAACTCTCTTCTACCTCCCAGTGGTTCCACTTGGAAGGAGAACTCTCTTCTACCTCCCAGCGGTTCCTCTTGGAATCAGAACTCTCTTCTACCTCCCAGTGGTTCCTCATGGAATCAGAACTCTCTTCTACCTCCCAGTGGTTCCTCTTGGAATCAGAACTCTCTTCTACCTCCCAGTGGTTCCTCTTGGAAGCAGAACTCTCTTCTACCTCCCAGTAGTTCCTCTTGGAATCAGAACTCTCTTCTACCTCCCAGTGGTTCCACATGGAAGCAGAGCTCTCTTCTGCCTCCCAGTGGTTCCTCTTGGAATCAGAACTCTCTTCTACCTCCCAGTGGTTCCTCTTGGAAGCAGAAGTCTCTCCTACCTCCCAGTAGTTCCTCTTGGAAGCAGATGACCGCATGTGGAGGGTCTGCAGTGGTAAGACAAACCTGATGCTAAAACTATGCTGAGCTAAAGTCAGATGTACTGGGCCTTTTAAGATGCATATTTGTGACATAAAGTGGCAAACAGCCCTTTCAGGGCAAAGAAGAAGAAGAAGAATGATTGTTGATGGCTGGCAACAGATGAAATAAACAACCATCTTTAGTTTGTTTTTTTTTTCCTTCTTGGAATGATTTATCTTCCCTACAGCTGGAATCTTGTTTGTTTCAGAGCCAACACAGTCATTAATCTGGACAAATTTAGTTATTCAGTCACTCTGCTCTAGAAATAGGTACCTGGCTCCTGGAGCTGAGGGGGGAAAAAAATACAGTCAGACATGATGTTGACCACATCACCCCGTCCTGTGCCATCAGGACAAGACAAATATGGACAATAACACTACAACACTACATCCTTTATTATCTCTATGTTATGACAGAATTATGTTTTTACTCGTGAACTTAAATATGCAGGGCAGTCCATGAAAAAAATCATCACAGATCAGTAACCCATCATAGATAATGTACAGAGTGTGTTGCAACCACTCCCTCCAACAAATAACAGTGCTATCGTGGAATACATGAAGTGGACTGGTTTTTAGTGGCCCACCTGCAGATCGGAACAGACAGTGCCATGCCGACAGGCACAGAAGGTCATCTCTCTCCATCTCACTCGATGCTCCATGTCTTGAATCAGGTCGACTGCCGCTCTCCTGCCAAACCGTGCAGTCAGGCCATCCAGGTATTTCTGTCTTCTCCATCCTCTCTGTCTTTTGCCATTTATCTTTCCTGTTATGACCAATTTTTCGACACCTTCACTGTCTGCTGATGTGTCAGAAAAACTTTTGTCTTTTTCTTAGGTATAGCACTCGTTTGAGATATTCCTTTGCTCGTTGTAAAACTTCTTCATTTGTCTTTCTGGTTGTCCATGGCCTACACTATATAAAATTAAATAAGGTTATAAAGTTTATCTCTGAAAGAAAGAAGAAAAAAAAAACTGGATAAAAAAAGTTTACAAGTACACACCTGAACAGTGCAATGTCTCCAAATTTATTGGCTGCCGCCAAGTACCGTCCACATGGTGAAAAGCTTGTATCATAGACTATCGTGTGAAGCATGTACTGCAGCATTTGCCGAGACTGAAATTTGAGGGCAAAAATACACAAGCATAAAATGACATTATGACCAAGAAAGAGTTCTTATGAAATATGTAGCCATACTGAAAATATAAGAAGGATGTTGTATAAGAAGGAAATTGTGGAGAGAAATGATTGCCATGTGGCATGGTACTTAGACTGGATTAGATTAGATATTCGAAAGCTGTGAATCCAGGAATTATATCAGTGCCATCACAGGCTTCATTGCTTTCCTTCTGGATCATCATCATCAGGTGATGTGCCAAATGGCGCTGGCTATTATGTTTCTCCATAGTACCCGATCCTTCATGCAGGCCATCAGTTCAGTTGGTGATCTACTCTTCTCACCATCTTATCAGACTATCCAGTATCATTTCTCTCTGCCTTCCCCTGGCTCTTCTTCCCCTTATTTTTCATGTTGTTATAACATTTTCAATATTCTCATTGCATGTCCTAGGAAAGTACATTATCTCTCCTTCTGGAGCAGGCCTTGAAAACATGTTTCTCAGCTGTTTCACCACCATCGATCTTACTTAAATGTAGGATCACATCAATCTTATCCCAGATGCTTTCTTTAGATGTAGGATTTGGATTACAACAGCTGATAGTGGTCTTGCATTCAGCACAAGACACCTCGGATTCCGATGCTGCGGTGGAGTGACTGACGAGTTTTTCATGCACAGAAATTAGACTTGGAATCTTCTATGTAGGCTCCCTCCACCTCCCCTCCCCCCCGGTCAGAGAATATAATCAGCTTCAGTTATAAAACTCACAACTGTGAATATAGTTAAGACCAATTAAAACTTTCATCTAAATTTCAAGGAAATAGCCATGAAATAAACTGAGATACAAAGAATTTGGTAAGGGCATTCAAGAAGAACTTTTTTTTTCCCTTGAGGACTGGGAATAACCGGGGGGGGGGGGGGAATCTGCCAGTTGGAAAAGACTGCACTGGGGCACAACATCAGATGATGAGAATACAAGGGCCAACATCTAGGGTTACCATATTTTGATACCCCAAAAAAGAGGATAACCCATCCTTTCCTAAACAAGCCTACTTTGTTGTACATCTCTACAGCGTAAATTTTCTTAAAACCAGCACCATTTCCCGTTAACATAATTTTTTTTTTTTTTTAATTTCTGGATATTTTCAAACATGTAGCAAGCAAAGATGGGAATATAAGACAATGTGGGATATGCGTTTTTAAAACAGAGAACATTTTGGCATCACTACCAAAGTCAGCAACCTGGTTAGCTGAGTGGTTAGGCACTCAGTTTATTAATCTGGTGGTACCAGTAGCGGGATTTTTTTCTGGTACACTTCAAAAAGGCCCCAGGGTTGATACAGCTTCTAAACATCTGGGAAGGTAAATGCGGCCATATCACACTTTCATGTGCCAAAGGTCATGGAAAATATGGGCCTAACACCGTATCTCCAATATGCCTTAATTGTATGGAAACAGGAATTTTACCTTTACTTTACCAAAGTAATGCAAATCCCAGGAAAATCCATATAATACAGGACTGCCCTGTATAATACGGGAAAGTTGGTCACTTTATAATCAGCTGCCTATGTAACTTGTTGGGCAAAGCAACTTCTCAATCTAAATTTAACACCAAATTATTCTATCTATCAAGTGCCAGGCCTACTGGTGTTGGCGGCCATAACTCTCCACAACTCTCTGTTCTATTTTGCCTTTCTGAGTTGCTCTGATATCATCTTTCCATGCCATCTTGACTTGACAATCCAACCAGGATTCTGTCTCTTGATCTACCTCAGCCTCTTTTTCTCTTGTAGCTTTCCTGTTGTCACAATGTTTACCTTTTCTCATGACATGACCTATAAATTTAGACTGTCTTTTCCTGACTGTTGTAATTATTTGTCTTCTTGAATCAGGTCTCTCAAAATTTCTTCATCTCTTTTTCTTGCCGTCCATGGTGTCCTTAACATTCTTCTGAGAAACGACGTGTACGTGGCTTCCAGGCGTTGCCTTAGTAACTGTCAAAGCTCCACATGCATAGACCAGAACTGGCTCTATGTAGCACTAGAGCACCCTTTTCCTTACACTTCATTGCTAAGTAGCTACAATAAAGAAAATCTCCCATTTTTTACGTGCGGTACCGCCAGAAGAAGAAAAAACCTCCAATGTCCGAGGGACAAAACAGGAATTCACAAAAATCTATATGGACAGTAACTTTTACCCCCAAAAAGAGAACACGTCCGCATAAATGAGGACGAATAGTAATCCTGACCAAGGTAGAAGACCCTAGTGCTTCAACAATTGATGTCCGGCAACTTCAATAGCAAAAACATCTGTATGCTTAAGAATCGTCCTTCTGAGACGAGACATTAACTAAATATCTCAGCCAATCTAAATTACAGTTAATTACATACATCTTTAGGAAACATTGTTGAAATCACGCCTGCCACACGAAAGTAGCTAGCGGCAAACTTCGAGGAAGTCTCGTTCCGATAATTTTTTATTCAAACTTTTACATGAACCCCACAAGCACATGAAAGAACGATGTCGTAATGGCCTCGATCCGTTACTTCATTATTTCAACTTTACAATTAATTAACCCACATATAATTGAAAAACGTACAACAATCCAATATTTCGGCAAAAGCCTTTTTTTAGAGATCACGTAAAAAAGCAGTACAAGATAGTTTTACAAAACACGAAAAATAGACGAAAAATTAAACACTTAGCTTTTTTTTGCATTATCCTTATAAAAGTAGTAAAAGGCATTTTTCAAGACCTAAGCTAAGTCATTTACAATTTTCCATTATTTTTTTCATTATTTTTATTATTTCGTTATGTGAATCTATACTGTGTCTCCTCTCTCTGATTCTTCGTCCTGTTTGTTTTTGTTTGATGAAGGCTCGCGCTGAAACGTCACAAGTTTGTAATCGTTAAATAAAAAACCTGTTCCTACTTTTTTTTCCTAGTTTATACATTAAAATGCATTCTGTGCTCGTCTTTCATATAAAGACAAGCAAGGAGTGGGCCCATCTTCTAGAGAGCTCTCGGTTATCCACTTTGACGTGGATCTACTGCCCGGGTCATGCGGGGGTCACTGGCAATGAGGAAGAGGACACGCTGGCAGGGATGGCATCAATTCAGGGAACAAAGAGGAGATTGCAAAAGCCAACTAGGATAGACTGCGAGGACAATCACATCAGGAGGGTGATCGAACTGGGGGAGAAGAGAGGAAGTGGACGTTTTTCCGAAAGAAGCAGTTTGGCGTGTGTTACCCATAACCAGTGTGTGAATGGCTCCATCAGCAGGCGCACTCTCCGGTGGGTGTTGGAACGGAAGGCGGAGCACACTTGAGAATGTTCGGAATGCGGGGACGGCAGTTTCTAATTACAGTTACGTGCTTATCTAAATTTCTGCCATTATTGCTTCTGCCAACTTTTCCCCCTCTTTCTATCTTTTTTTTGTAAAACTGAACCATACATCTCTATCTATTTTATTACTAGAACCAATTTGACCGAAGTCGTCATTTCTCCATCTCTTACAAGACACACACAAGCAGATTAAAAAAAAAAAACGATGTCGTAATCGTCTAGTTTCGTTAATTTTCTATTCAAACTTTTCACTTAACACACAAACAGACGAAAGAATTTGTGGCCGTCGCCGTGGAGTTTGTTATTGAAAGACACATTTCTGATATTGCAGATTATTTAGTGTAAGTTTAAAAAATTAGATACACTAAGGTTTGTCTTTGGCTTGGTAGAATTATCAGCATCATTATATTTCTGCTTTGGCGTCATA
The DNA here is from genome assembly GCA_009760885.1 of Achatina immaculata. Classification (NCBI taxonomy): domain Eukaryota; kingdom Metazoa; phylum Mollusca; class Gastropoda; order Stylommatophora; family Achatinidae; genus Lissachatina; species Lissachatina immaculata. The sequence goes on from CM019698.1 coordinate 38,301,710, forward strand.
TTAAACCAAATAAACTATACAAAAACTATAATAAAACTTTAACAAAAGAAGTACGAAGAAACATAAGAAAAGACAAAAAACAATACATACAAGATTGTTGTGAAAGAATAGAAGAACATCAGAGGTGTGGAAGAGATAGTGAAATGTTTAAAGAAATGAAGACATTGACGAGAAATGTCACACCTAAGCTAAATGTAATTTGTGATGAGATGGGGAATACCCTGACAGAGACAGAGGAAATTCTGGAAAGATGGAAGGAATATTGCAAAAGAATGTATGAAACAACCGACTGTGGAAGCAGAAATCAACAGTGTGAATTATTATTGGAGGAGAAAGAACCCGAGCCGACAATGGAAGAAGTTTTATGGGCAATAAAGAGTCTGAAAAATGGTAAATCACCAGGATGTGATGAGATAACCGCTGAATTTATTAAAGCAGGAGGAAAGGAGTGTGCAACAATCTATCATGCACTATGTAAAAAGATATGGCATTCAGGTATTTGGCCAAAAGAATGGAAAAGAACTGTATTCATACCACTGCCAAAAAAGGGTAACCTGAAATTATGCACCAACTACAGAACTGTTGCCCTGATTAGTCATGCCAGTAAAATTCTGTTAAAAATCATAATGGGTAGACTTCGAAAGAAAATAGAAGAAGAAGTCAATATGGTCCAGGCTGGCTTCAGGCAAGGAAGAGGATCAAGAGATCATATATTCAATCTAAGATTAATAATAGAGAAATGCAGGGAGTTTAATGTGAATCTATATTTATCCTTTATAGACTACTCAAAGGCATTTGATTGTGTACAACACCAGAAACTTTGGGAAATAATGGAAAAAATGGGATTTCCAACACATTTGATACAATTAACATCACTGCTGTATTTAGACCAACAAGCAGCAGTAAGACTAAATGGTGAAACAACAACTTGGTTTGACATAAAACAAGGGGTCCGTCAGGGGTGCATATTGTCACCCTACTTATTTAACTTGTATACTGAAAATATAATGAGGAATGTTAGAGAAGATGTAGACAAAGAATATTACGATGCCATAACAGTTGGAGGTTATGAAATACCAGAGATTAGATATGCTGATGACACAGTATTGCTGTCCACAACACAAGAAGGAATGGAAAAACTAATTATGTCAGTCCGCAAGAACAGCGAAGAGCAGAACCTCTATCTTAATGCAAAGAAAACTAAAGTGATGACAACTGACAAAACAGACAAGGCAACTGAAATATGTATCAGTGAGGAAAAACTGGAAGAAGTGGAGAGTTTTGAATATCTTGGATCACTACTAACTAATAATGGAGATACAATGCGGGAAATTAAAAGGAGGACATCTATTGCTCTTCAGAAAGTAAAACAAATAAAGAATCTGTGGAGAGGGGCAGACAGAACCACAAAAATAAGATTTTTAAGGGCATGCATCTTTCCCATCGCAACATATGCCTGTGAGACCTGGACACTTAACAAAACAGCTGAGAAGCACATAAATGCCTTTGAATGTAAATGCTATAGAAGAGTTCTCCAAATATCGTGGACACAAAAAAGAACAAATATATCTATACTACAAGAGCTTAATATTGAAGAAGGCTGGCTAGTAAAGAGGATTAAAGAGAGAAAACTGAAATATTTTGGCCACATTAAACGTCATGATAATTTAGAGAAGACCGTATTGGAAGGATACATAATGGGAAAAAGAAAAAGAGGAAGACCGAAACGAAGATGGCTGCAAGACATCGTTGATGATCTGGAAATGGATGCAGCAGCAGCAGGCCATCTTGCTCACAACCGAGAGGCCTACAGGAGTGCTGTTTGGGAGGCATCTATCTGCAGATTATCAACGATGTCTTTTAGCCATCTTCGCCTTGGTCTTCCCTTCTTTTTTCCCATTATGTACCCTTCCTAGACTGTCTTCTCTAGATTATCATGACGTTTAATGTGTCTAAAATATTTAAGTTTTCTCTCTTTAATCCTCTTTACTAGCCAGCCTTCTTCAATATTAAGTTCTTGTAGGATGGATATATTTGGTTTTTTTTTTTTTTTGTGTCCATGATAATTGAAGAACTCTTCTGTAGCATTTGCATTCAAAGGCATTATGTGTTTCTCAGCTGTTTTGTTAAATGTCCATGTCTCACAGGCATATGTTGCGATGAGAAAGATGCATGCCCTTAAAAATTTTATTTTTGTAGTTCTGGCTGTTCCTCTCCACAGCTTCTTTAGTTGTTTAATTTTTTGAAGAGCAATAGATGTCCTCCTTTTAATTTCCTTCATTGTATCTCCATTATTAGTTAGTAGTGATCCGATATATTCAAAACTCTCCACCTCTTCCAATTTTTCCTCATTGATACATATTTCAACTGCCTTATTTGTTTTGTCAGTTGTCATCTGATGGGACACATTTTAAATGCAGTTATGTAGGACCGGAACAAAAACATTTAATATAGAGTGTGTGTAATACATACCCAAGATGTAGGAGTTAATAACAATGTTCAAGCTTTGAATACAGCATCCCTTAGATGTTTGCCACCCTGAAGAGAACATTCTTTGGCTCTGTTTATCATTCCTGCCATAATGTAGTGCAGCATCCCCCCTCTGGATGCTTTGAGTTCAGAAGCTGTACAGAGCTTCTCATCGTGCACGTTTTCATTTAAATAACCCCACAGAAAATTGTCCAGTGGGGTTGGATCTGGATGGCCAGTGGATATCACCAAATCTGGAATAGAGGCGTCCTGGGGATTGTTATCGAAGGCTTGCCATTGGCATACATTGGCAGTGTGGCAAGTGGCACCATCTTGTTGCATCCACGTTTGTGTAAAACCTGGCCATTGCAACTCAGGAATGAAGAAGCTGATTAGCATGTGGTTGTAACACTCACCAGTAGCTGCTACGGCTGCATCATGTTCGATCTTAAAAAAGGTAAGGATAAATCACACACATATGAGTCACTGCACAGCACACTGGTACTTTGACTCTGTGCAAAGGCTTTTCATGTAAGACATCAGTAATGATCAGTGGACTGGAAATAGACCAACATTAGCTCCAAAGGTCAGATGTTTGAAATACAATCAGTTTAAAGATGGCCAACTACTTATCCTCTTATAAATAAGAAATAAAATGTGTCCTATCATTATGAAACAGCCTGTATAATATGACAAGAGAGGCTAAGATGTTTGGCATCAAATTATGAAACACCTTGCATAATATGACAAGAGAGGCTAAGATGTTTGGCATCAAATTATGAAACACCTTGCATAATATGACAAGAGAGGCTCAGGTGTTTGGCATCAAATTATGAAACACCTTGCATAATATGACAAGAGAGGCTCAGGTGTTTGGCATCAAATTATGAAACACCTTGCATAATATGACAAGAGAGGCTCAGGTGTTTGGCATCAAATCCCTTGATGAGATTGATAAGCTTAGCCAGAATAGAGACACATGACAAGACACACTGCGAGGCCTGTGTGTCTCTTGATGTCAAGGTAAGAATTAAAGATGGGTTTATATCTATCTTTGCCCACAAGTTTTCAAGCAGATATACAGTCATTGCTGGATAAGTTGTTCATGCATTTCCTTTTCTTTAGCTCAGTTAAATCCAGCGTGCCTGATTGGTTTGCTTGCTGACATTTGAAATGAGTTGATTTGCTAACTCTTTCACAGAAAAAAACCGGGCATACCTCACAGTGAAAAAAGTGTCAAGAACATAAATTTGTGGTGTAGATTGCATCAACAGCATACAAGCCAGTACCACAGTTTGTTCAAATCCTGACCCAGCCATTGAAAATGTGGGTATATATTAGACATTACCGTAATGTTTTGCGATTCTCACCAAGGAAAAAAATGTACACTAACACCATAACCTCCACAGCGTGGAAGTCTTTTTTTTTTTTTTTGTATGTTCAGAGTTTATGATTGTGCGTATAATGTTTACAAATAGAAAACAATGAGGCTTTCATGCTGTATTGTTAGACCTTGAAAAAAATAGACAGAACACTTTTAGACATGAGGGAAAGAAAAAGTGACAAGAGAATTACCTCATACTTGAATCACAGACTCGGGTATGATGAGCAGCATGTCTATGATTGTTTTGAGGTCTGACCATACAACACTGTGTTGTTACTGCGCTGTATATAATGTTGTTCCGTTTCTGACCATATAATATATATACTTTGTTGTTCAAAGTATATACAGAAGGATGGCCAGTCAACACAAGGCAGGTATTTTCAGTAACTGTATACTGATGGAGATGCTGAAGATGTTCTTTTGTCTTCCAGGAGCTGCAGTCATGATGTTCTTTATAACTGATGTGGTGAAGATGTTCTTCTGTCTTCAAGGAGCTGCAATCATGATGTTCTTTATAACTGATGTGGTGAAGATGTTCTTCTGTCTTCCAGGAGCTGCAATCATGATGTTCTTTATAACTGATGTGGTGAAGATGTTCTTCTGTCTTCCAGGAGCTGCAACCATGATGTTCTTTATAACTGATGTGGTGAAGATGTTGAAGCATTGCATTGGATTACAACTGGGTTATGGTGACTGCTTTTTCAGCACCTGAAAGGGGGGGGGGGGGTGTGCTGTGCTTCTTTACTAGACTCCACCACTGTGGGGACCATGGCGATCCCTGCCCCATTAGCCAGGCTAGGCCTATTACTAAGAGTACCAACAGAGTGTTGGTTGGTTATGGTTTGTCAACCCCGATGATGGCATGGGTCACCGACTGTCAGCCAGGGTGCCAAATGAGACAGTGTCTTCGCCTCATTGAAGATGAGATAAGAGCACTTATGGATGTGTCTGGCCTGTCAGATTGATAGACTGATAGATCATCACTGCAGTCAGGACATTTCCATATCTGCTTCGCTGCCCATTCCAGTAAACATTGTATACAGATTGTCTCCTCTTGCATTGTTTGTTCATTATAACAATTCTTTTATTATACGTTAAACTCTTCTGTTGATATAACTCATACTATTAAATTTTCTGTCTCTCGTGATGTTACTAACTATCTGAACAATTAATATTTCAGCCATACTGAAGTGTGGCACTGGTTACACTGTCGTACGAGTTTGGGCAGAAATAAGCACAGGGAACAGGATCCCAGTCAGAAACTTTCACTATGCTTCCAAAAGGTCATGCCGGAAAAGAAGTGACGCAGAAATTTTCGTCATACATCCCAGCATTCCAAGACATCTTTGATGAGGAATCTTTTTACATTTTTGTGTTCTTTTTAGTCATTGGTTCATTTGTTGCAGCTTTTATTGCGTCTCGGTTTATTAAACTAAAAGATGCAGGACATCTGGATTAACGGGAACATTGAACTGTTTTGGTACAGCTCACTATTAAGTTCTTTTCTTGAAGGAATTGATATGCAGCAAGAGGGATGAAATGCCACAGAGTATCACTTGTTAAATTTTAGAAAGTTTATTTAGGGTGAACATTATCATCAGTTGCTTGCTCCATTAGTTGTAGGGCATTATGTTTCATGAGTTTGTATAGCCCATGATGTATCAGTCTTAAGATCTTTCATTATAATGTTTAATTGATGGTGATATGCAGGCTGAATACCTTATGTAAGAATGGGGACACAATTCTTTGGGTTTTTAGTGTTTTTTTTTGGTGGGTGGAGGGGGTCTGTTTCTGAAATAATGTCTTCCAACAAGGCAGTGCATAGCAGTTGGAGATCTAAACAAAATGGAATATCCAACTAAAAATATCTCCTGTATGTACAATATTTTAGATGTAAACTTATTAATACATTTATGGAGTTTTTAAGTGTATTTTTACCTTTAGAAGATATGTAATAGGTTTTTCTATTGTAAGTATATGGGATTAGATGTTTTTATTTTGCATTTCTTTTCTGATGTTTGATTGATTTATATTTTGTGATAATTTTTTGTAGTCTTTTTTTTTTTTTAATAAAGCAAATACTGAAGTTTTGATGATCATTTTCATGTGAGATATATAGCAAAGAAAATATTGATTTTGGAGTGGTGAAGTGGTTAGAGCACTGGTCTCTCATGGCGAAGGTCAGGGGTTTGAATCCGGCCGGAGGCACCCCAATCACCCAGCTGTAGAAGTGAGTACCCGACTTCTTCTGGAGTTGGGGAAGGAAAGGCAGCCAGGCATGATACTGACCGTATCACTCTCTAGTGTACTGACAGTTCAAGGAAAATATGGGCACTAACACCATATCACTATGTGCCTCTAAGGCATGACAGGATTACCTTTACCTTTACTTTATGTGTTAGCATACCATGAGTCATTTAAATTGTTATTTAAAAAATGCAAATTTAAAAAAAAGACATAATTAGAGTGATAAGTTGTTTTTTTTCTTCACCTGGGAATTTGTAATTTGAAACTTCCATGAATGATAAAAAATATACATTGTTGTATTTACTGGTAAAATAGTGCACCCAGGATGCTTGATAGCAAAAAATGTTTGTGTGTCATGGGTGTCTTTGGTAATGTAAAGGTTAATAATTCTAACCATCTGAGTATCAAAGACACTGAAAATGTTTTCCTTCAAGTCATCTCTCTGTTTGTGATTATCTGTAACAGCAATCTTTAGTGTGATACTAAACAGTTACCAAAAACAGCAAAGTCCTTTATGATGATGTCAGTTGCCAAGATCCTTGAGCTTCAAGTCCTAGAGAATCTGTCAAGTGGTCCACCAGAATCTCATCAAATGTTTGTCATTTGGTTGCGTTCTAAGCAGTTTTTTTGGTTCTTTATGAGATCCGTCATGACTTGAATCGACCAGCGACTTTTTAAAATTTCCTACAAATTTAACTGAGCTACCGAACATTTAAGCTGTGTTTTTGTTTTTTTGAAAGTTGTGTATTGAGGATTTTCCTTTCAAGTTTTCATAATCCTCTGATGTCATTAAAACCAGGAAGTTGTGCATTTTTGGAATATATCCACAATTTATAATTGGGTGGTGGGGGTAGGGGGGGGGAGGGGCCAGGTAAAAATTAAATGTTGCTGTAGATACGTATTTTAAGTGAAGGTTATGGTGTTAGTGAGTTTAGATGCATGCACAAAGCTCCTCCTGTCATAACAATACTGTGGTGATGTTTAATCTAAAGAGACGTATTTCACAAGGTAAAAAAAAAAGTTAAAGGTAATCCTGTTATGCCTTAGGGGCATATAGGGATATGGTGTTAGTGCCCATATTTTCCTTGACCTGTCAGCACACTAGAGGGTGATATGGTCAGTACCACGCCTGGCCACCTTTCCTTCCCCACCTCCAGAAGAAGTCGGGTGCCCATTTCTACAGCTGAATGACTAGGGTGCCTCCAGCCGTATTTGAACCCCCGACCTTCACCATGAGAGACCCGTGCATTAACCATTTTGCCACTCAGACAACAAACACTTGAGATTTTCATCTCTTGTATGTGTGTTTTTTGTTGTTTTTTTTTTTTAGGGGTAAGGGGTCTTGGTTTTATTTTTGCTGGTATATGACAACTTTGTGGAACTACGATGGTTAATACAAACATTATTTGAAACATGGAAAGATACAAACCTAGTCAGTGAAAATATATTTCCTATAATGTGCAATATTTTAGATTTATATTTATTAATATATGGGCAATTCCAAAATCAACCAACAATTAGCTGTTAAAAAATAAACAGGTTGCCATAGCAAAGTTGCTTCAACCAGTAAAGTGTTATTTAGCCAAATGCCATCCCACAGTTAATTTTGTTCATTTGTGCATGAGTAGTGATCAAGTAAAAACGGACTCTATATTAACCACTTCCACCAGCTGTGAGGTGCGATCAATTTTATCCAAGCAAAAGGTTACAGCATCACAGAGATTTATTGTTGATTGTGTCACGTGTATGATGGTAACATTATGAGTGACAGTTCTGTAAGGGATTAGTGCAGGAAATTCAGGGATGGATGCACAGGTGTGCATGTTGAAGAAAGACAAATTCAGCACAATTTGTGACTGGTGAACTTGTTTGAAAACTCAGCCAAGTCATGCATGGAAAATGTTTCAAGATTTTCAGATACTTCTAATGAATTTCCTTAAATTTTGAAAACTAGACTGTTTTGAATTGTCAGAGAGAGATTAGGCTACCAGCGAGGAGTTTATGGAGTAAACAACTGGATAGGTACTCTAGTGGCACCATTCTTTGATGAGTTATGGCAGAATCTGGTGCCACGGTCCACTGATAACCTGGATTTGGATGTTGACTATGTAGAAAAGTAATGTTATTATATAGTTTTGCATGCAGTAAAATATCTCAGCTTTTTACAAGCCATTGGAAGGTTTGTTTTGGGATAGCCTTTGCATATTTATTGAGTTATTTTATGTGCAGTTTACCTTAACAAGATGTATAGTAGGTTTTTGTATTGATAGTATATTTGATGTTTTTTTCTGGCTGATGTATTCTAACCAGATTTTGAATAAGTTGTTTTGTTTTTCATTTACTTCTGTACTGGTTAAAACATGGTTAATACAGATATGAACTCTAATATTTCATTATAACAAAAGAAGATGGCTGAGTATCAGCACAGCGTCACCATTATTTTTGGTGCAAATATGGTAGTCATATATTTGTTTGTTACTGGCAGATGGTTTCTCATGCAGTGATACTGTGTCAGCATCTGTACAGTCAGCCAAAAAAAAAAAAAAGGGAAGAAAACTTGTATCATTTTTCTTACAATTCTTTTTCGTTGTTCTTTCCCTTAGTATTCATTTTGTCATAGTTTTTGCCCTTTTTTTCGAATTTGTATATCTTGGCAAAATTTGTATATCTTGGCAGTAGAGTAGTAGAAAATGTAGACAGCACACAGGACATCAACAGCAGACTTACTAGAGCAAAACAAGCTTTTGCAATGCTGCAGACTATATGGAAATCTAAAAAACTAAGCATGAATAAAAAAATCAGGATATTTAAGAGTAATGTTCTAAGTGTACTACTCTATGAAAGTAAATGCTGGAAAATCACCAAAACCATAGAAAACAAGTTGAATTCTTTCCAGACTAAATGTTTACGAAGAATTAGAAATAACATCTTGTTGGCAGAAATGCAGATGAAGCCACTGACAACAATTATTGAGGAAAGACGCTGGTGATGGTTGGGACATGTGCTCCGAATGACTCACTACCAAAAATAGCACTAAGATGGACACCACAGTGGAACAGAAGTAAGGGTTGACCAAAAGAGACATGGAGAAGAACAACAGAGAGGATGTTGAGCAATAGAGGGCTCACCTGGGCAAGAGCAGAAAAAAAGGCAAAGGACAGGCATTTGTGGAAAACCCTTGCGGAAGCCCCATGTGCCCTGGGCACTTAAGGTTCAGAGAGAGAGAGAGTTCTTGCCCTTATTTTTAGCTTCATGCGCTAAGCTCAGTTTTTTAAAATTAATTTTGTTTGTGCATGTAGGGACCAGAAATGTTCTTTGAATACGCCATTTATATTTGGTCAGATCTTTACTCTAAGAATAATACTTAAAGAACATATTAAAAAGCAGAAACCATTAATACTGAACTTCATAGATTTTAAAAAGGCATTTGATAGCATACACAGAGATTCATTGTGGAGAATTTTAAGTTTTATGTGAAATACCATCTAAAATTGTCAACATCATTAAATACCTCTACAACGGATATGTTTGTGCAGTCAAGACAGAAGAAGGGATGAGTGAATGGTTCCAGATTGAAACAGGCGTGAAACGAGGATGTATACTGTCTCCTTTGATTTTTGGAATTACAATAGACTTCATAATGAAAAAATTCTGCACAGGTAACACAGGTATTGACTGGGTACATGGGACCCAACTAAAATATCTTGATTTTGCAGATGACATAACTCTTATCAGTAACAATGTGAATTCCATGCAAGAAAAAACAGATATCCTGTCTTCACTGGCTAGCAAAATAGGACTTGAAATTAACAAGGACAAAATAAAAATAATGAAAATTCCCATTAATCAAAATGTAAGTATTCACGTAGAAGGTACGGCTCTTGAAGAAGTCAATCAATTTGCATACCTTGTCAGCAACATACACCAGGATGGTGACACCAAAAAGGAAATTAGAATTAGAACTGCAAAAGCAGCATTGATCTTCAAGAATCTTGAGAACATATAGAATTCAAAAGTTATAAGTACAAAAACAAAGTTAAGACTTTTCAAATTCAAATGTAATATCCACCCTCATTTATGCATATGAAAGCTGGAAAACAGCTAAAGAAAGAGATAAGAAATTAAACTCTTTTGAAAACAAATGCCTAAGGAAAATACTCTGCATCAAGTGGAATGAATTCAAGAATGGTGCAGAGATAAAACAGATGAGCGAACAACAACCAGTCTCATGGGCGATCAGGAAAAGGAAATGGACATATGTTGGTCACGTGATGAGAAGAAATGATCAGAGAACCCCAGAACAAGCTTTCACGTGGAACACAACAGGCCAAAGAAAAAGAGGCTGATCACAGGAAACTCTAAAGAGGACATTGTTAAGAGAGGCCAAATTAATAGGCATATAATTCCTTGATGAGGTTGAAAAGCTCGCTGAAAACAGGAAAAATTGGTGAACTGCCTATGTGATGTTTAACAGCATGGGAAGGATATAAGATATAAGATCCAACAACTAAAGTTCATCTTTACATACAGGTTAGTTTTTTTGGGGTTTTTTTTTCAAGTATCAGAGGTTATAGTGTAATATTCATTGATTTATTTGTAATACTGAATCTCGTTCTATTATTCTTGGCAATTTTATTATTATATATATCATCATCATCACTTTTCACTCCCTTGAGAGCATAGGCCACGGATAAAGCCTCTCCAATCATCCCTTTTCTTGGATTTATTCTTAGCTTCCTTCCATGTGTGCTCCTTGTCTCTGAGCACTGGCATAATTTCTCTTCTCCAGATAAGTCTAGGCCTTCATCATTTTCTATTTCCTTGAGGACTCCATGTCGGTGCCTGTCTTGTTATGATGGTGTCAGGTGTCCTCAGTGTGTGGCCAATAGACCTCCATTTCCTAGATATGATTTGTAGGTTCATATGTTCTTGTCCTGCCCTTTCCCAGACCTCGTTCTTATCTTATCCTGCCATTTAATGTTTAAAATCCTATCGAAATATATGATGCTTAAATTGTGTGTGTTGGTTTTATTTGCATCCTTTATCGGTGTAGATTATTAGTGAAAATCGGTCCTGCTGTATCAGATAATGTAAGAATCAATTATAATAATGTAGATTGTGTATCATATATTTCTGAATATTTCCATATTATAGAATTGAAGCTTAAAGATGCTCTTTGATTAACACATCACAGGTTTCAGAAAACATTACAATATTCGCTCCATCAGAGCAAGTCCGATGAAAATGTTCTCTACATTATTTATTTAATTCTGACAAATAAGTTCAAGATGTATTGTCGACAGCGTCATTTGGATTGAATCACTTAATCATTTGTTCACAATATCAGACTCTGTCATATTCTACATACATCATTTTGGCAATGTTCTCAACTTCACAATATTCTACACTTGATACGTGAACATTTCCTAACCCAGTAGTATATCAGATCTGCAACACGTGGTCAATCATTTACACAACTAAATCACTGTACTCGAAGTTTCAAAAGTATCAGTTCTTCGTAATCACTTGAATCACTTCAATTTTGTCCTAAAACTACTTCTTCAAAACTGCTTTTCCTGAGTATCTATTGCTCGAATTGTCCATCTGTTCCATCTGTCGTTACCTACATCTTCTTTTTCTCTCGTGTCTTCTCTGGTGTGTGTTCTCCTTCTGCTGTTCTTCTCTTGTCTGTCTACTTCTGATGATCCCCCCTTGCTTGTCCACTAGAATCTGGACTTCCTCCTCTTGGGAGCTCCTTCCTTCTCGTGCTCTTTCCTTTGATGTCTGGACCAGTCTCTATTCACTGACCACCCTTGTTCCTCCATCTTTGGGCTCTCTCCTCTGTCTCCTCTCTCCGGGACTTCCGTACTTCTTTGTCCTCAGATTGTCTGTTCTTCCATCTTTGGGCCCCCTCCTCTGTCTCCTCTCTCCGGGACTTCCGTACTTCTTTGTCCTCAGATTGTCTGTTCTTCCATCTTTGGGCCCCCTCCTCTGTCTCCTCTCTCCGGGACTTCCGTACTTCTTCTTCCTTGATTGTCTGTTCTTCTGTCTTCAGGGCCCCTCCTCTGTCTCCTCTCCTCTACTTCCGTACTTCTTGGTCCCCTCTTGTCTCTCCATTCGCCTTTTTATCTTCAAGTCCAACTTGACGGATTAACCAATAAGTATTTTGGCTCCACCTGTCATATGTCCACTGGTTCCCATGAGCTTTCTGATTGTCCGTCATTCAAACTGCCCCGTGACTTATCTCTCATAAGTCAGTTGTCCAATAGGCCACGCCTCTAAATATTTAATTGGTCAGCTGGCCAAGTCATCTACTCCTTTATTTAAAAACCATGTGCAATAGCATCCTAACGCTAATTGTCATGCGTGTCAGTCTGCATCACTTCCGTCTATACAGTTGTTATTTATCTAAGTCATTATCTTGCTCTTTCGTGTCGGAGGTTTTATTGTGTCCTCGCTTTTCATTGTGTCTGCCTTTTCTCTTCCTTTCCTATCTACTTTTCTAAGTCGCTTTTCAATGTTACTCTTTTGTTTAAAGTATTTTTTCATAGTCATATTCATTAATAATAATAATAACATCTATAATCATTACTTACAAGGCCATGCTACACAATGGCCTACTCCCTTCCGCCAAAATACTGCCTGGTCTTCTGGTCCAGCATTACAGTGAAAACATTAAGACTTTTTGTGACATTCTTGTCTGTGTGGACGGTCTCAGAGTAGACTTGGGGGGGGGGGGGGGTTTGGGTATAACAGGCAGGAACTGATGATAGTGCCACAGACTCATGGTGGTAGTGCCATGATGGTATTAAATCACAGTGATGGTAGTGTTGTGATGGTACTAAATCATAATGATAGTAGTCTTGTGATGGTACTAAATCATAATGATGGTAGTCTTGTGATGGTACTAAATCATGTTGATGGTAGTGTTATGATGGTACTAAATTATAATGATGGTAGTGTTGTGGTGGTACTAAATCACAATGATTGTAGTGTTGTGTAGATACCACTGTATCATGATTTTAGTGGTAGTATTATGATAGTACCACTGTATCATGGATCTTGGTGGTAGTATCATGATGGTTCCATAGTGGCAGTGTCATGATTGAACCACTGTATCATTGTGTGGTAGTGTCATGATATATTGTGGCAATGTCATGATTGAACCACTGTATCATTGTGTGGTAGTATCATGATTGAACCACTGTATCATTGTGTGGTAATGTCATGATATATGGTGGCAGTGTACTGGTTGAGCCACTATATCGTAGTGTGGTAATGTCATGATACATGGTGGCAGTGTCATGATTGAACCACTATATCGTAGTGTGGTAATGTCATGATTGAACCACTGTATCATAGTGTAGTAATGCCATGATGGTTGCACACAACTTGATATACATGCTCACATCTTGATTTGCTAGCCAGTCTGTAAAGACTCACACTCACTTTATATAAACATAAGCATGCTATATCACTCTATATCTGCAGATTTTCTGCTTTATTTTTGTTTGGTTAATGCATTCTATGCCATTTATTTGCTTCTTATCCACTTTCAAAACAGTGAAGACAGATGCTGTTTATCAGCAGCTTTATATGCCTATATTTCTCTCCCCTCCCTAATTGAGATGTTTCTGCATTTTTCTTGTGCATTGGTTTCTTTGTGAAGTTTGTGAAAGATGATATAATAAATGAACTGATAAAGAACGTGAATGAATGATGTATAATTTGTTTCTGACATATTCTTATATAAAACTTTCACATGTCAAGAAGAGAACTAGCATAAAATGCCCCAGCAGTACAGATAGACAGTTGATAATGACAGGAAAACTCAAGGGAAAAAGAAAGAGAGGAAGGCCAAAAGTGGACTGACCAAGTGGCATGGAGAAAGAAAAGCATTTGAAAGGAAACGCCAAGGATCACAGAAGATTCCTACAGGGCAAGTGGCCAACGAAATGTTATGCCTGCCATGAAATCTTAAAAGTGACCATCTGAAACGTTCCAGTATTTTCCTGATTTCTGATCTGCACGTTTCCCATAGCAACATATGCTTATGAGACATGGACACTTAACAAAACAGCTGAGAAACACATAAATGCCTTTGAATGTAAATGCTACAGAAGAGTTCTTCAAATATCATGGATGCAAAAAAAATAACAAATATATCCATACTACAAGAACTTAATATTGAAGAAGGCTGGCTAGTAAAGAGGATTAAACAGAGAAAACTTAAATATCTTGGACATTTTAAACGTCATGAGAATTTAGAGAAGACCGTCTTGGAAGGGTACATAATGGGAAAAAAGAAAGAGAGGAAGACCAAGGCGAAGATGGCTGCAAGACATCATTGATGATCTGCAAATGGATGCATCAGCAGCAGGGCATCTTGCTTACAACTGAGAGGGCTACAGGTGAGCTGTTAGAGAGGCAATGTTCCGCAAGGGACATACAAATGACTGACTGACTGGTCTGCACGTAAATGCTTTAAATATTTTTCTGACCTCTGGTCTGCAGGTAAATGCGTTGCATATTTTCCTGACCTCTGGTCTGCGCGTAAATGCGTTGCATATTTTCCGGACCTCTGGTCTGCACGTAAATGCTTTAAATATTTTCCGGACCTCTGGTCTGCACGTAAATGCTTTAAATATTTTCCTGACCTCTGGCCTGCACGTAAATATGTCACATGTTTTCATGGCCTATGGTCTGCACGTAAATATGTTACACGTTTTCATGGCACGTAAATATGTTGTCTTCAAGAACTTTTATACGAAACAAGCCTGAATATTTCTCGTGCAGTTTTGCAAACTGAAACCGCCTTTTCCTTGAAATTCTGGAAAGTAGGTCACCTTGTATCGATCTTGAACCGTTGACTTAAAAGCCTGGAGTGGTAGCGCGGTCACTGGGACCAGATCTGGTAAAGAAACCCCCCCCCCCCCACCTTGGGCCTAGCCACCAGTAGTAGTTTATTTGTAGCTTCTCTTCCCCCTGACACCCCCACTCCCACATGGTGGTGGAGTTCTGAGAAGCTGGTTGGGTCTCCGGGCTCATCCACATCGAGTTCTCAAAGAGGGCACCGAAATCCCATCCTCCACAATGTCCGTTTTTTTTTTTTCTCACAATCATCCAGATGTAGGCTGTAAAGATCAAAGGATCTTAGTTCCCGGGTGATAGAAGAACAAGAACGGCTTCGTTAAGTCCTGTATATACATCACAAGTCCCGTATATACATCACAGGACATTCGTTAAGTCCCGTATATACATCACAGGACATTCGTTAAGTCCTGTATATACATCACAGTACATTCGTTAAGTCCTGTATATGAATCACAGTACATTCGTTAAGTCCCGTATATACATCACAGTGCATTCGTTAAGTCCTGTATATACATCACAAGTCCTGTATATACATCACAGGACATTCGTTAAGTCCTGTATATACATCACAAGTCCTGTATATACATCACAAGTCCTGTATATACATCACAGTACATTCGTTAAGTCCTGTATATACATCACAGTACATTCGTTAAGTCCTGTGTATATATCACAGTACATTCGTTAAGTCCTGTATATACATCACAGTACATTCGTTAAGTCCTGTATATACATCACATGACATTCGTTAAGTCCTGTATATACATCACAAGTCCTGTATATACATCACAGGACATTCGTTAAGTCCTGTATATACATCACATGACATTCGTTAAGTCCTGTATATACATCACATGACATTCGTTAAGTCCTGTATATACATCACAAGTCCTGTATATACATCACAGGACATTCGTTAAGTCCTGTATATATATACATCACAGGACATTCGTTAAGTCCTGTATACACATTACAATACATTTCCAGGGAACACATTGGCTGTTTTCTGTCAAGCGAATCTACTGATAGCTCGGGGTAGCCATACTAGGCCAGGCGAGAATGATTTGAACAGTTCGACGCAGTGTGTAAGCAGTGATGGGTTATCCATTAGACTGAATAGTCTTTACTCCTGGGGGGAGGGGCGGCTGATAGCGAGGTAGGGTGGTGGTTTGGGGGGGGGGGGGCGTGAAGTGGAAAAAATGTGCAGATGCAATTACTGCTTCGTGTGATAATCAATGATAGCTATTATTGTTACATTAGCTCATTCATCGTCAGGTGCTGTACAGACTTTCGTTTGCTGCTATATTTTTTTCATAGTGCCCAATCCTTCATGCAGGCCGTCCGTTCAGTTGGTGATCTCATCTCACTCCATCTCGTCAGACTGTCCGGTATCATTTCTCTCGGTCTCCCCCTGGCTCTTCTTCCCTCTGTTTTTTTCCTGTTGTTACAATATTTTCAATGCCTCTTCTCACTGCACGTCCTATGAAAGTACGAGAACATTCCCTCTCTCTTATTTTTGGACAAGATTTTTTTGTGTGTCTCTCCAGCTCTTCTCATACATTGTTCATTAATTATCTTTGTTGTCCAGGGAATTCACAACATTCTTCTGATAAACCACATTTCTATTGCTTCCAGTGATCTTTGTGCAGACTTGCCTATTGTCCATGATTCGCTTTCTTATGCTATAGTAAGACAGGCTCAATATAGCACTTTAGGACAAGTTTTCTAACATCACTGATAAGGACTTTATGCTGTCCCGCAGCGATGTATCAGTTTATGTTTGGCCTGTGTAGATCATAGAGGTCAGCCAGGTTATGTGTTAAGTGATGGATGGTACAGGTCAGGCCCAGCGAGGGCCCTTAAACTGAGTTTACTGTGTGGTGGTTACTCCATCACTGGGGATAGAGGATCACATTAGCCAGTCTGCTAGGGGTCTGTAGCCACAAGGTGGTGGTTACTCCGTCACTGTGGATAGAGGATCACATTAGCCAGTCTGCTAGGGGTCTGTAGTCACAAAAACTCCTGGTTTTAAAGAAACGATAAAAAACTAAAGTTTATTGCATTACGATATCACCTTCTTCGTCTTCTTCTTCTTCTTCCTGGAACTGCGAACTGGTGTTCTTTGCTGCCGATGCGGTGAAGATGTTGAGTCGGTTTGGGAGCGGGTCATGGCAGCTATTTTTTTCAGCCCCTGACAGGGGGCTAAACATCGAGGGGTGTGCATTACTTCATTAATGGACTCCACCACCTTGGGGACCATGGCGATCCCTGCCCCGTTAGCCAGGCTAGACCTGTTACTGGGGGTACTAACGGAGAGGGTCTTGACCAGTTATGGTTACCCAACCCAGATACTGTCATGTCAACTATGGGTAGCTGAAGAAGAAGAAGAAGACACAACAGTCATTGGAAATACGGGTACTTAAATACAGCTACCCAGTATCATGTAGTCATCAGTGGAGCAGAAACGAGCAATATAACCCACAGTAGAACTGAAGCACGAACAGGAAATCAGATGTTTGGCCCGGGTATGGCTGTCGTGTCACGAAGCTGCTATAAATACCGCATGCAGATACTGTACTTGTTTCATAACAATAACTAGAACTATCTGTATGGCTTGGGACGTTTGTGTGTAAAATTAACTTTTATATCCAGTCATTCTTCACCGTTGCCTCACTAGGTGTCATGCCTCCATGTTATCACGTGCTTTTTAGTCATTTGTTAGTAAACATAAAGTGAATCACCGTACACACACACACACCCAACCTTACGCGTTGTGGTTGACCCAATTTTCTCTTTTACTACTCATAAGTGGCTCTATAGACTACTCAAAGGCATATATACAACACCAGAAACTTTGGGAAACAACGGGAAAAATGAGATTTCCAACACATTTGATACAATTATCACTATTATTATCTAGACCAACAAGCAGCAGTGAGAATAAATGGTGAAACAACAACTTGGTTTGACATAAAACAATGGGTCCGTCAGGGGTGCATATTGTCACCTTACTTTTTTAACTTATATACTGAAAATATAATGAGGAATGTTAGAGAAGATATAGACAAAGAATAGTAAGATGCCGTAATAACTGGAAATTATGAATTACCAGAGATTAGATATGCTGATGACACAGTATTACTGTCTACAACACAAAAAGCAATGGAAAAACTAATTATGTCAGTCCGTAAGAACAGCGAAGAGCAAAACCTCTATCTTAATGCGAAGAACTAAATTGATGACATCTGACAAAACCAATAAGGCAGCTGAAATGAGGAACAACTGAAAGAGGTGGAGAGTTTTGAATATCTTGGACCATTACTAACTATTAACGAAGATACAATGAGGGAATGAATGAATGATCTTTATTTTTAAAGGGTAAAGAATTGGGCACGCAGGCCCGTCTTACATTCTGCCCTTTATCACTCCATCTTTCATTCTTCTCACACACTTGATTTAGAAATTAAAAGGAGGACATTTATCGCTCTTCAAAAAATAAAACACAGAAGCTGTGGAGAGGAACAGACAGAACTACAAAAATAAGATTTTGAAGGGCATGCATCTTTCCCATCGCAACATATGCCTGTGAGACCTGGACACTTAACAAAACAGCTGAGAAACATATAAACGCCTTTGAATGTAAATGCTACGGAAGAGTTCTTAAAATATCATTAACACAGAAAAGAACAAATATATCCATACTACAAGAACTTAATATTGAAGAAGGGTGGCTAGTAAAGAGGGTTAAAGAGAGAAAACTGAAATATTTTGGACACATTAATTAAACGTCATTAGACTTTAGAGAAGACCGTCTTGGAAGGGTACATAATGGGAAAAAGAAAGAGCGGAAGATCAAGGCGAAGATGGCTGCAAAACATCGTTTATAATCTGCAAATGGATGCATCATCAGCAGGTCATCTTGCGTACAGCCGAGAGGCCTACAGGAGAGCTGTTAGGGAGGCAAAGTTCCACAAATGACATGCAAATGACTGACTGAATGGCTCTATAAGGAACCCTTACAAGTGCTCTATTACCGGTTGTGGATACGTCCACTCGCTGAGCCAGAATTATCAAGTGCTGTGCCAGGTGCGTGGAAGAGTAAATTTTCCCAGTAGTTTGGGACCAAAGATGACTGTGCTCTGATGCGGCCGTACAGTCTATCAGGGACACGCTAATCAGACTTGGCCATGACCCATTTTCTCACAACTTCGTTAAAGCTCCTAGTAACAGGCCCAGCCTAACAGGAGAGAACTCGCCCTGTGGCTCCAATGCTGGGCCCACTTCGGGCCTTTCTAGCTATTAACACGCCCCCTTTTGGATATGATGACGCCTGAACACAAACATCTTCTCTGTGCCGGCTGCTCGAGACTTCTAAAACCTTTCATGGGTCTTCATTTTATTTGTCAAAACCAAAAATGTAACTGTGGTGGGGGGGGGGGGGGGGGGGGGGGGGGAGACTTCAAGTAAAATTTCGCTTCGAAAAAATTTATTTTCCCATCGTTGTGATAGATTACACGTTGCTCATGATTAAATCTGCTTGTTTCACGCTTTTCACAAACTGGCAAGTCGTTCATAATGCCTACACTGCATACTGACATTACTCCTGTGTGCTGTAGTTTCCTCTTTCTTTCTGAGTCTACAACATTGTACAGCCTCGTTGTTACTGGTGTCCAACTCCTGGCCTTCCTGTGGCAAAGGTCATTTCTTCTAATGGAAGGGACAAGGGCGAGTCTCTGGTGCCTGGAAACCAGGCTGCCCCGGGCAGAAGGCGCTCGTTGGCCCTGGCTGGCAACCCACCTAAGAGAAAGGAAACTATAAAAACCCGATGGAAGCCAAGAAGAAGTCACGATCACATAATCTCCAACATCATGTTCATGATTCAAACAACTCACTAAATAACGACATAACATCTTTCTAGGAACATATTTTACGTTTCGGGTCTGGCCAGTTTCTACAACAAGTGTTCCAAGTTTTCTCACAGTTGCATCATACAACTAGTTCTTATTGTTAACTTGTGTGAAATGCACGATGTCCGTCCAAGGCTGTTTTAACTGGCGTTTCCACACACATCTTATAAAAGAGGCATTATCCATCCATCAGTTTGTGAACACCCTAGAGTTAGAATACAACATATAATAAAGCTAAAGCATGGTTTCTTAGCGGTATGGGCGAGTGTGCATTGGTCTCTACGACATAAGCTGAAGATTGTGCATTGGTCTCTACGACATAAGCTGAAGATTGTGCATTGGTCTCTACGACATAAGCTGAAGATTGTGCATTGGTCTCTACGACATAAGCTGAAGATTGTGTATTGGTCTCTACGACATAAGCTGAAGATTGTGCATTGGTCTCTACGACATAACCTGAAGATTGTGTATTGGTCTCTACGACATAAGCTGAAGATTGTGTATTGGTCTCTATGACATAAGCCGAAGATTGTGTATTGGTCTCTACGACATAAGCTGAAGTCTATGCATTCGTCTCTACGACATAAGCTGAAGTCTGTGCATTCGTCTCTACGACATAAGCTGAAGATTGTGCATTCGTCTCTATGACATAAGCTGAAGATTGTGCATTGGTCTCTACGACATAAGCTGAAGATTGTGCGCTGGTCTCTAAGACCAAAGCTAAAGATTATGGAGAAATTTTAAAAAAAAGATTTTTAACTGGAGGTACTAATAATCTGTTCATTATAATGTTCTTTATATTGTACTTTTTATGTATTGGTTAATTATAATGTTCTTTATATTGTACTTTTTATGTATTGGTTAATTATAATGTTCTTTATATTGTATTTTTTATTGTATTAGTTGGGAGTGAGTAATAAGATTACAAATTGACATATTACACAAAATGAAAAGAAATAGGACAAGACAACTCTTCTTTTAAATAATCATGGAACTGATATTGTTGTTGATTACAGGTTTACACAGTTAGCAAAATCAACAATTGAATCATCAATTTATATGGTAGTCATCAGCTTATATATCTATCAACATACTCACTAAACAATTTCCCTAAATTGCTAGGTTCGATTCAGATTGTAACAAACTGGCAAGAATATATTCAAATGCATATGCATAAAATCAATAATATAAATTTAAGTGCACATAAAACACACTTCCACATTACAAAAAAAAAATATCAGTATATTACATAAAACAATTACACCATCGCTGTGTTATGATTTTTCTTTACTATACATAATACAATCCTAACAAAATATTTTACCTAAGTGGATCGGGATTGATCGAGGGAGCCCACAGCACAGCTTGCATTCATCCACATTACATAATAACAGCCCATACTAACCTAACACATAACGGCTCCCATCCGAAGAATAAAATTTCTCATTCGCGCTTGAACAATAACATGGCTCACCCGATCGCTGGTCTCAAACGTATTCAGTTTACAAAATTCGAACCGATTACAATTCTATCTTGTTTTTATATACTGGGCAGTAAACTGATTTTTTTGTCAGTTGCGCACCTCTAAAATTGACCGCAATATTCCTACTCCTAGGGTTGCATGAGCTTATCTATTCCCTACAATTGTGCATTGGTCTCTACAACATAATCTGAAGATTGTGCATTGGTCTCTAGGACATAAGCTGA
This sequence comes from Achatina immaculata, assembly GCA_009760885.1. NCBI lineage: Eukaryota > Metazoa > Mollusca > Gastropoda > Stylommatophora > Achatinidae > Lissachatina > Lissachatina immaculata. The sequence continues at coordinate 38,323,298 of CM019698.1, forward strand.
CGATTGTGCATTGGTCTCTACGACATAAGCTGAAAATTGTGCATTGGTCTCTACAACATAAGCTGTTGATGATTAGCTCTTCATGTTAGGCTTTGGCAGGTGTGTATATGGGGGTCTTCCAGTTGGATTACTGGCCCAGCTGTCCATCCACTGCTGCTTGCAGTTATTGTGTATAATGTGTTTAGCTGTTCTCATGTTGGTGGAGATGTGGGGCTGTGACATGGTGGCTCCACTCTTTGCCAGTCTGTCAGCACGTTCATTTCCTCTGATATCTATGTGCCCTGGCACCCAATGTAGGGTAGTCTTGATATCATAGGAGGCGAGTTGGTTTATTGCACTGAGTATGTCAGTTGTAATGTGATCAGCTGTTGGTGTCCAGTTTTCAAGGACCTGGAGAGCAGACTGGGAGTTTGAGAAAATAGCAAGGTTTTTTGGGTGAGAGGCACTGTTTTTGTATTTGGTGGTGGTGGCTGCCAGGGCTGCTAATATTGCCTGCATCATAACTGGAGCAGCGAGATCCACAAGGAACAGAAATGTGGCTTGTTGTCTTGTCTGGAAACATTATGAATTGTCTGCATTGTCTGTTTTCTTGAACGCTGACCCATCAGTGTATGCATGGATCCAGTCCTTGAGGTAGGATTCTATGGTCTTCGGTGCACGCAGCTTTAGGGTGTTGAGATCTGATGATTTGTTCACTAATTTCTTCTTGAGTCTGGTGTTTGTTTGAGGAAGTGTGTAGCTTGTGTTAGGTAGGATACCTGGTACTTTTGTAAGGACCTCTTCAGGGAGTTTGTGTCTTGTATTTAACTGTTCTGCTATGTGCTCTGGAGTTTTCATTTTCAGTCTTTTATTATGCTTCCATTTATCAACCACTATTCTGTTAAGATGGTCTGGGGGGCATGCGTTTATATCTTTCTACTGCCTCAATGTTTGACTTTTCCCGTCTTATATCTAATGACTCTATGTTTGCATCAATTTCGCATGCAGCTGTGAGTATTGATCTCATTACTCCACAAATGAAATGAACGGCTTGGTTCTGGATTCTGTCTACTTGTGGATGAGAGCTCTTTGATGCTGTGACCTGTAGGGGGTGGGGGGTGGGGGTGGGGGGGGGGGTTGTAATCTATTATAGATCTAACATATCCTGTGTACAGTTCTCTGAGTCTTGCTTTGTCAGCACCCCAGGATGCTGTGACCTGTAAGGGGGGGGGGTGTAATCTATTATAGATCTAACATATCTTGTGTACAGTTGTGTGAGTGTTGCTTTGTCAGCTCCCGGGGATGTACTTGCAAGTCACTTGAGTAAGATTAGTCTTTTGGATGCTTTTTCTGCTGGTCCATCCATGAACTTCATAAAGTTCAATTCTCTGTCTAGTTTCACACCAAGGAGTGTTGGATTTCTCTCTATCTATCTATCTATCTATCTATCTATCTATCTATCTATCTATCTATCTATCTATCTATCTATCTATCTATCTATCTATCTATCTATCTATCTATCTATCTATCTATCTATCTATCTATCTCATGATTTGAGCACCATCAAGAGTTATTTTCAGTTCAGTCTTTGCTAGTTTTTTGCTAGGAGTGAAGACTGTATATGTAGTTTTACTAACATTTATCTTCAACTTCCAGAAACTGGAATAGGCTGATATGGTGAGGAGGGCTCTATTAAGTCTCTCAGCAGCCAGCTGCAGGTCTGTTCCACTATTCATATGACAAGGTCATCGGCAAACATGGCTTTGTGGGTGTTCAACAGGTCAGGGAGGTCAGTTATAAAGATTAGGAAGAAGGTGCAGCTAAGAGCAGAACCTTGTGGTAGACCTTCCTCCAGGGTGCATTTGTTTGACAGTCTGTTATTGACCTGAGTTTGTATGGTCCTGTTACTCAGGTAGTTTTTAACCCATTGATACATTTTTCCATGTATGCCCATGTTTTGCATCTTTAACAGTAGGCCTTTTCGACAGACCCTGTCATATGCCTGCTGGAAGTCTACAAAGACAGCTACAGAGTTTCTCTTGTGTAAAAAACTGTCTTTTACACTTTGAGTGAGGAGAAATAGCTGGTCTTCAGTTCTTGATCCTTTGCGAGAGCCTGCCTGAAAGTTATTGAGGGACCCCGAGGATTCCAACCACCTGTACAGCCTATTTTTAAGCATTCGTTCTGCTAGCTTTCCAATGTTGGAAGTCAGTGAGATTGGTCTAAAGCTTTTTAGGTCATCTTCTGACTTTCCCTTTTTCAAGATAGGTCTAACTATGGCTGACTTCCAAGATTTTGGTAGTACTCCACTTTGCCAGGTCTTGTTAATGAAGTTGAGCAATGTAGACTTTCCTACACGGCCCAGACGAAGGATCATTTCATTTGATATTTTGTCTGGTCCTGGTGCTTTTCTTAGCTGTAGCTCACCCATAGCACTCTGGAGTTCATGGATGGTAAAGTTTTCCTCAAAAAGTGGAATGTTTGCCAAGCTAGATTTCTCTTTACTTCCCAGAACTTTTCCCAGCTCCTTGTCAAGTACTTTCCTGTTGGAGGATTTGTTGGTGGCAGCAAAGAATTTGTTAAAAGTACTGGCTTTGTCTGAGTCACTTGAGAGGACTCGATCAGAGATTCGCATTGGCTTAAGGTTGTTTTTTTTCTACCATGTTATCTAAGAGTTTCCAAGCCTTCTTTCCTTCAGTTCTGAGGTTGAGATTGTTGCATATGCTTAACTACTTCTCTTTCTTTGCTTTTTTAGTTTCGAGTCTTACCTTAGCTGTTAGTTTACTGTACTCTGTTCTGTTTTCTGGAGTAGGGTTTTTCTCTGAATTCTTCCTGGCTGTTCTTTTTTTTTTACTAAGTCTTCCAGAGATTTTGTCCAGAAGGGGCCATATTTCTTTCTGCATCCTCGGGGGATTGTTTTGTATGCTATTCTAAGTATGGCTTGGATTATGTTGGTGTAGAATGTGTCAATGTTTGTGTTGTCATTTATTTTTTATAGGTTTTCATCTGTTTGTGTTCTACTTTTTCTATAATTCCAGCGAAGGGGTTTGTGTGATCTTTAGTTTCGTGTGTGAGAGATTTGCAATAGGAGGAGCGATGGTCCCTTCCTATGTCATCAAGCACTCTCAGAGTACAATCATTGTGGATGTCTACTGAGACAATGGTAAGGTCAGGGTCTGTATGTGCATCCAGTGGGTCTGTGGAGGAGTGTTGGTGGGGAGGAGGAGTCTTGCAGTATTATCATGTTGCTGGTGTTGCATAGCTCTTCAGTGTTGTTTCCCATAGGGCTTTGGTCTTTGTATTCTAGTGATAGTAGTGTGCATTAAAATCTCCTGCAACGATTGTTTTCTGCATACTTGTGCTTGAAACAACAGAAGTGCAAAAAAGGTTTTCAAAAAACTAAAACATACACAAAAAACAGTTTGTTGTTTATAAGCTCTTCGTTCAACACGTGATGAATATTATGATGAGGTAAGTGATATATCTAGATTCATTTCTTTTAACGGTTTCTCATTCTGTAATAAATTTACACTTTATCTTATCATTTTGCTTTCATTAATGGTTACCAATTCAATTTAAAATAACTGCTTGGATATATAGCTCGTACTGCTATATATATCCCTTGCACTATAGCGCGTACTGCTATATATGTCCCTTGCGCTACAGCGTATACTGTTATATATGTCCCTTGCACTACAGCGTATACTCCTTTATATATCCCTTGCAGTACAGCGTATACTTCTATAGAGGTAATGAAGCTTACTTAATTAAACATAACAAGTTTTAAAATATTAAATGTTATTTTGATAATTAGGTGGGGCGGCAAGGCATGCTACTGCACGGGAAAGCAAAATTACTGGGGTTGGCTCAGGCCTACGAATCACTGGGCCTAGTTTTATGACTCAAATCTCTGATGTTCCTTTGGCAGTTCTATTTATAGATTTTCATATACATAGCAAACCCTAGGTACTGCAGTGTTCTGGAGTCATACATGTACCAATATGACTGGTAATGATGATTTCAGTGGTCTGATGTTTCGCAATTCACTGGAAGTTTGTAATTGTTAAAAGGTTAAAACGTCCCCAGGTTAAAAGATAACATCTGTTTATGTGGCTGTGATTTATGGCGTTTTTTTTTTGTTGTTGTTCACCAGGGACTTCTCATATCATGAGAAATGTATCTAAATATAAATGAAGAGGGCGGGGCTTGGAATCTGCACGGCATCATGGGATTGGTGGAGTTAAAAATGGCACCACAATATAAGGGAAGGCCATATAACGATTGCGTAACTTCTTTCTTGTCATTCTGGGGTTGTTTTTGTCCTATTTGTTTTCATGTAGTGTTATGTTCTTATAAATGCACGACTATTTCCTTTATAAAAATGGGAGTTCGTATATATATATATATATATGTGTGTGTGTGTGTGTGTTTGTGTGTGTCTTACTCTCCCATCCTGCCCCTGATTTTCTCCTCTCTTTCTCATACTCTCTTCCTCTCTCTCATTTTCTCTCATTCTCTATCTCATTCCCCCCTCCAAAGCTCCACCTGTCTCCCCCCCGGCCCTCACCTCTTTCTCTCTCATGTTCTCTCTTTCTCTCCTCCCAACAACCCCTCTCTTTCCCAGGCCCCTTCTATCCCTCCCTCCCTCCTCTCTCACTGTCCCTTCCGCCTCCCATCCCCACCTCTCTCCCCTCTCTCTCCTCTCTCTCCCCTCTCTCTCCCTCTCTCTCCCTCTCTCTCCCTCTCTCTTCCTCTCTCCCCTCTCCCCCTCTCTCTCCCTCTTTCTTCCCTCTCTCTCCCCTCTCTCTCTCCCTTCTCTCCCCTCTCTCCCCTCTCTCTCCCTCTCTCCCCTCTCTCTCCCTCTCTCTCCCCTCTCTCTCCCTCTCGCAATATGATAAAGACGTAACCATGTCAATTTAATCGTAAAAAAAAACGCACCACATTAAAAATGACAAGAGAAAAATAAGAGACAAAAGATATAAAATTTTACTTCAGAGTATACCACGGGTGTCCATCTTGCGGCCTGCCTGCCTCATTTTTGCCCGTTGAGTTGTCTTTAGCGGCCCGCGGAGCTATTATTAAAATGTAATTTATTCCATCACAACGAACAGTTACCCAAGAAGCAATGAGTTTTAGGTTCACTCTATGTGATCACGTGGTCATGATGGTGGTGGAGTCTGTTAAAGAAGCACTGTACATCCCGTGATTTTTAGCTGCACTGAGGGGCTGAGAAAAGTGGCCGCCATAACCCACTCCCACGCCCATATTACGTTGTGCCTCAACATCTTCACGGCATCGGCTGCAAAAGAACACCAGCTCGTAGTTACATGGAGACAGAAGACAAGACAGAAGACAAGACAAGGCAAGGCAAGACAAGGCAAGGCAAGACAAGGCAAGACAAGGCAAGGCAAGACAAGACAAGGCAAGACAAGACACGACAAGGCAAGGCAAGACAAGACAAAACAAGACAAGACAAAACAAAACAAAACAAGACAAGACAAGACACGCTGTGAGCGAGTGAAATCATCATGCCTCCAACAGGATGCGAAGACGGCAGTAAAATTCCCCAAAGTATATTATGTAATTAGGTCAAACAAAAAAAAAACTTGTTGATATAGACCTGGACAGGCACTCATTTCTAGATACAGCCCTGCCCCAGGTGCCCTTTGAAGGCGGACGTCCTTGACAAAGATGTTAGCTGATATTGGGAGACATGTTTATATTAGGAGGCGTGAAAGAACCCAAATATTTCTTGTCCGTACAATTCTTAAAGGCACGCAAGGGTAGGTTTAAAAAGAAACATACCATAGCCACATAACCCTCACCCCCTCCCCTCCCCCCCCCCAACCCCACTTCTGAAATGCAGACTAGGAAGACAAAAAAAAAAGAGTTCGTGATTTACGACACAGACAAATCTGTCTGTCCATTTTCCAAGTTCTTAGCACCATGGTCTTAACACGATGGTTCTCTGAATTTTTCCCAGTTTGATTTTCTTAAATTCCAGCGAGGGGGCTCATGTGGTCTTTGGTTTCGTGTGTGAGAGATTTGTAGTCGGATGGAGCGATGGTAGCTTCCTATGTCATCAAGCACTCTCAGAGTACAATCATTATGGATGGCTGCTGAGACAATGGTTTCACAGTGGTGTTTCAGTCTAGCTCTGATGGTCCGTCAGTAGAAGAGCCAGGGGCCACATTGAGTGTTCCGTCAATAGAAGAGCCAAGGGCCACGCTGAGTGTTCCGTCAATAGAAGAGCCAAGGGCCACGTTGAGTGTTCCGTCAATAGAAGAACCAAGGGTAACATTGAGTGTTCTGTCAATAGAAGAGCCAAGGGCCACGTTGAGTGTTCTGTCAATAGAAGAGCCAAGGGTAACATTGAGTGTTCCGTCAATAGGAGAGCCAAGGGTAACGTTGAGTGTTCCGTCAATAGAAGAGCCAAGGGTAACGTTGAGTGTTCCGTCAATAGAAGAGCCAAGGGTAACGTTGAATGTCCTATTCAGTAGAAGAGCTAAGGGCCACGCTGAGTGCGTAAAGATTATATTGGGTGCGTAAAGATTATGTTGAGTGCGGAAAGATTATGTTGAGTGTGTAAAGATTATATTGAGGGTTAAAGATTATGTTGAGTGTGTAAAGATTATGTTGAGAGAGTA
>CM019698.1:38334923-38469923 GCA_009760885.1 Achatina immaculata
ACCATCGATTGGAAAAAAAAAGCAATTTCTTCTGAATTGTTGGAGCGTTTCATTTCTGAGGGAGAGAACGTTTTGGATAAGATCGTAACAGACGACGAAACTTGGGCACATCATTTTGAACCTGAGACAAAAAGACAGTCAATGGAGTGGCATCATCCGCAATCACCATGAAGAAAGAAATTTAAGACAACTCCTTCAGCTGGAAAGGTCATGATCACTGTCTTTTGGGACATTAAAGGTGTGATTATTGTGGATGTTATGCCAAGAGGAGATACAATCAATTCGCAAGCTACATTAATACACAAAAAAAACTCAACTCTTGTCTTGTTTATATTCCTACATCTTTCCCGTGCCGTTAAACTCCACAAAGGGCTCGCTTGGTAGTTCACCAAGTTTTCATGTTTTCGGCGAGCTTTTCAACCTCATCAAGAGATTTTATGCCTACTAAATGGGCCTCTCTTAACAGTGTCCTCTTTAAAGTTTCACGTGTTCTGCCTCTTTTTCTTTGGCCCGTTGTGTTTCACTTGATAGCTTGTTTTGGGATTCTATGATTATTTCTTCTCATCACGTGACCGACATATGTCCATCTCTTTTTTCTGATCCCTCATGAGACAGGTTGTTGTTCTCTCATCTGTCTTATCTCTGAATTGTTCTTGAACTCGTTCCACTTTATACCGAGTATTTTCCCTAGGCATTTGTTTTCAAAAGAGTCTAATTTCTTATCTATTTCTTTGGTTTTTTCCAGCTTTCGCATGCATAAATGAGGGTGGATATTACATTTGAACTGAATAATCTTAACTTGGTTCATTCATTCATTCATTCATTCATTCATTCATTCATTCAGCTTTCTGACACATTGTAGCTCCTTGCTGCAGACAAGACCCGTTTATATTCCTCTCCGTTCTTAGTCTTCTCCTGTCAGTTGTCTCCCTTCCTCTCCGTTCTTAGTCTTCTCCTGTCAGTTGTCTCCCTTCCTCTCCGTTCTTAGTCTTCTCCTGTCAGTTGTCTCCCTTCCTCTCCGTTCTTAGTCTTCTCCTGTCAGTTGTCTCCCTTCCTCTCCGTTCTTAGTCTTCTCCTGTCAGTTGTCCACTCCAAAGACTCGTAGGTCTTCTTCCAGGTTGCCATGCCACCTTTGCCTCGGTCTGCCTCTTGGTCTGTCTCCTTAACCACTTCTGTATAAGCCTTTTTTTTTGTCTGTCAATTCGTGTCCGTCCCCTCCAAGTGTCCAAGCCATCTCAGTCTGTTGTTTTTCATAATGCTAGTTATAAGTGGAGACTGGAATAGCGCATATATTTGTTATTTCTAATTTTCCATTCTTGTGATATCATCATCATCATCATGTGCCGTGCCGACTGGCGTTGGCTATTATGCTTCTCCAGAGTACACGATCCTTCATGCAGGCCATCAGTTCAGTTGGTGATCTCCTCTCACACCATCCCGTCAGACTGTCCAGTATCATTTCTCTTGGTCTTCCTCTTGATCTTATTCCTTCTATTTTTCCTGTTGTTTTAATATTTTCAATGCCCCCTCTTCTCATTGCATGTCCTATGAAAGTACACTATCTCTCTCTTATCTTTTTAACAAGGTTTTTTTTTGTCTCTCCAGCTCTTCTCATACATTCTTCATTAGTTATTTTTGCTTCTTGTGATATGGGAACTTATATTATGGTCCAAAAATTCTTCTCAAGACTCTGTGTTCAAAGATTAAGCTTCTCTCTTAATATATGCCTTTACTTTATGGTTGTCAAGCCCAGGGCATTGTGGGTAGCTCAGGGAGAAGGTTAAGGGAGGTAATAATGACAAAAAAAAATGATATGGGACGTAAGGCGGTTTGATGGTTACTTTCTTATCAATCTTCAGACATCGATGATGATTTTTTGCAAAGTGGTTAAAAACTCTTATCTCCCCCTTTCCGCTGCGTACCCTACCTGCCATTCTGGTTTCCTTCACCTCGGACTCCATTTGAAAAAGAGAGGAAGCTGTCTGCCTCCCCCTCCCTTTTTCCCCCTCTCCACCCCCCCCCCCAAAAAAAAATTTTTTTTAATTAAAAAAAAATTAAAAACAGGGGCAGTCACCCGGCCATGAACCGGCTGAAGGTGCCATATTTTTTAGGACAATACCGACTCTTTTTTTTTTCAGAACTGATGGTCTACATTAGGGATCATCATCAAGTGCCGTGCCGACTGGCGTTGGCTGTTATGTTTCCCCTGAGTACCCGATCTCTTGTGCAGACCATCAGCTCAGTTAGTGATCCAATCTCACACCATCTAGTCAAACTGTCCGGTATCATTTCTCTCAGATTAGGGGACAGGATGCAGGAAAATCTGTACGATATTGCCCAGCGTGCTTCGAGCCCAGACCCGAATCATTTCAATGGCCCCAACCACAGAGGCAAATATGATTTTCTGGTAACAGCCATCAAACAATGTCACGTAGATGACACACGCCACATAGAGCTTGAGAACCGCTACATTCAGGACTATGAGAGGCTGGGACCACACTCGTTATTCAGCTACATCTAACATTCTTCCTTTCAACAATCATAATCCCTCTCCACTAAATTCCACTCCCTTCTCACTTGTTACACATAGTTCAGAACGTCATCACATCATCGCATTACAAACCCTATCATCATCATCATTATCATCATCATCATCATCATCATTATCATCATCATCATCATCATCATCAGTTATTACTGCTCCAGGGTATTTGAATTTCTGCACCTGCTTTAGAATACTTCCGTTTAATTTTATACTGCATGCTGGTGGATTCTGTTTCTTAGATATAACCATAGTCTCTGTCTTTTTGATGTTCAAAGTAAGGCCTTTCTGTTTACTTCCTTTAGCGACTTTATCCAAGAAATTTTGCAGGTCTTGTTGGTTCTCAGCTATCAGTACTGTGTCGTCAGCATACTGAAGGTTGTTAATATTGTATCCTCCAATTTTTATGCTTGGTTCTGTGATGATCGTTCTTAGAATATTCTCGCTGTACAGAGAAAAAAGGTCTGGAGATAGTACACATCCTTGTCGCACCCCTTGTTTTATAGGCTGATATTTTCCAATTCTATTTTCAACTCGAACTGCTGCTTCTTGCTGCCAGTATAGATGTTTTACAATCCTCAGGTCTTTGCCTTCTATATTGATGTCTTCAAGCATTTTAATAATTTCATTATATTTCACCTTGTCGAATGCCTTGGTGTAATCAATGAAGAGTAGAGATCTTTCTGTACTTCTAAAGCTCTTTCTATTAGTGTTCGTAAAGCATAAATGGCATTGTGTGTTCCCTTTCCTTCAACAAATCCAAACCGTTCATCTGCTATTTCCATTTTTATCTTTGTCTTTGTTCTTCTCATAATAATTCTCAGAAGTAGCTTCGTTATGTGATATGAGAGGCTGTTAGTCCTGTGGTCATCACATTCCTTTGCATCTGGTTTCTTTGGTAGTGCTATAAACGTGAATTTTAGCAGGTCACTGGGAATATAACCACTGTTGTAAGTGTCATTCAGTACCTTGGTTATTATTTTTATTCCTGTCTCCTCTAGTGCCTCTATTTCTTCTATTGTTATATTATCAGGCCCAGTCGCTTTTCCTTTCTTCATGTGTTTGATGGCATCTATGATTTCATCTTCAAGTATTGGCGGTCTATCACAGTTTTCAGTATCTGATGTTAATTCTGGTCTTTCTCCTCCATATAGCTCACCGATGTACTCTGTACACCTGTCCACAATGTCTTTTTTTCCCATGAACATTTTACCTTCTTTTGATTTCAGGCATCCTGTGGTATATTTTGTTTTCCTGTCTGTAAGTTCACTAATTCATTTGTGCATGTTTTTGCTGTCTTTATTATGAGAGTCCTCTATTTGTCTGCACTGTTCATTTAACCACACTTCCTTTGCTTCTCTGCATTTGCGTCTTATTTATCTTGGTATATTTTTTTTGGCTATTTTTACTCCTCCTCCTCTTGTCCATCAATCCTAAGATGTCGTCTGTCATCCATTTATTTTTAGGGGCTTCTTTTTTCGGTGGTATTATCTCCTTAACAGTTTGGTGGATAGAATCTCTTAACATTTCCCACTGTTCGTCTATACTATTTATCTTTGCTGTTGCATTGTATCTATTTGTTATAATAACTCTGTATTGTTCTTGCACTTCTTGGTCATTTTTAAAGAGTTCTGTATTCAGTTTGATGTTTATCACTTTTCTGCATGCTTTATTTAGTTTTATTCTAATTTTTCCACAGAGCGGGTCGTGGTCACTATTGCAGTCAGCTCCTGACATGTTTTTTGTTGTCAGTAATGCATTCCGGAATCGTTTGTTGATTAATACGTAGTCTATCTGGTTAAAAGTCTTTTTGTCTGGGCTATACCACTTTGCCAGCCTTCGGGGATGTTGTTTAAACCAGGTGTTTCCTACAACCATGTTATGTATTCTTGCCCATTCAATTAATTTACTACCTCTATCGTTCTTCTCCCTCAGTTCATAGTCACCAACGATGTCTGAAGTTCTTCCTTTACCAACTTTGGCATTAAAATCTCCCATGACTATAATAACTTCATGCGACTTTGTGTGTTATAGGGCTGTCTCTATGTCATTATAAAATAGCTATACATCTTCTTCGGAACTTTCAAATGTTGGAGCGTACACTTGTATAATATTTATGTTTATTTTTCGTCCTTTCAGTTGGGCTAGCAGGACTCAATCCGAGATGTTCAAATGTCCTACAATTGTCCTTGCTGTTTGTTCGTCAAATATTATTCCTACTCCTCGTTCATGTTTCTCACTTCCTGAATATATTAATGTATATTTATCAGAGTTTATCTTCATTGCACCTGTCCATCTAACTTCACTCATTCCTAATATGTTGATCTTCATCCTTTCCATTTCCCTCTTTACATTTTCTAATTTTCCAGCCTGGAATAAAGTTCTAACATTCCATGTTGCTATTTTGAACTTGTTAGTTTTTCCACCAGTAGCTTGATGACGATCTGGCCTCACCTGTGGCTCGTGAGCTGCCCTACCGGACGAGGCTGTTCCAGAGGAACATCCATTAACGTCATTCATGACAAATCTATTACTCTGAATAAGCGTAATTGTTCTTGGGAACTACAACAGTGGTTTCCCCTTTGCCTTCTGTCGGTTTGTGTACGGACTCTCCGCTAGCCTTTGGACTCCCTGTCCTACCCGCAAGGCAGCGGGAGCGACAGATTTCAAGGCGCCTCTTATCCGCCTGGTATTCCTTTCACTGAGCACATGAGGCACTTTATAAGAGTAGTAGAGCCACCTAAGCCACCTAGCACTCCACCTCGCTCTCTGAGACTACTGCCAGTTGGTCCGCTCCTGCTTATTTGGGTAAATCCTTATTCACAGGGATCCTCCATATCTGGAGGACTTCCACCATTCGCCACCTGTGACGCGCTGGGTTGGGGATGGTCGTCCCAGCTTTACCCAGACAAACCCTCTACCCCAACTATAATCATCTATTTCACCTTCTCCTGCCTAGGTTAACATTGTATCACTCTCTCTCCCCTTCACGGTTTCCCCACCCACCACCCTCAGTTACGACCCACCTATCACACATCACAATGCTCTATTTAAACATTCTCTACGCTCCACCATGCCCATTTCTGAACAATCGTCAGACAAGCCACATCTTTTTACAAGTTACAGCTAAGTCCTCTATTCATTTAAACATATCATTCAAGTGAATCTATACTTTATCTTCTCTCTCTATTTCTTCGTCCTGTATGTTTATGTATGATTAAGGCTCACGCCGAAATGTCACAATTTTGTAGTCGTTAAGTAATAAAGCTGCTCCTATTTTTTTTTCCTAGTTTATACACTTTTTTTGTCAGAAGTGTTCGGCGGAGTCCGGTAAGGGATTGGTGCATCGTAAGGCACAGCAGCGCCTCCATCGGACCGGCTTGGTGAAGCTGGAAACAGAAATACCTGTTTCGGTACCGTATTCTAAGTATAAACTGCCCCGTATTTTACGGGACTGTCCCGCGTTTTAAGAATTTGTCCTGGTATTTCCTTCAGCTTTGTGACCCAATGCAGCTGGTCACTTAGGACAAGACATGTCTCCATTCCTCTCTGTTCTTAGACTTCTGCTGTTTGGTCGGGACGCCTAATTATTTCCTGTTTTAAAATAAAGTGTCCCATGTTGTCCCGTCCTCTCATCTTTAATAATCGTATGTTCGGAAATATCCAGAACTGTTGAATTATCTTATTGAAAGTGTTGCTATTCTGCAGAAAATTCTCTCTTTAGTGAAGTACAACAGATTGGCACTTTATAAGTCAAGTTATAAACATAACATTGATTATAATTTTAATTTAACTATACCCCCCCCCCCTTCCGATTGTCTCGTATTTGAACTTAGAAAACATGGTCAGGTTCTCCAAGATGAAGTGAGCTGTCATCATCATCCGGTGCCGTGCAGACTGACGTTGCCTATTGTGTTTCCCCTGAGTACCCGATCCCTTATGCAGGCCATCAGCTCAGCTAATGACCTTCTCTCACACCATCCCATCAAGCTACCCAGTATCATTTCTCTCTGTCTTCCCCTGGCTCTTCTTCCCTCTATTTTCCTTTGTTGTTACAATATTTTCAATGCTCCCCCCCCCTCATCTTCTCATTGCACTTCCTATGAAAGTACATCGTCTCTCTCTCTCTCTCTCTCTCTCTCTCTCGTGATATGACTGTTTAATTTGTCTCATATATGAGAAGCTTTACAGATTTAACCTATTAATTATCCATTCCATCACACGCACTTTAACCTGGCAGGGAGAAACAGAAGCTCTGTCTTAACCAAGCTAACAGAAAGCAAGATCAACAAATCAACACATTTAACTTAACAGACGTAACTACTATTTTCTAAAAATAAAACGTTTCTGGCTATCTCCGTTTCTTCTTCAGCTAACCTAAAGCTGCAAGATGGTGTTCTTTGCAGCCGGTGAAGTGGAGATGTCGAGGCACAGTATCATGCCGGATTGGGAGTGAGTTATGGCAGCTATTTTTTTCCCCAGTCCCTGGTTGGAGGTAAGAAGAAGACGTTCAATACTTCTTTAACAGACTCCACCACCATGGGGACTGGAAATTCCTGACTCGTTAGCCAGGCTAGGCCTGTTACTGGGGGTGGGGGTGGGGTGGGGGGGGGGGTAACCAACGAAAAGGTACAACACGGTCCTGGTCAGACTGGCCAATCCTAGCGCTAGCAGGTCAGCTATAGGCCGCTGGACGTCGTGGTTCGTGAAAGTAAAAGCAAAGGTCTCAGCCTGAATAAAAAGAAGACTGAAGTGATGGTCATCTCGAAGAAAATAATACCATTAAAATGTAGCATTACCATCGATGGCACAAATCTGAAACAAGTTGATAGATTCAAGTACTTAGGAACAGTTACAACAGCTGATGGGAAATGTCACAGTGAAATAAATAGCAGATGTGCTCAGGCCAAGTCGGCATTCCAGAAAATGAGACACATCTTGTGCAACAGATCCATATCAATGGAAACAAGATTCCGAATTCTCAAATGTTACATCGAGCCAATTTTGTTTTATTGTTGAAAAGCATGGTCTAGTCTAGAGCGAGAAATGGAGGCCATGGAAATGTGGTTTATAAGAAGGATGTTGAAGGTATCATGGACAGCTAAGAAAACCAATAAAGAAGTCTTAAGAGATTCAATTCAATTAAAAATGGCGTAGGTGATCATTTCTCTCAACAATTCCCTGTCTTTAGACTTGATTATGAGATCCACCGGTGACTTTCTTAAGAGATGCTGGAGTTAAAAAGCAAATTATAGCAAAGATCAGAAGCAGACAATTGAGATTTATAGGACATTTCATGAGAAGAGAACAACTGGAACACACTGTGGCAACTGGAAAAATTGAGGGAAGAAGAGACAGAGGAAGAACATACACACACACATACAGAGAGAGAGAGAGAGAGAGAGAGATAGAATGAATAATCTTTATTTTTAGGGTAAAGAATTGGGCACGCAGGCCCGTCTTACATTCTGCCCTTTATCATACATCTTTCACTCTATTCCAGGCATTCTACAAATATGCTGTTTATATAACAAACATAACTAACATTGAAGCTGAGAGACATAAAATCAAACACAACATTTACGTTTCGCTCTTAAACATTCACTCAGTACAGAAGTAACTACATACATTATAAATGACTATCTACTAAACAAAATTTTGGGGACTATTCAGAAAACAATTGTACAGAGAGAGACAGAGAGAGAGAGAGAGAGAGAGAGTGATTGATTGATCTTTATTTCAAAAGGATTAAGAATTGGGCACGCAGGCCCGTCTGACATTCTGCCCTGTCTCTGACAGAGAGAGAGAGAGAGAGAGAGAGAGAGAGAGAGAGAGAGAAGTTACTGTCAGTGTGATCAGGAAGAAAGTCACCGGCGGAGCTTATAATCAACCCAAAAGACATGGAATTGTGGAGAGAACTGATCGCCTATGCCACTCGGCACGGCAGTTGATTGATTGATAGGTCGCTGATTGCTAAAACGGACAGCGTTCCCCTTCCCTCCTCCCCCCGAATATCTGTGTATAAAACTGTTATTTTAATGTGTTATCATCATTACTTATCAGAAACGCTATCAAGTGCTTCGGCCTCCTATTGTGATAGATGGTATCGGCGCACATCATTGGATGAAAAGTTACATTTATTACACTAAGTACGGTAGCAGCCGAGCAAGTGTGGTGGTTTTCCAAGAAGGTAAACAGGTGAGAACAACAAAGGTGAAGTACTCGGGATAAACAAGCAGGCGCGCCGCTGGAATCGTCCGCATACGTGCCTACAAACTCACACCCGCCAGACTTGTGCTGGATGCACGATAATATCGAGCTTGAACGAATATCCATGTAGAAGTGTTACAGTTTATAAAGTGATGCTCGTGTACGTTTTTAAATCGATATCACACAGTGGTGGTTTGTTCATATTATAACGCGCTTGTTCAGCTTCTACACGCAGAGGTACGTCTGTTGTTGTATATGACCTGATTAGTCTGGCACATCTATTACGTCGTGTTGTGTTTTCCTTACGCAGACTTGTGTTGCTGTGTTCTCGTGCAGTGTAGTACCAGTCGCCGTGCCAAGTTTTCCTCCCATTGCAAGCCACACGAGCCCGCCAGTGCCTTGTCTTAGGGCCCATACAATGAAGGCGAGAGAACTGTGTCACTTATACAAGACGTTTCAACAAGAGTGGAGGAGAGATTTCCCGAACGATCCCTTTCCTGTGTTGACGGGATTAGACAGCGTAGCCGAGGGCGAACTCTTCAACGACCAGGATGTCGAGGGTTATATTTCAGCTGTGCGCGACAGGTTGCTAGCGACAAATGACAGTATAAACAAACTGTGTAAAGATTTGCGTCATGAATTAGTTACAAAACAATTCTTAATTCGTTTACTGGGAATTTTGGAATCTGGCTTGGACATCGATGCTAAACTTGCAGCGATTGCGTGTCAGCTGTCCAGTTTAAGTGCATGGGATTTAGAACTTGGATACCTACTGCCGAGTGATATTTCAAATAGGAATGTAGATAAATTGTCAGATTATAATAGCAGTGTAGATAAAGTTTCTGATTACAATAACAGTGTAGATAAATTATCAGCTTCCAAAGAAACTGCATTGGAACCATCGTCCTTTATTTCAAGGATTAGTTTTTACAACGACCGAGCTTCCACATTCCGGTCAAATTCATCAACGTTGTATTCTAGGAGACGTAGTGACAAGAAGGAAGATGATAGCAAAATTGATAGTAGCAGCACCAGCGTAATTTTAACAGAGCACTCAGAAGACGAAGAAATGTTTAAGAAGAAGAAGCTTGCGTTTTCAAAATCCAGCGAGCCCGACAATGTCGGCCGGGGTTTGGGGTCAAAAGACAATTTTCTGGCCGTGAAGTCCAAACATAACGTATCCATCAGTGCCCCTTCTCGTCCAGAACGTATCACTGACAGCCCTCAGATGAAGAGGAATTTTCAGTTGCTGAAACTAACGGAAGGGTACGATCTTGTCCTCGCTGACGCTTCTGTAGATGACCAGAAAAACCAAAATGGTGGCGGTAATATTTCAAGAGTTGTCAATGACACGCATTCTCAATCACACGAAACTAAAAATAGAGAACATAGTGATTCATCCGACATCAAACCCTCATCACCGTCTCATGACATTTCTACCGTACAGTTACGGAAGCCAAGACTGAAAGGTCACGACTTGGGGTCAGATGTCGTTGAGTCAGAGGTCACAACAATAAAACAAACTTTTCAAGAGGAGAGTTCCACTTCATTTGTCGTCTGCCGTGGACCAGAGTCGTCAAGTTCTGAAGATTTTCAACATTTTTCTCAAAAAGACGACTACAAAGGCTCATTCAAAAGCAGTTTACGCACATTTTCAAAAAGAGAGGCCACGGTGCCCCCTCCTGTTGCTAAAAAACCATCCAGGGGTGACAGTGGTAGGAAGGTACCCCCTTCCGTTTCAGCGAAACCTGTTTCTCAAACGAATGACAATAGCGTTCGGAGCGGGTATGTTTTCACAGACCAGCAGTTGTTAGGGTTGAATACACGTAAAACTTCGATTAGTCGTTCGGTTTCTGCTGAAGGTAGTGACATTGTGGGTAAAAGTGCAGCGGGAATATTTACGGACGCATACAGACCTGCTGTGCCATTACTTTTGGATAGTGAAGTGAAATTCAACTCGCAGCCCAACTTGATCTCTGATCGCGAAGACTCATCAAAGCAGGAAGTGAAGAGTGAGGTGAGTGATGGTAGGGCCGTGTTAGATCCTCTAATTTCATCGAAGGCAGAAACTACGCAATCTACTTCGGTTACTTGCGATGTGGAGATTGTAACAGTTGTTGGCGAAGTCCCGGACGCAGACGCTGTAACAGCTGTAGGCAAGGTCCCAGACGCAGAAATGAGTTTCTATGACTTCAAGGGTTTAGATAGCACACAGAAAAGAGGCAGCATCGAGGACTTGGTGCACGGTTTAGGATCTGGTTTTTATAAGATTCATGCTCAAGATGAGGCCAGTGTTTCAAGGGCATCAAATGAAAACATCTCAGCTCCTGAAATTCCACAAAGGAAAAATGAGCCAGTCATCACAGTTGATAAATCTGAGGATAGTGATAATAAAAGAAGCAGCGACTATCAAATTTTAATTACTTCTGCTAGCACTGATGGAAATGTCACAGAGACTGTTGACCAAGAAATTATCTCTGAAGTTATTGTCAAAAATGTGTCCCACACTCAAGAGAGTGTTAACCAGTCAGGATATAGTGACACCTCCGATATCGTTTCTGAGTCCAAAAAACGATTGTCCAGCACTCCGAGCTATGAAAACTGGACAATCAATCGTGCCATCACAACATCACATCGGGATGTCTACTCAGCCAGTGATGATGATGAACTGGATGAAATATCAACAGCATCCACAGCACCAAGTCCTTACCTTGAGCGGCGTGACTTCTCACGAGGCAGCAAGGACTCTGGTTTGTGTGATGATCTCAGCACATCAGAACTATCCCATTCTGATGTCCACAGTGACACCAGTCAAGCCAGTGGACATCCACAGGATATAAAGACTGCCCTTCATGTTGAAAGTGTTACAAATCGGAGCTTCAGTACGAACACCTACATAGACAAGGGAACTGACAGTAGAAGTAAGTGTAAATCACATTATTTGTGAGTGTTTGTGAGAAGGGTGTCTTTTCCTCTCAGATGTCGCTTGTATATTTCTGAAGTAATGGAAGGGCAGCTTTAGTTTGTGTTCATCAACATATAACTTCTCTTGAACTGATATAGAATATAACTTCTCTTGAACTGATATAGAATATAACTTCTCTTGAACTGATATAGAATATAACTTCTCTTGAACTGATATAGAATATAACTTCTCTTGAATTGGTGTAGAATATAACTTCTCTTGAACTGATATAGAATATAGCCTCTCTTGAACTGGTATAGAATAGAATGTCTCTTGAACTGATATAGAATATAGCCTCTCTTGAACTGATATAGAATATAACTTCTCTTGAACTGATACAGAATATAACTTCTCTTGAATTGATGTAGAATATAACTTCTCTTGAATTGGTGTAGAATATAACTTCTCTTGAACTGATATAGAATATAACTGATACAGAATATAACTTCTCTTGAATTGATGTAGAATATAACTTCTCTTGAACTGATATAGAATATAGCCTCTCTTGAACTGATATAGAATATAACTTCTCCTGAACTGATGTAGAATATAACTTCTCTTGAACTGATATAGAATATAACTTCTCTTGAACTGATATACAATATAACCTATATAATTTCTCTTGAACTGATATAGAATATAACTTCTCTTTAACTAATATAGATATTGGTTACATCTGTTTTCTAACTTTGCCTGTATTTATTCTTTATTAAATGCCATACTGATTGGTATTGCTGTTATGCCCCTTCTTGTATCATCCCTGCTGCGCACAATTAATTTGATTGCCTTTGTTTCTTTTTGCAGTACTATTTCAGCATATTTAGATTTTTTTTTTTTTTTTGCCTTCCTCCCTTTTTTTGTCCACGAGTTTTCCTGTGATTGACTTTTTATCTTTTCTTGACAGATCCAGTTAATTTTTTATTCTCTTTGTGGTATGTTTTTTTTTAATGATGCTAATAGTTTGTTTGTTTTGTTTATTGTTCCGTAGTTTATCTGAGAAATTCTTTTGTTTTTCTGGCTGTCCAGGGTGTAGTGGTGCATCTTTCTTCAGGGCTACGTTTCTGTTGATTTCAATTTTTGTTTCATCTTCTTCTACATGTGGAAAGTTCATTATAGAGCATTGTCTATTTGATAATCTGTGTGAAAAAAGGCTTTGTTATCTAATCAGGATGCCTGCTTCAGTGAGGGTGGTGTTCAGAGTATCAGTGATATTGTGGGTTTATTTTCTCATTGACCTCCCCCCCATCAATCAGTCATTTGCATGTCCCTTGTGGAACTTTGCCTCCCTAACAGGTCTTCTGTAGGCCTCTTGGTTATAAGCAGTATGCCCTGCTGCTGATGTGTCTATTCACATATCATCAATATCTTGCAGCCATCTTCGCCTTGGTCTTCCTCTCTTTCTTTTTCCCATTATGTACCCTACTAAGACTGTTCTCCACCCCCCACCCCCTTCCATCCATTTTCCAGCCACCAAATCCTCCATTTTTATTCTCTCTCTATGTCATTATCATGATATAACTTCTTTGCTTCCCAAAGCTGAGAGACCCCAACATGATAAACATTCTGTTTTTGTTACATAAAAGTCTCAATCCATTTTCTAGTTTTTTGATATGAAACAATTTCAGAATTTAGTTTCTGTGAAAGTTAGGTTGGAAAGTACAAAATGAATGCTACTAATATTCAAAAGTTAATGTAAATGTTTTATTTATTTAACTACTCTCTAAAAGAACATGGAGAGTGTTGGGATATCTTGTACTTCTGTGCGGATCAGTGCTCAGAGGGATATTAGGCAAAGTCTAAATAAAATGAAAAGTAGTACTTAATGCAGAGAAAACTAAATTGATGACAACTGAAAAAACAAACAAGGCACCTGAATTATGTATCAATGAGGAAAAATTGGAAGAAGTGGAGAGTTTTGAATATCTTGAATCACTACTAACTAATAATGGAGATACAATGAGGGAAATTAAAAGGAGGACATCTATTGCTCTTCAGAAAGTAAAATAACTAAAGAAGCTGTAGAGAGGAACAGACAGAACTACAAAAATAAGATTTTGAAGGGCATGCATCTTTCCCATCACATCATATGCCTGTGAGACCTGGACACTTAACAAAACAGCTGAGAAACACATAAATGCCTTTGAATGTAAATGCTACAGAAGAGTTCTCCAAATATCATGGACACAAAAAAAGAACAAATATATCTATACTACAAGAACTTAATATTGAAGAAGGCTGGCTAGTAAAGAGGATTAAAGAGAGAAAAGTTAAATATTTTGGACACATTAAACGTCATGATAATTTATAGAAGACAGTCATGGAAGGGTATATAATGGGAAAAAAGAGAGGAAGACCAAGGCGAAGATGGCTGCAAGACATTGTTGATATTCTGCTTATAGATGCATCATCAGCAGGTCATCTTGCCTACAACTGAGAGGCCTACAAGAGAGCTGTTAGGGAGGCAAAGTTCTGCAAGGGACATGCAAATGACTGACTGAGTACATTTCTAACTCAACTCATAGTTTTTAAATCATAACGTAACTTCCTTTCACTTTCATTCTACCAAACTGCTCGTCAGAATTTATTCTGGTATAGCTTGAGCATGGAAGTTAGTTCAGGAGTTAAAGAGGTAAGAAATGGGAAGTGTTGGATTATTTCTCAGAGTTAAAAATAACACAAGGAAATGTTTCATATCTGGTGGTAGGTATGAGATTTAGTTTGATCAGTTTTTCTCTAGAATTATTTGTTGAAGGGTCAAATATATTCTTTGTAATGCTTCTTCTTCTTCTTTTTTTTTTTGTTATTCTTATTAGTGTTGTTCTACTCGTTCTTTTTGCTGTTGTTGTTTTTTTTCTTTTTGTTCTTGTTTTTGTTGCTTTTGTTGTTCATTTTTTATTTTTCTTACTCTGATTTTTGTTGTTCTTGTTCTTCTTCATATTTGTTGTTCTTGCTCTTGTTCTTGTTGTTCTTTTATTTTCTTATTGTTCTAGTTGTTGTTTTTCTTCTTGGTGTTGTTTTTCTTGTTGTTGTTCTTGTTGTTGCTTGTTTAAAAATTATTTTGCTTATTATTATTGTTGTTTTGCTTATTGTTGTTGTTCTTCTTCATACACCCTGCTACCTGGATAAGAAAGCAGGCTGCCTCCATCAGTATAAGTTCTTCATGTGTACCCCTACTATTTTCCATCCGTTGCTCTTTTCGTGGGCTCATGTTTTTGAGATATCTGTAGAAATAAAGGTATTTAAATATCTGTAGAAATAGGAGTTTGGCTTGATGTATTTGTAGTGTCTGGAGACAGTTTGGCATGATGTATTTGTAGAGTCTGGAGACAGTTTGGCATGATGTATTTGTAGAGTCTGGAGACAGTTTGGCATGATGTATTTGTAGAGTCTGGAGACAGTTTGGCATGATGTATTTGTAGAGTCTGGAGACAGTTTGGCATGATGTATTTGTAGAGTCTGGAGACAGTTTGGCATGATGTATTTGTAGAGTCTGGAGACAGTTTGGCATGATGTGTTTGTAGAGTCTGGAGACAGTTTGGCATGATGTATTTGTAGAGTCTGGAGACAGTTTGGCATGATGTATTTGTAGAGTCTGGAGACAGTTTGGCATGATGTGTTTGTAGAGTCTGGAGACAGTTTGGCATGTGAAGACCAGGGTCTCATTGGCCTTCAGTTTATATTTACGTGGACTTGTAATCTGCAGATCTTCTGTTTGAGGCCTGAACATTTTTGTTTGTTGAGTTCTTTTTAGCTTTATAATGGGGCCTTATGCTACGACAGCAAAGGAGTCAAACGAGGAGGTTCTGAGAGAGACTGGAGAAACAAGATTAACAAAAGTCATGAAAAAGACAATCCAAATTTTTAGGACACGTTCTGCGGTGAGGCAAGCTAGAATACATTGTGACAACAGGGAAGATAAAAGACAAAAGAGATCGATGTAGACAGAGAAAGAGAAAGAGAGAGAGAGAGAGAGAGAGAGAAAATGCTGGAACTAGACAGAACAG
Source organism: Achatina immaculata (assembly GCA_009760885.1). Lineage (NCBI taxonomy): Eukaryota > Metazoa > Mollusca > Gastropoda > Stylommatophora > Achatinidae > Lissachatina > Lissachatina immaculata. The sequence goes on from CM019698.1 coordinate 38,350,645, forward strand.
ACAAAAAAAAACAACAAAACACCAGCAACAGCTTATAATCAGCGCTTTGAGCAGGGGAATGTGGAAAGGCATGATAGCCAAGGCTATCCGGCAGGGCAACAGACACATAGATAGAATAGGGCCTTCCTGTAAGCATATGCAGACTCTTAAACTATATATTTAATATAAGATTTTATGTATAATATCCTGTACAGTTGTTTGTTATCTCTATTATTTAGTAATGTGACTGCCTTTTCTTATCAGATCTTTAGAGGCAGCATATTCTGCTTATTTTCTTTTTACTCTGTATGATTTTCTCAGTTTTCTCAGTGGTAGTGTTCGTGGTGATATGGTATTCAGAATATCCCAGGTCATATTATTTAAGAAGATGAGACAGTACCCTCTTCTTTAGCCGCAGGGGACGGGCTCAATATTGTACACAAATCACAATAATCCCAGCTCTCTCGTCCATCAAGTTTTAGTGACATGGTTACCAGAAAGCAGTTTCATGGAATGAGGGTAGGGTCTTTGGTTATTGGCTTTGAGTCCCCGGGTTCAACTCGCCATCCCCACCCGCTTTTTGTTCTTGTTGTTGTAGTAAGCCGTGCATTAATAAGGCCATACAGATGTGTGGCTTCGGGCAGGATTTTGCCTGTTAACGAGGTGTGTCATGATCACCTCCTCCTCCTCCCTCATCATCATCATCATCATCATCATCATCATCATCATCAATGGAGCATAACGCATTAACAAAAGTTCTCCAGCCAATCCTGGACTTGAGCAAGTCGGGATACCTCAAACCATGTTTTTTCCAGCTTCCTTTAGTTCTCTGTCCTCTTTAGTTCTGTGAAAATAGAAACAAACTATAAAATCTACCTGCGATAAATCATAGCGGTTCAGGAGAAGTGTTTTATATATCCTTATTTGGTTTTAAAAGCGGCTTCTGGTGACATAGAAAGACTATTAATAGATAAGAAGGTATCCTTGAAAGCGAATAAAACAGTAATACGGTCCTACATAGAGCCGGTACTGTCTTGTCGTACAACTTGAACATTTGACGGACAGACGATAAAGAAACCGGAAGCAACAGAGATGTGGTTTGGGAGAAGGGTGCACAAATATCCAGGACTGACTCTCTCTCTCTCTCTCTCTCTGCTAAGGTCTCTTCCGACAGGCGTAGGATATCATGTCCTTCCTTAACACTGGATCCCTTGTGCATCTCAACGGGCTTGTCATAGAGCATTCCCCGTGCCAGGATGCCAAACCATCAAATACCTTATCTCTCTGTCTACCTCCGTCTCCTGAACCTTTGATCTTCCCTATTGCTATTAGGTGCTCTAGTTCGCCTCTCCTCCAAACATACCTCACATGTTTGAATTGTCGTTTTCTGATCTTTGTTGTGATTTTCCTTGTTTTCTTGTGCCTCTTTCAGAACTTCCATCTTTCGATTTCCTCACTGCCCATGATACCTTCAGAGTTTTTGAGGACAGTGAGAAAAAAAAACAAAACGCGGAGGTCCTCAAATAATATGCAGTACAACGAAAACTGGTTAAAATGATGAGTAAAAGACAGCGAGAATTTCTTGGACATGCCACGAGATGACAAGAGTCAGCGGCAAGCTCATGGGAGAAGGAGATGAATAGCGAGAGAGAGAGAAACACGTCAGCAGAGCCAGAAAATGTCACAGGGGGAGGAGCAATAGATCTCCAGACTGCTGTGGCCCTTGCTCTTCACAGTGTTTTATGTGGTCGAGCTGAATACTGTCCGTCTCTTGGTGGTGTCTACCCGCTGTCAGCTTTACCTGCTAGCATGTTTTTTTTTTATGACAGATTCATGCTTCTGATATTGCTGAAACATTTTAGTTATTGGGTTCTTGGGCCCCCCCCCCCCCAATTTATTTCTCTTCTCTATGTAAATCTTGCAGTGGTTCATTTTTAGTTTTATTTATTTATTTTTACTCAAGCAAAATGCGCCATGCTTCTGTAAAGTAATAGAAAGCAGCAGCAGTGTTGTATGGTTAGATATCGAAGAAAAAAAGAAGATAAGACAAAGCACTTTTAGACGTGAGAGAAAGAAACATGAGAAGAGAATTACCTGAGACTTGAACCACGGACACCGGTGGGACGATCAGCTGCCCAGCCACGAGAGTACAGCGCATTAATCAGCTTCGCTATCTTGCACCCCCCCCCCCCCCAGAAAAGGGTGTTTGATAGTGAAGCCATCAATGGCCTGCCTGGCCGGAAATCATGATGCAAGGAAAGGGAACGAGATCATGACACAGAAATTCCGTCGCTTAGACTCAGCCTACCACGGGTACCCAGGTTTTGAGACACAAACATACACATACGTTCTCCTGCAGATGGCCAGCGTACTGGGCAACAATAACAACAAATAAACAAATACTTTTTTGCATAAATGTAGTTTCAGTTTATGGTTTCAGATACACATTTTTACAAATAGGAAACAACAGGGCTTTCCACACGCTAGAAAACAGCGTTTGTATGCTTAGACTTCGACAGAGTCATAGGCAAAGCACTTATAGACGTGAGAGAAATAAAAATAGCAAGATCATTTACCTGGGACTTGAACCACGGACTTTGCTACGACAGGCAACCGTCTAGCCACGAGTATACCACGCAATAATGCGCTGCTTCAGTACATCCAGGTTTCAGAGATCTGAGTTTTTGGTTTGTGTGTGTGTGTTTTTTTTTTCATCTATGCAACTGGCAGCGTATTTTCTCCAAAGACTCATCGCGCTTTACATTCAAACTGTAAACAGTAGATAGGTTCACGGGCAGGCTACTCCTGCTTGTGTATAATAAACCGCATACAGGCCGATGTTAGGAGATCTTAGTGGTCTTTCGTTGCCTTGCCATTTCTAAAGGTCAGATAGCAAGCAAGCTAGGAAGGGTGCCTGAAAGCATGGGTTCCTTGCAGGCAGATGGATGGCGCAGTATGTGATCCTGCAGCCATGTATGCATTTAAAAAAAAAAAAAATTAGTGTTTCAGATTTTTGACCGTCCTTAAAAACAGCTTCCAGAATCTTGAGCGCATGATTTGTCAGTATTTTATTGAACTGTTGTCAGTATTTTGTTGAACTGTTTTCGCGTTTCTAGACACGAAGCCATCTTTCACCTGCACGCAGACGTTATGTGTATGAAACAGCTTAAAAAAAACGCCAGGCGATAAAGATCGGCGGATTAGTAACTAAGCCGAATAAGCTTAAATTTAGAGGGGGGCCCAGCATGAAGGAGATAGATTATTATTGTTTCGTATAACGATCGTTTATAACTGTTATTCTTGCAGTAACACGGTGTGTTGTTCGAAAGATAGTGGTAGGACAATGACTCATCATTTCGTGTGTTGTTCGTGTAACAATACATAGCCATACGGTAAACAGTGGAGATCACAACTAGAGGGGGAATCGGACCATATATCGGGAGATGGATTGAGGGGCGGGGGGGGGGGGGCGGGAGAGGGCAGGGCTCCTACCATGTTTAGTTTAGGGGGCCATGGTGGTGATTCATCCATTACTGGAAAGGCATAAAAAATGAAAGGGGAGGTTAAGGGGTGGAGAGAAGAAGAACGGCAACAGAAAACAACTAATATTTCAGCTAAAGTCTTCCCGGAGGCGTATAATAATAACAGTGTTTATGTGGCAGATTTCCCCCATACTTTCACACCACTTGTAGTATGTTTTCAGTTATTGTTTTCTTGTTTAAACTGTGCTGTTTTTTTTTTTTTTAAATGTTCACTTTGCATAGAAAAATAACGAGTCATGTACGTGAAGTGTGAAAGTGCACTGTTGAGCTGTCAGAAGAAATAAATAGTGCAAAGCAGGAAGAGCACTGATTCGGCACAATAAAGCAAGATTTGCAGATTCCTCCACTTGGAAACCATTTTAAACCGCGATATCATTAAGTCTGTTTACGTCACAGCTTATAAATCTACACAGAGTGGGGTAAGGGGAAAAAAAAGGCAGCAGCTTGCAGTGAACGGGCTGTCAACAAACTCACTCGTGTCCAGTGGACCAAGGTTCGCTAGCTTATGTGTGTTTGTTAACCTGTGCTGTGTCTCAGGTATGTGATTGATTAGCTGCTGCTTGTGAGAGAGAGGGAGAGAGAGGAAAGCTGGAGATAAGCGTAGGGTTAAAGAGTTCATGTTGTTTGTCCATGGGCTTGGAAGTGCCCATGTTCAGGTTGTATACATTTTTATTAGAGTATTAGAGGTTTTCGGTCAGTTGGGAATCCCCATGGGGGTGGGGGTGGGGGGGGGGGGAGAGAAGGAAAAAGGGTTTGTGGACATTGTAGAGTTTGGGAGGGGGGGGGGGGAGATTGGGACCACAGATTGATAGACTTCGAGGTTGTTGGTCACGTCAGATCTTGTCGACAGAACAGAGCCCACAAGTATTCCCCAGATCCTGATCCCTGTCGACAGAGCAGAGCCCGCAGTCTTCCCTAGATCCTGTTCCCTGTCGACAGTCTTCCCTAGATCCTGATCCCTGTCGACAGAGCAGAGCCCGCAGTCTTCCCTAGATCCTGATTCCTGTCGACAGAGCAGAACCCGCAGTCTTCCCTAGATCCTGATCCCTGTCGACATAGCACAGCCCGCAGTCTTCCCTTGATCCTGTTCCCTGTCGACAGAGCAGAGCCCGCAGTCATCCCTTGATCCTGTTCCCTGTCGACAGAGCAGAGCCCGCAGTCTTCCCTAGATCCTGATCCCTGTCGACAGAGCAGAGCCCACAAGTATTCCCCAGATCCTGTTCCCTGTCGACAGAGCAGAGCCCGCAGTCTTCCCTATATCCTGATCCCTGTCGACAGAGCAGAACCCACAGTCTTCCTCAGATCCTGATCCTTGTCGACAGAGCAGAGCCCGCAGTCTTCCCCAGATCCTGATCCCTGTCGACAGAGCAGAGCCCGCAGTCTTCCTCAGATCCTGACAGGCACCCCAAAGCTTTTGCCCCATGCTCATGCTCCTAGGCCATGTCTCTCGCATCAGATCCGCATGTCTTGAGCACTTCAAATGCCGATGTCGCCGACCAGAATTGTTGGAATATTTTATGTATATTTATGTGGAATATAAGTGGTGACTCGTTATCAAAAGTAGCAATGAAATGGACACCTCCGTTGGGGGGGGGGGGGGTTACAGGAGTAAGGGTAGACCAAAGGAGATGTAGAGAGCAACAACAGAAAGGATGTTGAGTACTAGAGGGTTCACCTGGTCAAGAGTGGGAAAAAAGGCAAAGGACAGGCGTTTGTGGCGGAAGCCACATGTGTTTTGGTTCGGAGAGAGAGAGATTATGTGGAATGCATCTTTTGAGTCACACATTATTGGGGGTGTACCCCGAGGGGGTGGGGGGTACGAAGGGAAGAAAGGATGGCACCATGACATATATTGAAAAGGCTGCATGGGCCACAACACGTTGGGATGCGCTGCTTTAAATCAACCACGGGATATATTTCTTAGTTCCTGGCTTTCAGAGACAGCGATTCGTATTATTATAGGGCATGCCGGTGGACGTGGGCGAGCATTGGTCTTGATTTTGTGTGTGTTCGTTCCCTTGTGTTTTCCCAAGACATTTCGACTGCCTTGCTTTTCCCCCGTATCGCCTAATTAGCCATTGTTAACCTTCTTCTTTTCCTGTGAGTTTCGTATGTATTGAGCTTATTATTCGTGTGGCGTACAGACTACTTTTGCTTAACGTCAGTGTGGCCGCGCTGTCTGTACACGAGTAGGTAGGTATCAGATTTTGTTTTGTCCCAGTTACGTCCCACGCCTCCGCAATACATAGCAGCAGCTTGTTTTGTTTTCAGAAGTTCGGCTGACATGAATTGTGCTTGTCATTTGCCGTTGTTTTCTGGTCTGGATTAATTAATGGCAAGAAGTGACAAATAGCGCATGGCGTTGGTTGGTTTTGTTGACAACAGCTGTGGAGGATCGAAGTTTGATCAATTAGACCACGCATTTTTAAAGCTAAGTTCAGCTGAAGTATCGCTTTTTTTTCTTGCAAAATTTAATTTATTCTTCTGCACCAGGGAAGGGTTTCTAAACCCTTTTTCCGCTGGGCAGGGCCAGCCAGAGGTTATACCCCTGGGCTGTGCTGGACCTCTTTTCTTGAGTGTAAACGACAAGAAGCAACAATTGCTAACTTACGAGCACGTATATGAATACTAGTTTCCATGTTTGGGTAGGCATAAAGGTGTTCCTGTTATGTCTTGGAAGCACCTAGGAGATGTGGTATTAATGGTCATGCAAGGTCCGACGATTAAGTAATGAGACTAATTATAAAAACAGAAAAAAAACAACAGTTGAAGATATATCCTGTATTTTATTCAAAGTAAGCCCCTTGTGCATTGATACAGCGAGTGGCATGATCTAACAAACACTGTGGAACGACCTCTGCAGTTCTTCTGTTGGTATGGCCCTTAAACTCGATGTTACGGTCCTTTGGATGTCATAAGTATCGTCAAAGAAGCGTCCATTCAATGGTAACTTTAATTTTGGAAATAGGAAATAGTCGAAGGGAGACAAATCTGGGGAATAGGGTGGATGGTTGAGAACACACACTTGTTTTGGGGCCAAAAATTCCTGTACAACTACTGCCCGGTGAGCCGGTGCATTATCATGAAGAAGGAAAAACACTGCCAGGTGTTGAATACTTGGGTCGGACTCGGAGAATCATTTTCAGTAGGCGTTTTAAAATACTTAAATAAACTTTGGCAGTTACAGTCTGTCCCTCTGGAATAAATTCTTTGTGAATAACTCCTTTGCTATCATAGAAGCACACCAACGTCTTCACTTTCGACTGTTGAAGACGAGCTTTAATTTGCCTTTTGATGATAATGATGACTTCCACTGATCACTTTGCGTTGTGGAATCATAGCAGAAAATCCACGTTTCATCCTCTGCAACAATCAAATTTAAGAAATGTGTATTTCTGCGACACTTTTTTATAATACTTTTTGCGTAATCAACACGCTGATGATTTTGGTCATCAGACAACGCATGTGGTAGAAACCGACAAGCAGCTTTTTTCTTTGCCCAAATCTTCCACTAAAATTTTACGAATGGTCTCTCAGTTAACACCATATTCATCTGCCATCATCCTCACAGTCAGCGATCTACTTGTATCTGTTCTTTGACTTTTGCAATGAGTTCCTCATTACGAACAGAAATTGGGCGTCCATGTCTAGTTGCATTTGTAATCGTTTCCACACCACTTCTGAATCTTGGATACAACCTGAATATCTGTGCACGATATAAACAATTATCCCCATAAACTTGTCGCAATAATTCAACTGTCTCGATGGCACTGTTTTCGAGTTTGAAACATAATTTTAATGTTATCTTTTTTGCTCCATGCTGATTACATGACAATGCACCTCTAACTAGGTCAACAAAATGGCGGCTTGTTTGTAGTCTGCTTATCGAGCGGAGATGAAAAGTTGGCAGATTATAGATGAAGGTTGCCTGTTTGGATTCCATGCTTTTCTTCATAGATGGCATTTTTGTCTTGGCCATAATAAAATTAGTCTCGTTACGGTACATTACAAGGTGATGTGGTCAGCGGTATATTAAAAGGTGATGTGGTCAGCGGTACATTACAAGGTGATGTGGTCAGCGGTACATTACAAGGTGATGTGGTCAGCGGTACTTTACAAGGTGATGTGGTCAGCGGTACATTACAAGGTGATGTGGTCAGCGGTACATTGCAAGGTGATATGGTCAGCGGTACATTACAAGGTGATGTGGTCAGCGGTACATTACAAGGTGATGTGGTCAGCGGTACATTACAAGGTGATGTGGTCAGCGGTACATTACAAGGTGATGTGGTCAGCAGTACATTACAAGGTGATGTGGTCAGCGGTACATTACAAGGTGATGTGGTCAGCGGTACATTACAAGGTGATGTGGTCAGCGGTACATTACAAGGTGATGTGGTCAGCGGTACATTACAAGGTGATGTGGTCAGCGGTACATTACAAGGTGATGTGGTCAGCGGTACATTACAAGGTGATGTGGTCAGCGGTACATTACAAGGTGATGTGGTCAGCGGTACATTGCAAGGTGATATGGTCAGCGGTACATTACAAGGTGATGTGGTCAGCGGTACATTACAAGGTGATGTGGTCAGCGGTACATTACAAGGTGATGTGGTCAGCGGTACATTACAAGGTGATGTGGTCAGCGGTACATTACAAGGTGATGTGGTCAGCGGTACATTACAAGGTGATGTGGTCAGCGGTACATTGCAAGGTGATATGGTCAGCGGTACATTACAAGGTGATGTGGTCAGCGGTACACAAGGTGATATGGTCAGCGGTACATTGCAAGGTGATGTGGTCAGCGGTACATTACAAGGTGATATGGTCAGCGGTACATTACAAGGTGATATGGTCAGCATCACGCCCTGGTTGTCTTTCCTTCTATAGCTCCGGGATGGAGACATGTATCCATTTCTACATCTGCGTGAAAGGAGCCACCCCGGCCTTATTTCGAACCACCGGTCCCTGACCACGAGAGACTTGTGTGCACTAACCACTTTATCACTCAGACACCCTTTGGATGGGGGCCCCGGGTGAGGGGGGCCCGAGAGCAGCGGACCACAAATCCAGGCCTGGCTATCCACGGCCCTGCTATTCGGAACCCTTTTGTTCTGTTACAGTTGTCTCCGTGATCTAACTCGGCTCTGTTGGATTTAAATTTGGGGGGGGGGGGTGTTTGTGGAAAAAAAGGGGGGGGGGTGGCTGCCTCTGACAAACCTGGTTCAGCACATACAGCACATTACGTTATCTACGCGTAATGTTTTATCCAGCCAGGCCGTAAAGACAATCGGTAAAATATGGCCCGCATATCATAGACGGGGGCGGTGTACAGAGCCCAGCCGTTCCAGTGTAACGAGGAAGCGGAACAAGCGGTACTTGTAATTACAAGTGGATGGCAAGTTCTCACGGTGCATTTTTGGGGACATTATGTAATATATAGCGCTGTAAATAGACTGTTCTTGTGATATTGAAAAGCCAATCTAGTAACAGTGCTTCATAACTTTTTGTTTTTGGCCGTGGGCTCCCTTTTCGCACTGAGAACAGATGTGGACTCCCTTTCCGGCATGAGAACAGCTGTGGACCCAGTTTATGGCCTGAGAAGGATGTGGGCGCCTTTTCCGACAATAATTAAAATTAAAACAGTAAATGGAACCCAGATGATGCTAAGACTTTTTTTTTTAATAGAGCCAATTTATTTGCAGGACTGTGGACCTCCAAAAATCCTACCTGGACCCATGGATCCCAGGCTAAGGATCACCGCAGCCATCACTGCTACATCATTATGCGAAGAACACCCGTGCGTAACTGTACATAACGTAGTACGTTCTCATGCCAGATCTCCCCAATCTTTGTAGTTGATCTTTTTTTTTTGTGGGGGTGGGGGATATATATATATATATATATATATATATATATATATATATATATATATATATATATATATATATATATATCTTATCTTCTTCCCGTGCCGTTAAACGTCACATAGGGCTCGCAAAGTAGTTCGCCAATTTTCCCTGTCTTCGGCGAGTCTTTCAACCTCATCAAAGAATTTTATGCCTGTTAATTTGACCTCTCTTAACAATGTCCTCTTCAGAGTTTCACGCGGCCTGCCTCTTTTTCTTCGGCCTGTTGTGTTCCACTTGATAGCTTGTTTTGGGATTCTCTGATCATTTCTTCTCATCACATGATCAGCATATGTCCATCTCCTTTTCCTGATCACCCATGAGACTGGTTGTTATTCAGTCATCTGTCTTATCTCTGCATATATATATATATATATATATATATATATATGAAAAATGTGACAGCGATTCTAAGTGTCATTATGCAAGTCAGTGTTTTCAATGTGAAGTGTGAGTTTGCTTGAAGGCACAGATCTCTGGTCATTTCAGCTCACGCTGGACTGTCGTGGGTTCTGTACCTGGCGGGTATTTATCATAAAAGAAAAGCAAAAAAAAAAAAAAACACAGCTCAGCAAACGGGTGTGCCGCGACAGAAATACGCGTTACCAGTTGTGCCGGAGTCTGAGAGAGTTTGAGAACCACTGACGTGACCTATGGTAAGGTTTGTACCTGCGCTCAGCCCACTTTTATGGCCCGTTACGATTAGTTTGGTCCATATATTGGTGTCCTGTAAACCTATCGTAAGTGACAAGCCCTTGCTATAATTTCCAGTCGTGATGTTGATGTGGCCACTTTCTGAACACACGAAGATATTCTTTGAATATATTTACAAAGTATTTAGATACTTTTTTTTTTTTTGGTTTATAGCGTCTATTGTTATTCTTTTCATTGGACATACAGCGAGAAGAGGGGGCATCGAAAATATTGCAACAACAGGGAAACATAGAGGGAGGAAGAGCCAGGGGAAGACAGAGAGAAATGATACAGGGCAGTCTGACGAGATGGTGTGAGAGGAGATCACAAACAGCTAACGCCCTGCATGAAGGATCGGGTACTCGTGGAGAAGCATAATAGCCAACGCCAGTCGGCACGGCAACTGATGATGATGATGATGATTCTTGTATTCTGTTGTTTTTTTTTTTCGTTTTTGCTTTTTTTTTAAAGTTGAAAATATATTGACGAATAATCCCAAAGAGTTTTCCCCAGTGTTATTTATGCATATAGTATGTAGCTGAAAGTGGAAAGCTTAAAAACTGAGTTTAGTTTCTGTAAAAATCTAATTGTTTAATCTTTGAAATGATCAATCGATGATCTACTGGAGAACATAACATTGCAGACAGAGACACCATCTGTACCAGGAGCTAAGAACTGGCTCAACAGCCCCATGTGGCTGCACCAAAGAGCAACAGACATCATATCCCCCAGAGTTTCCAGCTGCACAATTCACTCAGGCAAGGGACCTGACCAGTCTCCTACAAGAGAACCTCCACGGCGACGCTGGCCAGACCCCAGTCGTCAACAAGAGAACCTCCACGGCGACGCTGGCCAGACCCCAGTCCCCTACAAGAGAACCTTCACGGTGACGCTGACCAGACCCCACCCCCCTACAAGAGAACTTCCACATTGACGCTGACTAGACCCAAGTCCCCTACAAGAGAACCTTCACGGTGACGCTGACCAGACCCCAGTCCCCTACAAGAGAACCCCCACTGTGATGCTGGCCAGACCTCAGTCCCCTACAAGAGAACCTCCACGGTGACGCTGACCAGACTCCAGTCTCCTACAAGAGAACCTCCACGGTGACGCTGACCAGACCCCAGTCCCCTACAAGAGAACCTCCACGGTGACGCTGGCCAGACCCCAGTTCCCTACAAGAGAACCTCCACAGTGACGCTGACCAGACCCCAGTCCCCTACAAGAGAACCTCCACAGTGACGCTGACCAGACCCCAGTCCCCTACAAGAGAACCTTCACGGTGACGCTGTCCAGACCCCAGTCCCCTACAAGAGAACCTCCACGGCGACGCTGACCAGACCCCAGTCTCCCACAAGAGAACCTCCACGGTGACGCTGGCCAGACCCCAGTCCCCTACAAGAGAACCTCCACGGTGACGCTGGAAACCTGAGAGGGATTGCCAGATTTGTGAGAGATTGGCGTCGACGTCTGGGCGAACGACGAAGAGGAAGGAGAAGAGTTTAATCATCAGTAGTAAGTTCCGTAGAGAAGGTGGATACTGCTGTACACAATGTGAAGAAATGTGGAGAGTTTTATGTTTTAAATTTTGATTATTTTGTCTGTATAAAGAATAACATCATGTTGGCAGATATGCAAATGAAGCCACTGACAGCAATTATTGAGAAAATACCCTGCCGATGGTTGGGACATGTGCTCCGAATGACTAACAACTCACTACCAAAAAATAACACTAAGATGGACACCACAGGGGAACAGAAGTAAGGGTAGACCAAAAGAGACATGGAGAAGAACAACAGAGAGGATGTTAAGCAGTAGAGGGCTCACCCGGGCAAGATCGGAAAAAAAGGCATAGGACAGGCATTTGTGGAAAACCCTTGCCGAAGTCCCGTGTGCCCTGGACACTTAAGGTTCAGTGAGAAATACCGCCTGAAAACTTCCCAAATAACACTGATGGTATAAGTGCCACACTTTTAGAAACATTGATCTTACGTTGTTTTAACTTTTTACACATATTTGATTCGTTGTATGCAGAATTCCAAGATGAAACTGATGTTGAACATCTGAGGTAAAGTCGAGAGAAGATGGCGTTTGTGGCCGACTCTTTCACTCTCAGAAAACCCCTTCTTTGGTTCCGCTTCAGTCGCTATCATAGGCGTTTCTTTACAAAGAAAGGACATTTAGCAAGTGCAGGGTTGGTTCTGTTTATAACTGACGTAGTTTGATCGGTCAGCCAAAACTGTGCCAGTGTGTGATCACGTCTGTACGGATGCGAAATTAACGGAGATCTATGTACGTCAGGTGGCGTTTTGAGAACTTAATAGGATCCTGACCATCCCTGGTATATGGCTGTCATTCTTCATAGAGCGTTAACCCTTTTTTCATGTTATCCTGCATGTTAACTTCAAGTCAAGGAGTACGAATACATTACTGGTTAACAGTTAGAAAAGAAAAATACTGGGAGTTTCGAGGTCACGTTTTGATGTGAAATAGTCTGTCAGTGTCATTGTAAGATTAATCATCATCTTGTGTCTTTTTTTTTACAGCGAATGTTGGCTGTAATGGGTCTTGGGCTTGTTTTTATTCTTTGTTGTCACTGTGCGCCCGGCCTCGCTGATTCTTGTCCATCTTTTGATGGAAAGATTCATTTTCAGCCAGAGAGCGGGGTTATTGCTGGAAGGAAGAATCATTTTCAGCCAGAGAGCGGGGTTATTGCGGAAAGAAAAATTCATTTTCAGTCAGAGAACGGGGTTATTGCTGAAAGAAAGATTCTTTTTCAATCAGAGAACGGTGTTATTGCTGAAAGAAAGATTCATTTTCAGCCAGAGGAGGGGGGGGGGGGGTTATTGCTGAAAGAAAGATTCATTTTCAGTCATAGAGCGGGGTTATTGCTGAAAGATTATATCGCTTCTGTTGTCCCGTTTATGCTGTGTAACACTGGCAAGTCTAAACTAAACTTGTATCAGTCAAATTATTATCATCACGTCAACATGTGCTATGCAGTATATGTAAAGGTAAAAGGTAAAATCCCCCGCTTCCTCGCTATTAAGTCATTTTTGGAGATACTTTATTAGGCCCGAATTTCCAAGACCTTCGGCACAGGGAAGTGTGATGTGATCAGTATCACACATGGCCACATTTACTTTCCCAGATTTCTCTTGTACCCATTTTCAGAGGCTGGGTTGGGACGTATATGTATGGTATAAAGTACAAGACCTCAGTATGTATACATTTGTCGTCCATTTGCATCTTTCTCCATGAAATTTTTCATAAAATGCGGTTTTCATGTGATATTATGTGGTTCTTATACTTTTCATTACTTTCATTTTATTTCATTTTATTTCCTTGCGTCTTTCTTTTCGTTTTCTTTTCTGTCTGTGGTATTCAACTCATTCGTTGGGATAACTGCATTATCAGTGGCATCATAGTACACGGAAGAATATCTAACGCGACGGGAATAGTAAGATTAGAAGATAGACAAATTGTGTGCGCGTAATGTTCAGTGAATTGACAGGGAAAATAGTAGAGCAGTGTCACGTAAATATACGTCGTGACCACTGATAGACACACTGAGGACAAAAGAAAAACAAATCGTTAAGCGATGCTTCAAGCGACCACCAGCAGATGGGGTTCAGCGACTGGGAGCGTGTACCGGTTCTTATTGGACGGATGTCCACGTAAGCGCCGTTGTTCTGTGTTAAGCTTCGTCGTGATATTTTAATCGCCCGTAATGACATCAGCCGTCGGGTGGTCCAGCGACAAGTCTTTGTCGTAGTCGGCTTCAAAGCACCAAGGCGACAGTCGTCAGCGCCAAAAATATCCAGCCATTCCGAGCTCACTGAGACGGGAGACGCCCTTGCTTGGCATCTGGGGAAAACCGCGGATGAGTACGGGGTTTTTGCTTCCTCTTCCAGGTGCCAGTGCCACATTTCAGGGAAACTGTACAGCAAGTCTGTGCTGTAACATCGCAGTGCATTTTCTGTCTGTTCTACAGTTCAGTAATTATACAGCGTGCCAGGCAGCGTCGGCGTTCATGGTTCTTCATCCTGCATCGTCTTTGGTGTTTCCCATCAGTTCAAATGCTTTTCTTTCTTTCAATTCTGTGAAGATCTCTTCGTTAGTTTTTCTGTCTGTCCAAGGGATGTTTTGCATTTGTGAAATAAAAAAAAGAAGCACACTATTTTCTATTATTTGAAAGAATGGCTCTTTCCAAGGTCTAACCATACAACACCGTGTTCTGTTACTTCACCGTGCTTTGTTGCTTCACTGTGCGAAAGCCTTGTAGTTTCCTGTTTGTCAACATTTGTATTTGAACATTTTTACAGCACTTAAGACTGACTCGCACGGATGTTGTATTCTACGCCAGTAAAACACTGTATTGTACAGTCGTCCGCCACTTGGAACATGACGGAGTTACAGCATCACAGCTTGAGTACCTTACAGTGTTGTAGTCTGTAAGAAATAAACAAGCCACACGTTGTTTCTTCGTGGAATATTTCTGTAAGAACCAATGCCTGAAGCGATGAAGAGATGGCGAGAGAAGAGAAATTGCGGACAAAAGGACGGCTAAGAAATGAAAGGAAAACATATCTTAACAAAGGGGAAAGTAACATATCTGTGTGTCTCAGTCTGTAACATTACAATAAACTGTAGCAGATTCCTCGTGTAATTACAGATGTAAAGGTACAGGATAAACGAGATATACTCTTTAGGCAATATATTGAAAGAAATATACGGAATAACATGCCACGTATTCTATTAGCATCTGTATCAACTTCGTTATATTCCCACCCAGTCGCGATATATATATATATATATATATATATATATATATATATATATATATAATAGACTGAGCAAGCTTAAGTCTAAGGTCTCTGAAAGGCGGGGCTCCTATATCAGTGAAGGTTAAGAAGCCTGTAAAAATACGGAATACAACTTTGTTTACATGAACATGATCTTAGAAGTAGTCTTGCTCAGAAATAGCAGACTGACAGTAAAGTATAAGATGTGCGTGACCTGTGGAGGTCGTATAGTGAAGGAAATAACCAAAAGGACGGGGATTGAGAACATTACCAAAAAAAAAAAAAAAAGGTCAAAAGGCCAAGATGGAAATGGCTGGACCACACACAACGAGTGGAAAACAAGACACACTTAAATTGGTTTCACTTGAGTACCTGAAGGAAAAAAACAGAAAGAGAGACAGGCCACTGGGGACATGGAGACGCACAATACAGGAAGAACTAAAGGATGCAGGAAAGACACAGTTTGAGGTATCCCGTCTTGCTCAAGACAGGATTGGCTGGCGAACTTTTGTTGATGCCCTGTGCTCCATTGGAGTACAGACGACTGATGGTGGTGATGATGATGATGATGATGAATTCATATAGTGAGAGTATAGATTACAAAGAAACGGGAATCAGGTCATATATCTGGAGATGGACAGCACAGGTCAGAGGAGACAGGGGCTAGTATTAAGTTTAGTCGTAGGGTCCTGGATGCTGGTTACTTCGTCGCTAGACGTGTTGAGACATCCGTGTGATGAAATTGTCATCGCTTGCACAGGGCACGCCCGAGGAGAATAAGTATAGTAATTGTCATGCGTTCCGGTGTGTGGATGACTGATGTACAGTCATTGTGATAACGCAGTTTATGGTTGACTGATTCACTCTCCTTGTGGCCATTATGTATGTATGTATATATATATATACATACTTACTAGCAGCTTTTTTGTCATCAAGTCACATGATTTGGCTGTGTGTGTGGCGACTATGACCGCATAGTGTGCCACAGACGCTGAGAGTAGAAGGAAACATGAAGGGAGGAAAGACTGGTCATGAGACGACAGAGTAACAGAAACCCTAAACATGGCTTTATATGATGTTGAAGCACCAAGCCATGTCAAAAATCTTGGTCCTCCCGCCCCCCCCCCCCACACACACACAAACTCCACCGGAAACTGCAGGCTACTATGAAGAAAGAAGTCAAAAATCTTGGTCCTCCCGCCCTCCCGCCCTCCCCCCCCACCCCACACACACACACAAACTCCACCGGAAACTGCAGGCTACCATGAAGAAAGAAGTCAAAAATCTTGGTCCTCCCGCCCTCCCGCCCTCCCCCCCCCCCCCACACACACACACAAACTCCACCGGAAACTGCAGGCTACTATGAAGAAAGAAGTCAAAAATCTTGGTCCTCCCGCCCCCTCCCCCACACAAACTCCACCGGAAACTGCAGGCTACCATGAAGAAAGAAGTCAAAACAGAACTGTTCAGTGGAGAATATCAATAGTTTCTCCGGGTGCGTGTGTTTATGTGTGTTGGGGAGGGGGACCATATTCTCCTGTACTTCAATCACGGCTATGGGCGGGCGAAGACGCTGCGTGATTCGGCAGTTGGGGGCCGACTCGTAGCTGACATGCTGGCGTCAGGGTTGGTGAACTTTTGCCGGCCAAGACCCCCTGTCCCCACCTCTCCGTTGGTTGTCCCTGGCAACAGGCATAATCTGGCTAATGGGGGGCAGGGATCGCGAGTAGTCCCCATGGTGGTGGATTCTGTTAAAGAAGTATTGCACTCTCCCTGCTTTTTTAGCTCCTCCGGGACCGAAAAAAGAAAAAAATAGCCGCTTAACCCCGCCCCCAGTATGTCGCGATGCTGAGCCTGAACATCTTCACCTTATCAGCTGCGGAGGACCTAGCTCGCAGTTCCAGGGAGATAAAAGAAGATGATGAGGATGATGAGGACGACGACGACGAAGTGAAGTGCAGAGAAATTTGGTTGGATTCCAGTTGCTTAGGAATGCACTGTTTGTGTTGTTTTGAAAGGTGTTGAGGGTTTAACGGCACGAAGCGGAAGCCCCCAATACATGAAACAAATCTCGGAGATCTATCACCAAGGTACATGAGGAAGAAGAGAAGACATGCACTTTTTATGAAAGAGCTGGGTGGGATTCGAACGGTAGAAACATGTAGATGAATCGGGGAGGAAGGTTTGGCGTATCGGCTCCGCAGCCGTGGCTTGTAACGATGACAGGTCTTGTATTTGAAATGCTTGGAGGATTATGTCATAAAATCCAACTTCAGCCCCGGCCGTCAGTGATTATTCAAAACATTTTGCTACGCGTTTTGAACACGCATAAGTGCACAAGTACTCTGAGTCAGATTTGTGTATGCGTGGCAGCGTTCAATTTACACAGCCAACGTCATTCTTATACGGGCTTTACAGTCTGTTTGTTTTTTGTTTGCTTGCCTGGTTGTTTGTTTGTTTGCTTCCTTCCCTCCTTCCTTGTTTGTTTGTTTGTTTCCTAGCTTCCTTATTTGTTTGTTTTGCTTGCTTGCTTACTTGTTTGTTTGTTTGCTTACCTGGTTGTTTGTTTGTTAGTTTGCTTGTTTGTTTGTTTGCTTGCTTGCTTTGCTTTCTAGATTGCTTGTTTGTTTGTTTGCTTGCTTTCTAGATTGCTTGTTTGTTTGTTTGCTTGCTTGCTTGTTTGTTTGTGTTTTTGTTTCTTTGCTTTCTTGTTTATTTGGTTGTGTGTTTTTATTTGTTTGTTTGCTTGTTTGTTTGTTTGTTTTTGTTTGTTTGCTTGCTTGTTTGTGTGTTTTGTTTGTTTGTCTGGTTGTTTGTTTTCTTATTTGTTTGTGTGTTTTGTTTGTTTGTCTGGTTGTATGTTTTCTTGTTTGTTTGTGCTTTTGTTTGTTTGCCTGCTTGTTTATTTACTTGTTTGTTTGTGAGTTTTTGTTTGCGTGCTTGTTTGTTTGTGTATTTTTGTTTGTTTGTTTGTTTGTTTTTTGTATGTTTGCCAGTTTGTTTGTTTCCGTGTTTGTTTGTTTGCTTGTTTTGTTTGTTTGTTTGTTTGCTTTCTTGTTTATTTCTTTGTTTGCTTGTTTGTTTATTTGTTTGCTTGTTTGTTTGCTGTCTTGTTTATTTCTTTGTTTGCTTGTTTGTTTGCTTGCTTTTTCGTATGCTTATTTGTTTGTTTGTTCAAATGTGTACAGCAGTTTTAAGGCTCAGCTATACTTTTGTTAAATTTGTGTGTTCTTAATTTTTTTTTTCATCATCATGTACCGTCTTCATTAGAATATTTTCTTTTCTTGATCCTTATTTCTTTGAGAAGTTCACATTGCACTTGTAGTTATTCTAATATTTGTACCGTTTGTTCTTTTCCTTTTCCATGATATATGACCTGCTTTGTTGTAGACCCAGGTTTCTGCTACATCTCATCATTTATTTATCATTATTATGTCTGTGTTTGCGCCTCTTAATTTACCTGTCCTTGATTATGGGGTAGAAGGTGAAATGGGCGGTCCTCTTTGTCTTGTTTTGTCGCCTTCCTCATGTACTTTTGGAATATCTATGGAGTTAGCAGACTTCATGATAAGGTTCGGCAGTGTACTTCATACAGTCGGGTATATCGTTAAAAAAAAAGATAAAGGCAGCTGTATTACGTGGTGGATGTACCTAGGTAAAGGCAGCTGTATTACGTGGTGGATGTACCTAGATAAAGGCAGCTGTATTACGTGGTGGATGTACCTAGGTAAAGGCAGCTGTATTACGTGGTGGATGTACCTAGGTAAAGGCAGCTGTATTACGTGGTGGATGTACCTAGATAAAGGCAGATGTATTACGTGGTGGATGTACCTAGATAAAGGCAGCTGTATTACGTCGTAGATGTACCTAGGTAAAGGCAGCTGTATTACGTGGTGGATGTACCTAGGTAAAGGCAGCTGTATTACGTGGTGGATGTACCTAGGTAAAGGCAGCTGTATTACGTGGTGGATGTACCTAGGTAAAGGCAGCTGTATTACGTGGTGGATGTACCTAGGTAAAGGCAGCTGTATTACGTGGTGGATGTACCTAGGTAAAGGCAGCTGTATTACGTGGTGGATGTACCTAGGTAAAGGCAGCTGTATTACATCTTGGATGTACCTAGGTAAAGGCAGCTGTATTACGTCGTGGATTTACCTAGGTAAAGGCAGCTGTATTACGTCGTGGATTTACCTAGGTAAAGGCAGCTGTATTACGTCGTGGATTTACCTAGGTAAAGGCAGCTGTATTACGTCGTGGATTTACCTAGGTAAAGGCAGCTGTATTACGTCGTGGATTTACCTAGGTAAAGGCAGCTGTATTACGTCGTGGATTTACCTAGGTAAAGGCAGCTGTATTACGTGGTGGATGTACCTAGGTAAAGGCAGCTGTATTACGTGGTGGATGTACCTAGGTAAAGGCAGCTGTATTACGTCGTGGATTTACCTAGGTAAAGGCAGCTGTATTACGTCGTGGATTTACCTAGGTAAAGGCAGCTGTATTACGTGGTGGATGTACCTAGGTAAAGGCAGCTGTATTACGTCGTAGGTGTACCTAGGTAAAGGCAGCTGTATTACGTCGTGGATTTACCTAGGTAAAGGCAGCTGTATTACGTGGTGGATGTACCTAGGTAAAGGCAGCTGTATTGCGTCGTAGGTGTACCTAGGTAATATGGTGTTAGTGGCCATATTTTCCTTGACCTGTCGGTAACATCACGGCCTGGCAGCCTTTCCTTCCCAAGCTACAAAATAAACCAGGTACCCACTTCTACAGCATGGATGACTGGGGCGCCGGATTCGAACAACAGACCTTCGCCATGAGACGTGCACTAACTACTACGCCACCCAGACGCCCGTAATACCTACCTACTTACCTATCTATCTATTTTATCTATCTGTCTGCCTGATTGCCTGCCTGCCAGTCAATATGTTTATGTTTATCTCATATAGAGAGCCTCGCCCTCAGTTTATAGATTGTTCTGTTAATTCAGAGTCATTAATCTTAGTCCTAGGGTCTTTTCCTATCTTGATAATCTTGGTCAAGTTTGTTCGGTCGGCACTTATAACTATTCTGTCACTCTACCAATGTTATCTTTGCTTCCGTAACAAACAATATCACACCTTGTGATTAGACTGCATTCGTTTTATGTGTCTGGAAAGTTATCGGGCGTGAAAAGAGCATTGTTCTATATGATAGGGAGTATTAGACACGGCCCAAATATGGCTGGTGTGTCATTGATTGAACATCACAACCAACAAAACAAAATACGCTGTTCGTTTTGGCAGTCAACTGTCTCATAGCTGACATGCTGGCTTCAAGGTTGGCGAACAAGTAGCTGACCTAGACCCTTCCCCAACTCTGAGTTGTCTCATAGCTGACATGCTGGCTTCAAGGTTGGCGAACAAGTAGCTGACCTAGACCCTTCCCCAACTCTGAGTTGTCTCATAGCTGACATGCTGGCTTCAAGGTTGGCGAACAAGTAGCTGACCTAGACCCTTCCCCAACTCTGAGTTGTCTCATAGCTGACATGCTGGCTTCAAGGTTGGCGAACAGTAGCTGACCTAGACCCTTCCCCAACTCTGAGTTGTCTCATAGCTGACATGCTGGCTTCAAGGTTGGCGAACAGTAGCTGACCTAGACCCTTCCCCAACTCTGGGCTGTCTCATAGCTGACATGCTGGCTTCAAGGTTGACGAACAAGTAGCTGACCTAGACCCTTCCCCAACTCTGAGTTGCTACCTCCCAGCAACAGGCCTGGCCTGACTAACAAGGTCAGAGGTCGCCGTAGTTCCCATGTCAGTGGGGTCTGCTAATGAAGTATTGCACACTCCCTGCTTTTTTAGCTGCACTCAGAGACCGAAAATAACTGCCAGAACCCGCTCCCAATCCGACTCTATACCGTGCCTCAACATCTTCCCCACATCGGCTGCAGAGAACTCGGGAACGTCGAAGAAGCTCGGTATTGACGCGACATTTCTCGAATCTCGATCTTCCAGCATTAGAAAATCTTCGTGTATCAGAAGAGCCACATAATATTGTTATATTCAGTAAGCCCAGGATCTTACATCTTACATCCTTCCCGTGCCGTTAAACGTCACCTAGGGCCTGCATGGTAGTTCGCCAAGATGCCCTGTCTTCGGCGAGTTTTTCAGCCTCCTCAAGGGATGTTATGCCCACCGAATTGGCTTCTCTTAACAGCGTCCTCTTTAGAGTTTCACGTGGTCGACCTCTTTTTCTTCAGCCTGTTGTGTTCCATTTGATAGGTTTTTTGGGGATTCTTTGATTGTTTCTTCTCATCACATGACCATGTCCATCTTCTTTTTCTGATCAGCCATGAGACAGGTTGTTGTTTGTTCATCTGTCTGATCTCTGCGTTGTTCTTGAATTCATTCCACTTTATACCGAGTATTTTCCATGGTCATTTGTTTTCGAAAGAGTCTAATGTCTTGTCTGTTTGTGTAGTTGTTTCCCAGCATTTACATGTATAAATGAGGGTGGATATTACATTTAAATTGAATAATCTTAACTTGGTTTTTGTGCTTATAACTTGTGAATGTCATATGTTCTCAAGATTCTTGAAGGTCATTGCTGCTGTGGCAATTCGAATTCTAACTTCTTTTCTGGTGTCACCATTGTGGTCTGTTTAGCTGCCGAGTTATGCAAAATAGTTTACTTCTTCGACAGCTGTTCCTTCTACGTATATTTGTCCTTCGTCATTAATGAGAACCTTCATTATTTTTGTTTTATCTTTGTTAATTTCAAGGATATTTAATTCCAAGCCCAGGATGTGAGGGTTTTATTAAGATTCTTAAGAAGAGAAGGGAGGCAAGCGATAAAACATGAACAGGACTGGTGAAGAAATGGCGAAAAATAAAAAGCGAAGTCAAGCGACGAGTTATAAAACGATTCCGTAAAAGTACTAGCAATGATTTTGAAAGACGAGAGACGAGGGAGAAAACGATTTGCTGGAGTTTTCGTGAAATATTCTCTCTTCGCCATCTGTCAGGGGTTTCGAGTAGCAGAGTGGATAGTGAACTGTCCTTTTATAAGAATGTTGTGGGTTGTAGGCCACATGATCACGCCCAGTGTGAGATTTGGGTGTATGATAAACTTGTAATGGATAAAACCACCCCAGAAAATAATGAATGGTTTGGTAAAATGCAGTTCTGACAGCACCACTCTTTAGCTACATAGATAGCTCCATATATTTGCCATGCAGACAGCCTCACACATTTACCACACAGACAACCCCACATATTTATCGTACAGACAACCCCACATATTTATCGTGCAGACAACCCCACAGTATGTAGCACACAGACAGTCCCATGTATGTACCGCACGGACAGCCTCATTTATGTAACGCACAGAAATCCTCATATATTTACGGCACAGACAGCACCATATATGTACCGCACAGACAGCCTCACACATTTACCATACAGACAATCTCACACATTTACCATAAAAACAACCTCACACATTTACCATACAGACACCCTCACACATTTACCATACAGACACCCTCACACATTTACCATACAGACAACCTCAGACGTTTACCACACAGACAACCTCACACATTCACCATACAGACAACCTCACACATTCACCATACAGACAACCTCACACATTCACCATACAGACAACCTCACACATTCACCATACAGACAACCTCACACATTCAACACACAGACAACCTCACACATTCGCCATACAGACAACCTCACACATTTACCGTACAGACAGTTTACATGTGCCTGTATATACAGATCTGGAGGCACACACGTTTATATAACATACACGGCTGTCAGTGCCAGAACGAAAGACAAGATACAAAATAAAGACCCTGCCCCTACTAGCTTGTTCGTAGTACGAATGAACAGTCTGGTTTCTTAGTTTATTTAAGTATCGTTTTAGAAAATAATTTCATGTACGATACGTGCACCATTTTTGCCCCCTGCAAGGATCGAGCACATGAAAAGCCAGAGAGAATCAATAGTCGAGGCCAGAATTTCAATACATCATTCGTGTCTCCTAAGTTTTGTACCAGCGTATAACCCAAAAAAAAAAAAAAAGATTTCTTCTGAGAATGTTCAAGTTGGCTTGAATGTGACTGTCAAACGTAAACAGGATTCTCATTATAAGGAGTTGTGGACGTTGAAATTAAAGCAAGGAGGATAGTTTGTGCAGAAGAGAATGTGTCCCTGTGTGCTGTCGTCTCTCTCTCTCTCTCTCTCTCTCTCTCTCTCTCTCGTGGTGTCTCCCTGTGTTTCTCTGTGTTCGGTCAGCTCGTGGTCGTGTTATCAGTTTGAAATCTTTGAGACTTCTTTGATTTGATCTTCTTGTCAGTGATGATGTTGATGATATTTTGTCCATTCTCTCTCTCTCTCCTCACCCCTCCCCCGTATCCTGATGTGTTCATAGGAAGATGGGTTGATGCTTGCGCCAGTGTATGATTCTGTGTGGGATCCACCAGTGTATGGTTCTGTGTTGGATCCACCAGTGTATGGTTCTGTGTGGGATCCACCAGTGTATGGTTCTGTGTGGGATCCACCAGTGTATGGTTATGTGTTGGATCCACCAGTGTATGGCTGTGTGTTGGATCCACCAGTGTATGGTTCTGTGTGGGATCCACCAGTGTATGGTTCTTTGTGGGATCCACCAGTGTATGGTTCTGTGTTGGATCCACCAGTATATGGTACTATGTGGGATCCACCAGTGTATGGTTCTGTGTGGGATCCACCAGTGTATGATATAATCAATACACAAGCGTTATGATAGATTTGGCTATGGGCTCAATCATGGAGAAGTAAGAGAGAGAGAGAGAGAGAGAGAGAGAGAGAGAGAGATCTGTTGGGCCGAAAGTGGAAATCGATATATAATAATACCCCTGCAGTTCTCTCTCTCTCTCTCTCTCTCTCCCTCTCTCTCCCTCCCTCCCCGCCCCGCCCCCTCCACTTATTCTATGCATTATGCACGGGCTGCGAGGAACCACACAGTAAAGCAACGCTAATCTCACGTACTGAGAAAAGAAGCAAAAGCCGCCTTGAACTTCACACCAACACTAGCCCTGCAGCTTTGCACAGCCACTCCAAGTGACCTAAGACAGTGGATCTCAACCTTTTTTTTTTTTTTTCAGGTCGTTGACCCCTGCAGCCTGTAATGATTCTCTGTCGTCGCTCTTGCATATTCCCTGCCGTTTGGTATTACACATTTCTAGCGTAGAGTTGTTATAGAGTTGCAACACAATATAGAGTTGCTACACGGAAACCTACATGACCTCTCGTGGACCACAGCTTGACACTCCGCGGACACGAGTTTGGGAATCAGTACCCTATGGCATGCTGGGATCGTGTTCACTTGGTCAAGTGGCATATAACAAATGGTGCCAAACATTGATTTTTATATAGCAATAAATGTATTTTATAAACATAAGCAGCTAGCGAAGAGGGGGCATTGAAAGTATTATAACAACAGGAAAAATAGAGGGAGGAAGAGCCAGGGGAAGACCGAGAGAAATTACACTGGACAGTCTGACGAGATAGTGTGACAGGAGATCACCAAATGAGCTAATGACCCGCGTGAAGGATCGGGTACTCTGTAGAAGCATAATAGCCAACGCCAGTCGGCACGGCACCTGGTAATGATGATGTTAGCTAGTGTCACTGAACGTCTTCAGTAGTTTTGTTTTGTTGGAGTATCCTGTCTGCTGCTAAGTGGATTTGTGTTTTTCACTTTGCAAAGATAGGGTCACAGCGCAGGGCAGAAGTGTACATGGCAAGGCTGAATTTATCAGAACATGTTACTGCGCTGATAGAGAATGTCAAGGATGCTCCACCTGTATGTTTATTTCGTTCAGTATGCCCACTTCTTAGAAGGTGTTGCCCTGTTATTCAGTGTTACATTATGTACATGTAGATTTGTTTCGTTTCTCGCTCCGGATTTTTAAATGTTAAACATATTTAAAGCGAAAGTAGGAACAGGTTTATTACTTAACGAGCACAGTTGTTATGTTTCAGTTTACACCTTAATCATACAGAAGCATACAGGATAAAGAAGCAGGGAAAATACGATCAAATATAAATTCACGTGAATGATATACAATAAATAGGAGTGAAAATAATTAGAAAAAAAAAGGAAGCACTTAGCTGTGACTTGTAAGAAACTGCGTCCAAGAGTGCGCGTGGTTGAGTATGTTTAAATGAAGACTTGGGGTTTGTATGATAGGTTGATAGTGGGGGGGGGGGGGGTGGGGAAAGTGGAAAGGAGAATGAATGAATAATCTTTATTTTTCAAGGGTAAAGAATTGGGCACGCAGGCCCGTCTTACATTCTGCCCTTCATCACTCCATCTTTCATTCTTCCCACACACTTGATTTAGTACAAAAATACAAATTAAATTAGTAAAAACTTATCAAAAGAGTGTGTGTGAGAGAGAGAGAGAGAGAGAGAGAGAGAGTGTGAATGAGTGAGTGAGTGAGTTACAATGGTAATCTGGCAGAGAAAAGGGTGGTTGGAGTAAATGGATATGGTTGGGGTAGAAGGGTTTGTAATCTAGTGCAGTGAGGGAGTTCCAGAATGTTAGCTACGGGTGAGAAAAGACTGTAGCTGTTAAGTGTAGCTGAATTTCGACAAAAGTGCATACCACGCCCGCCTCAGTGAATTACATGTCCTCCTCAGAGGAAGTGGAAGCATATCCAAGTTGTGGGCTAGAACACGAGCCATTTACAACCAACATAGTACTGGTATTATAACAGCCAGAACACTAAAGTACTGGTATTATAACAGTCAGAACACTAAAGTACTGGTATTATAACAGCCAGAACACTAAAGTACTGTTATTATAACAGACAGAACACTAAAGTACTGGTATTATAACAGACAGAGCACTAAAGTACTGGCATTATAACAGCCAGAACACTAAAGTACTGGTATTATAACAGCCAGAACACTAAAGTACTGGCATTATAACAGACAGAACACTAAAGTACTGGCATTATAACAGACAGACCACTAAAGTACTGGCATTATAACAGACAGACCACTAAAGTACTGGTATTATAACAGACAGAACACTAAAGTACTGGTATTATAACAGCCAGAACACTAAAGTACTGGCATTATAACAGACAGAACACTAAAGTACTGGCATTATAACAGCCAGAACACTAAAGTACTGGTATTATAACAGCCAGAACACTAAAGGACATCCTTATGAATGCAGAACGTTTATAGGCATGTGCTGAGTGAATGAAGCAGCCCCCCCCCCCCCCCTCAGACCAGCAGCACAGCTAGATATAACCAGTGTCCAGTAGCAGCGCTCTTATTTCTGTTTATTTGTTTAATGTATCCATTCATGTGCGGTCATTATTCATCTCGTTACTGGTAAGGTAGTGTAGGGTTGCCCTGTTATGTCATAGAGGCAGCTAGGGGGGCATGGTATTAGTGTGCACATTTTCCTTGACCTGGCAGCACGCTAGAGGATGATATTGTCAGCATCACGCCCCTGTCGCCAGTCCTTCACCAGTTTCAGAAGAAACTTGGTTTTCTATAAATCTGGCGTCTTCGGCTGGATTCGAATCGTCGTGTGAGACTAGTGCACTAAACGCTTGGCCACGCAGGCACACATTGAGCTTATTGGCACGTTCCACAATCAGCTGACTTTTAGCTGTTTCAGAAACAAATTCTTACGGAGAAAGAGCCACAAACATTAGCACTTATTTAGCCATATTCATTCATTCATTCATTTGCATGTCCCTTGCGGAACCTTGCCTCCCAAACACCACTCCTGTAGGCCTCTCGGTTGTGAGCAAGATGGCCTGCTGCTGCTGCGTCCATTTGCAGATCGTCAACGATTTCTTGCAGCCATCTTCGTTTTGGTCTTCCTCTTTTTCTTTTTCCCATTATGTATCCTTCCAATACGGTCTTATCTAAATTATCATGACGTTTAATGTGTCCAAAATATTTAAGTTTTCTCTCTTTAATCCTCTTTACTAGCCAGCCTTCTTCAGTATTAAGCTATTGTAGTATGGATATATTTGTTCTTTTTTGTGTCCACGATATTTGAAGAACTTTTCTGTAGCATTTACATTCAAAGGCATTTATGTGTTTCTCAGCTGTTTTGTTAAGTGTCCAGGTCTCACAGGCATATGTTGCGATGGTAAAGATGCATGCCATTAAAAATCTTATTTTTGTGGTTCTGTCTGCTCCTCTCCACAGATTCTTTATTAGTATTTAGCCATATAAACTTGCTATATTTAGACGGTCATGTGTATTTCAGTACACCCAACTGCTCTTGTCTATTCATCAGCCTCAAAAGATGCCATGTTTATCCCCGAGGCGGGCTTGAGTCCTCGCAGAAGCCATGAGGGTTCCACTGAGAGACTGTCGATGGCCAGCGATGGAGATGAGGTGACCAGCACTGTCATGGACTCCTCCTATGATGAGGTGAGTAGTGGAACGAACTTAGGGTAGGTAAGAAAAGACAGGTGCTTGTCGAGGGTATCAGCCTTATTTCTTTGGAAAGACAAAAATAACGCACTTCATGAATATATTAAAAAAAAACCCCACCAATTGATTCACCATGGACAACTGAAGCAATCTGGGAGCAGCTATATTTTGTTCCGTTAAAATGTAAAGACCTTTTTTGAGCAGTAGTAAATGTTATTATTGAGCTGACTTGGGTTTTAAATAAAACACTTTCAAAACGAATCTCAAAGGGTAGCGAAAAACATCCTCACCTACTGGATGAAACCGCAGTAGACCAGTGGTTCCCAGCTTTTTCAGATCACATACACCCTGAATCTCCCGGACCACCAACCCGCACGACCGGGTTGTTAAAAACTTCCACACATTTCAATATAACCCAGGTTTGGTCTGTTACTGTCCATCTCATGACCCTTCCCGGTCACCAAAGTTGGGAACCACTGCGCTAGATAGAAGGAAAGCGCTGTGTAATGGCCAAGATTATGGTACGTTTCTCTCCAGAGATTGTAACATGGCGTGATAATACAGTGCTGGCGGTGATTCATTAAGCGTTCATTCCAGTGAACGCAGGCTTCCAGCCCGCTCCAGTGGTGTGTGTGTGTGTGCATGTGTGTGTGTGCGTGTGCGTGATGTGTGGAGGGAAAGGAGTGAGAGATTAGGCTGTGGACGGAGCTGAGTCAAGGGAATACTGAGATCTAGCGCGCATCAAAGATTTAGAACAAGCTCTTACAGCAGTATTTTTAACAGGTAACATTAACCTGGGTGCCTGAGAAACCGAGTGGTTCGCGCATTTGCCACTCACGGCGAAGGTCGGTGGTTCGATTCCGACTGGAGGCGCCCAGGTCACCTGGTTATAGAAGTGGGTTCCAGGCTCATTCTGGAGTTGAGAAAGTAAAGGCCAGCCAGACATAATCCTGGCCATATGGACCTGGTGGCCGGTTAAGCCAGGGGAATATACGGGGACTAGGTAGGTCATTCAAATACCTTGGAGCAGTAATAACTTCAGATGGGAAATGCAGAACAGAAATTAGGAACAGAATAGACCAAGCAAAGACAGCATTTCAGAGAATGAGAAACATATTGACCAACACATCCTTATCAATGAATGTTAGAAAACGAGTCCTAAAATGCTATATCGAACCTATCTTGTTATATGGAAGTGAATCATGGACAATAGGCAGATGTGCACAAAAATCATTGGAAGCAGCAGAAATGTGGTTTATTAGAAGAATGTTGCGAATCCCCTGGACAGCAAAAATAACTAATGAAGAATGTAGGAGAAGAGCTGGAGAGACAAAAAACCTTGTCAAAAAGATAAGAGAGAGACAATGTACTTTCATAGGACATGCAATGAGAAGAGGGGGCATTGAAAATATTATAACAGGAAAAATAGAAGGAAGAAGATCAAGAGGAAGACCAAGAGAAATGATACTGGACAGTCTGACGGGATGGTGTGAGAGGAGATCACCAACTGAACTGATGGCCTGCATGAAGGATCGTGTACTCTGGAGAAGCATAATAGCCAACGCCAGTCGGCACGGCACATGATGATGATGATGAGGTAGGTCATGAAAGATACGGGCAGTAACTCCATGTCCCCCAGTAAACCTCAGTTATAAGGAGCGAAGATGACTGTTGCAGACCGTGTCCCTACACTCGTTTAGTGAACAGATATCATTGTTATTGTTTTTGATACTGTTCTTGATGTTGCTAGTGTCATTTTTCTTATTGCTGCTGGTGTTCATTTTTTTCCCCGTTGTTTTTGTTTCTTTTTTAAATATTATTGTTCTTGT
Organism: Achatina immaculata; assembly: GCA_009760885.1. Classification (NCBI taxonomy): domain Eukaryota; kingdom Metazoa; phylum Mollusca; class Gastropoda; order Stylommatophora; family Achatinidae; genus Lissachatina; species Lissachatina immaculata. Next base: position 38,379,850 of record CM019698.1, read on the forward strand.
TGCTTTTCTATTATTGTTCTTTTTTTGTTGTTGTATGTTTTTATTGCTGCTGTTGTTCTTTTTTGTTATTGTTCTTGTTGTTGCGTCTGTTGTTCCTGCTCTTTTTTGTTATTGTTATTGTTCGTGCTACTCTTGTTGCTGCTGTTGTTCTTGTTCTTTTTGTTATTGTTCTCCTTGTTGTTAGTGTTCTTTTTTTCTTATTGTTGTTATTGTCTTATTTGTTATTGCAGATGTTTTTGTTATTGATATTGTTCTTGTTGTTATCCTTTGTTGTTATTGTAGATGATTTTGTTTTTTATGTTGTTGTTGTTATCCTTTTTGTTATTGTAAATGTTTTTGTTTTTTATACTGTCGTTGTTATTGTAATTTTTTTCATTGTAGATGTTTTTGTTATTGATGTTGTTCTTGTTCTTAAGCATATGTTCGCTCTGACCACTACGACAGATCGCCATGTCCTCGTGGCGGATGAGACGGCACGAGAAGCATGTCTCTCTTTCCTACATGTTAGCTTCACTCCGGGTCTGTGTAACCCAGTTTACCTCCTGTCTGCCCGTCAACATCTTCACCCCCTCTGCCGCAGAGAGCATCGTGCTGGAGTTCCAGGGAGATAAACCAAGAAAAAAAAAAGAACAGATCGGAGGGCCAGGTGTCAGGGGAGCCTTTATATGTAAAAGTAGTGTAGGTAAGAAAAGTAAAGGTAGTGTAGGTGTCCTTGCTCATGTCTTGTCATGAAGTGTCCTGTATATTCCACAGACGGATTCAGCGCGAGACGGAATGCTGAAGATGCGACAGCTGCTGGTCAAGGGAGTCCTGGACAGCGAGAAGAGCTACCTAGGGATATTGTCCTTGTTGATAGATGTAAGCTGTCGTGTCAAGTCTGTTGTTGGTACGTGAGAGAGAGAGAGAGAGAGAAGAAGAGAGAGGGAGAGAGAGAAGAAGAGAGAGGGAGAGAGAGAGAAGAAGAGAGGGAGAGAGAGACAGAAGAAGAGAGAGGGAGAGAGAGAGAAGAAGAGAGGGAGAGAGAGAAGAAGAGAGAGGGAGAGAGAGAGAAGAAGAGAGAGGGAGAGAGAGACAGAAGAAGAGAGAGGGAGAGAGAGAGAAGAAGAGAGAGGGAGAGAGAGAAGAAGAGAGAGGGAGAGAGAGACAGAAGAAGAGAGAGGGAGAGAGAAGAAGAGAGAGGGAGAGAGAAGAAGAGAGAGTGAGAGAGAGAAGAAGAGAGGGAGAGAGAGACAGAAGAAGAGAGAGGGAGAGAGAGAGAGAAGAAGAGAAAGGGAGAGAGAGACAGAAGAAGAGAGAGGGAGAGAGAGATGGGTTCTTGTACTTGAACTGATGATGATGGGTGTGATATGTTTTCTTTATGTGGTATTTTTTATGCTGCTGTCTGTGGGTTTCTTTCAACCCGCTACGTGGTCAGCCTGTTGTTCTACTTCTTATCCATGTTCTTGTTTTTTGTTGTTTTTGTTACTGTTCATGTTATTTTTTTGTTATTGTCCTTATAATTGCTGTTGCTATGTTCTTGTTCTTTTTGTTCTTGTTGGTGCTATTGTTGTTCTTTTCTTTTTTTTATCATCCTTATTATTGTTGCTACCATTGTTCTTGTTCATTTTGTTCCTGTTGTCCTTGTTCTGTTGCTGGCCTTGTTTTTATTCCTGTTGTCCATGTTCTTTTAGTTGCTGTCTTTGTTCTTTTTGTTCCTGTTGTCCTTGTTATTTTTTCCTGTTTTCCTTGTTCTATTTGTTGCTGTCCTTGTTCTTTTTGTTCCTGTTGTCCTTGTTCTTTTTTCTTCCTCCCTCTGTTCTTTTTATTCCTGTTGTCCTTGTTTTTCTTGCTGTCCTTGTTCTTTTTGTCCCTGTTCTATTTGTTTTTTGCTATTGTCCTTGTTTTTGTTGTCCTTGTTCTTTTTCTTGTTGTCCTTGTTATTTTTTTGCTGTCCTTATTCTTTTTGTTGCTGTCTTTGTTCTTTTTGTGCCTGTTGTCCTTGTTTTTGCTGCCCTGTTCTTTTTGTTGCAGTCCTTGTTATTTTTTCTTGCTGTCCTTGTTATTTTTGTCCCTGTTGTCCTTTTTGTTTTTGTTACTGTCCTTGTTTTTGTTGCTGTACTTGTTCTTTTTGTTGCTGTCCTTGTTTTTGTTACTTTTGTCCTTATTTTTGTTACTGTCCTTGTTGTTTTTATTGCTGTCTTTGTTTTTGTTCTTGTTGTCCTTTTTGTTTTTGTTGCTATTGTTTTTTTTGTTTTTGTTTCTGTCCTTATATTTTTTTGTTCCTATTGTCCTTGTTGTTTTTCTTACTGTTCTTAATTCTTTTTCTCATTGTTCTTGAACTACCTCTTCATTCTTGTCATTCTTTGTCCTTATTTATTCTTCATTTTGTTCTTGGTCTTGTTAAATTATCAATTTTTTTTGTTTCTTCTCTGAATTGTTCTTCCTGCGTTTCACCGAAATTGTAAGTGAGCACTGACTTGAGGTTCGGAGCCGAGTAACCAGGAGGAAGTTCACAGTTTATCCACTCAGCCCGCACCGTGTTCACTTTTATTTACTCATCTCTTCATCATCAAGAGTGGCTGAGGTGGTAGGGCAATGTTCTTGCTAGGCCAAGTGGTTGTTTGTTCTAGCCGAGTCCGGTTTCTAGTCACCATTATCCTGTATGGTTTTTTTTTTGTTTGGTTTGTTTCTGTTATGTGAAAAGTGCTTTCTCTACTATTACTACTACTACTACTACTACTACTACTACTACTACTACTACTACAACAACTACTACTACTTATTCATTCACTTGCATGTCCCTTGCGGAACTTTGCCCCCCAAACAGCTCTCCTGTAGGCCTCTCGGTTGTGAGCAAGATGGCCTGCTGCTGCTGCATCCATTTGCAGATCATCAACGATGTCTTGCAGCCATCTTCGTTTTGGTCTTCCTCTCTTTCTTTTTTCCATTATGTATCCTTCCAGTATGGTCTTCTCTAAATTATCATGACGTTTAATGTGTCCAAAATATTTAAGTTTTCTCTCTTTAATCCTCTTTACTAGCCAGCCTTCTTCAATATTAAGCTCTTGTAGTATAGATATATTTGTTCTTTTTTGTGTCCATGATATTTGGAGAACTCTTCTGTAGCATTTACATTTAAAGGCATTTATGTGTTTCTCAGCTGTTTTGTTAAGTGTCCAGGTCTCACAGGCATATGTTGCGATGGGAAAGATGCATACCCTTAAAAATCTTATTTTTGTGGTTCTGTCTGCTCCTCTCCACAGATTCTTTATTTGTTTTACTTTCTAAAGAGTGATAGATGTCCTCCTTTTAATTTCCCTCATTGTATCTCCATTATCAGTTAGTAGTGATCCAAGATATTCAAAACTCTCCACTTCTTCCAGTTTTTCCTCATTGATACATATTTCAGCTGCCTTATTTGTTTTGTCAGCTGTCATCAATTTAGTTTTCTTTGTATTAAGATAGAGGTTCTACTCTTCACTGTTCTTACGGACTGACATAATTAGTTTTTCCATTCCTTTTTGTGTTGTGGACAGTAATACTGTGTCATCAGCATATCTAATCTCTGGTATTTCATAACCTCCAATTGTTATGGTATCGTAATATTCTTTGTCTACATCTTCTCTAACATTCCTCATTATATTTTCAGTATACAAGTTAAATAAGTAGGGTGACAATATGCACCCCTGACGGACCCCATGTTTTATGTCAAACCAGGTTGTTGTTTCACCATTTATTCTTACTGCTGTTTGTTGGTCTAGATACAGCAGTGATGTTAATTGTATCAGATGTGTTGGAAATCCCATTTTTTCCATTATTTCCCAAAGTTTCTGGTGCTGTACACAATCAAATGCCTTTGAGTAGTGTATAAAGGATAAACATAGATTCATTTTAAACTCTCTGCATTTCTCTATTATTAACCTTATATTGAATATATGATCTCTTGATCCTCTTCCTTGCCTGAAACCAGCTTGGACCATATTGACTTCTTCTTCTGTTTTCTTTCGAAGTCTACCCATTATGATTCTTAACAGAATTTTATTGGCATGACTAATCAGAGCAACAGTTCTGTAGTTTGTGCATAATTTCAGGTTACCCTTTTTTGGCAGTGGTATGAATACAGTTCTTTTCCATTCTTTTGGCCAAATACCTCAGTACCATATCTTTTTACATAGTGCATGATAGATTGTTGCATACTCCTTTCCTCCTGCTTTAATAAATTCAGCTGTTATCTCATCACATCCTGGTGATTTACCATTTTTCAGATTCTTTATTGCCCATAAAACTTCTTCTATTGTCGGTTCAGGTTCTTTCTCCTCCAATAATAATTCACATTGTTGATTTCTGTTTCCACAGTCGGTTGTTTCATACATTCCTTTGCAATATTCTTTCCATCTTTCTAGAATTTCCTCTGTCTCTGTCAAGGTCTTCCCCATCTCATCACAAATTACATTTAGCTTAGGTGTGACATTTCTCGCCGATGTCTTCATTTCTTTAAACATTTCACTATCTCTTCCACACTTCTCATGTTCTTCTATTCTTTCACGACAGTCTTGTATGTATTGTTTTTTACTACTACTACTACTACTACTACTACTACTATTAATAATAATAATAATAATAATAATCATTACTGAGATTCCCTTGAAAAATTTCAACCTCGCGTTATGCTAGCTTGATGTACGTCTCTCTCTCTCTCTCTCTCTCTCTCTCTCTCTCGCTTTCTCTCTCTCTCTTCTCTCTCTCTCTCTCTCTCTCTCTCTCTCCATGTTACCTGTGTTACCGTGTTACCTGTTACTTGGGATACTTATTGGTGTTATTTACGAGGCGGCTGTTATCACAAGGTCACTTATGTACTATATTTTGAAGCTACTTTGTCAACTATGTTATCAGAATGTAATGTTGGTTATCATGGCCTTCTCGGTGATATTTCAGGTAGGGGATAGACCTGAGACGGGGAGGGGACTTTGCGATGTCCTGTGGTTGTTAATGTGTCTTGTCCTGTGGTTGTTAATGTGTCTTGTCCTGTGGTTGTTAATGTGTCTTGTCCTGTGGTTGTTAATGTGTCTTGTCCTGTGGTTGTTAATGTGTCTTGTCTTGTGGTTGTTAATGTGTCTTGTCGTGTGGTTGTTAATGTGTCTTGTTTTGTGGTTGTTAATGTGTCTTGTCGTGTGGTTGTTAATGTGTCTTGTCTTGTGGTTGTTAATGTTTCTTGTCTTGTGGTTGTTAGTGTGTCTTGTCCTGTGGTTGTTAATGTTTCTTGTCCTGTGGTTGTTAGTGTGTCTTGTCCTGTGGTTGTTAATGTTTCTTGTCCTGTGATTGTTAATGTTTCTTGTCTTGTGGTTGTTAGTGTGTCTTGTCCTGTGGTTGTTAATGTTTCTTGTCCTGTGATTGTTAATGTGTCTTGTCCTGTGGTTGTTAGTGTGTCTTGTCCTGTGGTTGTTAATGTTTCTTGTCCTGTGGTTGTTAATGTTTCTTGTCCTGTGGTTGTTAGTGTGTCTTCATGGCAAGGAAACAGGGCTAGCTTTACATGTAAAAGTGATGTATGAAAAAGAGTGCCCCACACAAAACTTGCTTGTTCCCCAGTGTTGTTACGTGATGTCTGTGCTGTTGTTAGGGTTTGGTTAGCCGGCCTTGAATAGCGACCAATAGCTTATATGCTAGTTTCAGGGTTGGCGACCCATAGCTTACATGCTAGTGTCAGGGCTGGCGACCCATAGCTTACATGCTAGTGTCAGGGTTGGCGACCCATAGCTTACATGCTAGTGTCAGGGTTGGCGACCCATAGCTTACATGCTAGTGTCAGGGTTGGCGACCCATAGCTTACATGCTAGTGTCAGGGTTGGCGACCCATAGCTTACATGCTAGTGTCAGGGTTGGCGACCCATAGCTTACATGCTAGTGTCAGGGTTGGCGACCCATAGCTTATACGGGGACTACGGCTATCCCTGTACCGTTAGCCAGGCTAGGCCAGTTCCTGGGGGTACCACGGAGAGGTTGAACAGGGTCTTGGTCAGCTATGGTTCTCTAACCCTGACGCTAGCATATCAGCTATGGGTCGCTGATTGCCTCATGGGACAAGCATCTTCACCCCCTACAGATCGAGGAAAAAAAAGTTGTTAAAAAATGTAATAATGAACGTTTACATATTGATCACACAGACATGACGTCACGCCTAGGTTAAAACGTTCTGTTTAGTACATACATTCCTTCTTTATGTTGCTTAATGCCGTGATAAACGCCTGTCTTGAATGAGGTCGGTAATCGTAGGCTCTTGGAGACCAGTCAAGAAGACATTAGGCACGCAGCAAAATTCTAGGCCATACTCTGACAAGACGATATAAATCAAGCCTTTAATACAGAATCGTTAAGTCTCCAAGGCCTGATAACAGAGGTTGTGCGCCTGTAGGTCGCGTATTGTTAGCCGAGGTGCCCAGTTGTGTTTCCTCTAGTCTTGTTCTCATGTAACAAACTGACAGTTCTTTTGCTTTGTGAGTTTTTGTGCGTGCAGTGTTGCGACAACCCAGGTACAACCTTACAAACACAACGAACGTGCTGTCACAAGCGAAGGCGAAATGAAGAAGTCAGCTCCTTGCTCTTGGCAGTGACAGAATTGGATTCTGTTCTCCAAAATATGTCAGAGACACAAATATATATATATATATCTGAACCATAAGTGCCATAAGCACATGGGGCTTGCTCAAAGATTTTCCACAAACGCTTGTCCTTCGCCTTTTTTTTTCTGCTTTTGTCCAGCTGAGCCCTCTAAATACATTAATCTGCAGTCTATTTCCTCGTCATATTTCTTCCAGTCATATTTCTCCAGTCACGAACACTCAACAGCTGTCTGAAATGAACTCTTTGAAGCACTCGCCAAATCAGTCCAGCTCGCCTTCCCCTCTAAGCAGTTCTCGGAACTTAAATCTGATGTGTTTTCAACCCCGAGTAGCTCGTCACGGCTCAGTGACTCCAGACAAACATCTACTGCTGAAGGTCCAGTTTTTAAAATATTGGTTTATTTTGTTGATGTAGACGTAATTCTGATCGTTGTGTGAAATTTGGGGGCCCCCGAGTAGCGAAGTGATTAGTTTACTAGCCTCTCATGGTCAAATTTGGTGCCTTGAATCCTCCCGGAGGCGCCCCAGACGATGAGCTGTAGAAATTGGTACCTGGCATTTTTTTGTGTGAAGATGGGAAGAGATGGCCACGTCACTATCTGGTGTGATGGCTGGCAGGTCAGGGAAAATGTGGACACTAACAACGTATCCCCTAGTTGTCACTGTGGCGTGAGAGAAAATATGAGTAGTATAGTAATATCATATCTTGTAGGTGCCTCTAATGCATGGAACAGATGAGAGAAAATATGGGTAGTATAGTAATATCATATCTTGTAGGTGCCTCTAATGCATGGAACAGATGAGAGAAAATATGGGTAGTACAGTAATATCATATCTTGTAGGTGCCTCTAATGCATGGAACAGATGAGAGAAAATATGGGTAGTATAGTAATATCATATCTTGTAGGTGCTTCTAATGCATGGAACAGATGAGAGAAAATATGGGTAGTACAGCAATATCGTATCTCGTAGGTGCTTCTAATGCATGGAACAGATGAGAGAAAATATGGGTAGTACAGCAATATCGTATCTTGTAGGTGCTTCTAATGCATGGAACATATGAGAGAAAATATGGACAGTAATATCATATCTTTTAGGTGCTTCTAATGCATGGAACAGATAGAGAAAATATGGACAGTAATATCATATCTTGTAGGTGCTTCAAATGCATGGAACAGATGAGAGAAAATATGGGTATTACAGTAATATCATATCTTGTAGGTGCCTCTAAGGCATGGAACAGATGAGAAAAAATAGGGGCGCTAACACCATGTTCCTTAAGTGCCTATATGGGATGATAGGACTTTTCCTTACCTTTACATTTTATGTGAAATTAAGTTTTATGCCGTTGTTATTATTCGAGCACTCTTACGTATTGTAGCTTTGTGTGCACTTGCGCATGTGAATGACTTTTTACCTTTACCAAGCTTACTAGCGCGGAACATAAACAGCCAACGCCCAATGGCCACAGTATGTGATAAAATTTACATTTACCTAAAGGTCCTGCCCGTTGTACTTGTTAAACGTTTTGCTATTTGTGGAAACGATTATGTAAATGGTTCTTGCATATTCGTCTGAGAAAACATACGAGTTTCACCCCCGTAGTCTTTTCTGTAATTCTTGTTCTAAGAGTGGTCCCCAAGTTAAATTGTTTGGATCCCGAAAGTTTATCTGCAGGGATTATCTTCTTCTTTAAGATGCTTCTCTTTTTTTTTTTTACATTTGAAGTCTTATATAAACAGGGCGGTTTCGCATGGTCTGTACTTATCAGTGCCATTGTGGTAAGGTAGTTCATGTATGTAACAGTGTTGTATTATAGTAATGTTATGGACTAGAGTGTGCGGGTCATTTGTAAGTATTGTCGCCTGTGTCCTGCAACATATATATATATATATCCCTCCCCCTCTGGATCTTTAAATGGCCAAGACACATTTGACTTCAGCAAGGATTTTCCACGAAAACGTATCCATCGCTTTTTTTTTTTAAACTCTCTTGCCCAGGTGAGCCCTCTATTACTCAACATCCTCTTTCTTGTTCTCCATGTATCCCTTAGTCAACCCTTACTCCTGTTTCTCTGAGGTGTCCATTTCAGCGTTATTTTTTGGCAATGAGTTGCCAGTCGTAGGGAGTACACGCTCCAGCCATCGCCAACGTCTTTCCTCAGTAATCGAGTCCCGTAACATAAAATTGTCCAAAAAAAAAAAAAATCGCCGTTAGCTGGGACTTGGATTTTACTTGGTTTAAGTGTCTTGTTTTCTTTCCAGGGGTGCCATTTCTGCGAATTTCCAGCTCGAATTACTGGCGGCACTCATTTTCCGGCGCAAAGATATAAAAGACACCTCTTCTTTCCCTACACATCGTTACATACGACAAAAAAAAACAAACACCACACACAATGTTTATTGTACTTTCTCTTCTTAGAAAACCAGCCCCGCATTCTTCGTATTCGTTCACTTTCTTCGTAAATATCGAAGGTGAACAGAGGCAGGTTGCTAGTAAACGAAACCCCACGGGGTCACAGCAAGAACTGAAAGCATTGCAGATATCTAGGACATGCCCAGAGGAGGAGGGGGGGGGGGGAAGGGGAGGAGTTGCACAGCCGGTGCATCGCTCCAGGTGAAGAGGGCTTCTTCCGTTTTAAGGAAGGCCTTTTCAGCAGATCAGGGTAGTGAACCACCCAACAGCCGACTTAAGACCCTGTCACACTCTCTCCTTTGGTACCCCCCTAGTACCAGCCTGTCTAACGGGACAGGGACTAACATAATCCGCATGACGGTGGTGGAGTCTGCTAAAGAAGAATTGTGTACCACCTGCCCTGTATCTTTCACTTCGGCGCAGTCATGTGCCCGGACATCTTCACTGCATCTACTGCAAAGAACACCAGCTTGTAGTTTCAGGGAGAAGAAGGAGGAGGGAGGAAGGAATGTCACCAAGCTTTTTTTTTTTCTGGAAGCAAAATATGAAAGATAAGGAATAATAATTATTATTGTTATATAGATAATACAGAAACTTGAAAGGAATAATAATAATTATTATTATATAGATAATATAGAAACTTGATGAAAAGACAAGCAACAGATCTGACCAGAAACACCAAGGATCGTTCAAAATGGGAGACCCCGCGATTCAGCAGTGCATTATAGAGCAGGAAGTTTAAAGGATGAACGGACTGTTACCTTAGATTCAAAGATTCACATGAGAAAACTTTCTGAAAGCCTGGGGGGCGAGCTTTGCCAGGTAACAAGGAAACTGATACTCATATTTCATACTGGGCATTCATCCATCGACGGGTTAAGCACATCCCAGACCCCGAGGCAAAACTTAGTAAGGCCCCCCCCCTCCTCCGACTTAGACCGTCCACCTCCTGATATATTACTTCATTCCCCTTTAGATATAATGATGTAATCTCTGTTACTTTGTGTTATATATACCCAACACAGCTAAGACGTCACCGTCTTTTAGATAACATAACGTGCTAGTACAGAAAAGAAAATCCAGGCCATTGAAATGTGGATATACAGAAGAATAGGGCGTATTCCATGGACAGAAAAGAAAACAAAGAAAGAAGTGCTAAACGAAGTAGAAGTGACAAGAGAAATATTGAAAATGATAAAAAAAACAAGACAGCTAAGATACTTTATGCATGTCAAGAGGCACAGTACTATATTGAAGACCCTTCTTGAGGGCAGGATCAAAGGACCGACAGCGACATAGAAGGGTGGTCAGCATCAAGAGAAGGACAGGGGCCAGCTTGGCCGAGTGTTCTTGTATGAAGACAAGAAACAGAGCAGAGTGGAGATGCATTGCAGCCAACCTTCCATGGGGAGACGGCACGAGATGATGATGATGAACGTATTAGTTATAACTGATTGTTAGAATGTGTTTGTATGTAGGCCTTTTCAGGCTAATGTCTGCTCCGCCAGTGCGTTTATCAGACCTGGACAAACTCGCCGCAGTCAGGCCACCATAAAGTGCTGGGTACAGGCTAGGGCAAGCGTAGAGAAGTTGTTAATGTTGAACTGATTTCTCGATTAGTGTGCCAGAGGATATGGTTGAATGAATTCCTCAAGGGCCCATCTGGATGGAGTCTTTAATTAAGGATATGGTTGGGTGGATTCGTCAGAGCACATAGTTGGGGCGGTGGAGGGGAAAGAGGAGAGGTAGAACAGATATTATGAATGAGAATTTGTTCTTAAATATAAAATTTAAACGATTTGATAATGAATGAATAATGTATTCTAGGAAAGACAGCGGGCCTGGTTAGCTGAGCGGTCGGGCGCTCGGTTTACTAACCAGGTGACACAGGTGACACAGGTGATACAGGTGGTACAGAAAGTGGGTTTTTTTTTGTTTGTTTCTGGTACACACCAAAAAAAGGCCCAGGGGTCGACCCAGCCTGTTAAAAAAATGGGTACCAGAGAAATCTAGGAAGAAAAAAAAACCCCCACTGCTAGGACTTGAACCTGGTCCAACCTGATTAGTAAACCTAGCGCCCAGCCACTCATCTGACCAGGCTGCCGTGTTAGATGTAACAGGTACAGATGCATTAGGCGTATCGGGCCAGATAAATGTAACAAAAGTAATTACTCCAGACTGTTTACAGAGAAGAAACCGTACAAATATACTGTATCTTCGTGTGGGTGTCCAAAGCTCAAGGAAAGTACAAGAAGGATACACAGGTCAGCCCGTGACACTGCTACTGGCACTCGTAAACATCCGCCAAGGTGTATGGAATCTATCTCGTTGCCTGGTCCTTCCCTATCCTGCGAAACATAAAAATTCTCTCTACACATTTCATGCCGGAATTTTTTTTTTTCTTACAAATATTTTGGTTGAAATATCTATTGTGATGTTGTGTTAACTTTGCCTTGTTGTATGTAGGTGAGAATAGAGTGTTGTCTGTTGTACGTAGGTGAGAATAGAGAGAATTGTGGGTTGTATGTAGGTGAGAATAGAGAGAATTGTGGGTTGTATGTAGGTGAGAATAGAGAGAGAGTTGTGTGTTGTATGTAAGTGAGAATAGAGAAAGTTGTATGTAGGTGAGAATAGAGAGAGAGAGAGAGAGAATTGTGTGTTGTATGTAGGTGAGAACAGAGAGAGTTGTCCGTTGTATGTAAGTGAGAATAGAGAGAGTTGTATGTAGGTGAGAATAGAGAGAGTTGTGTGTTGTATGTAAGTGAGAATAGAGAAAGTTGTATGTAGGTGAGAATAGAGAGAGAGAGAGAGAGAGTTGTGTGTTGTATGTAGGTGAGAACAGAGAGAGTTGTGTGTTGTATGTAGGTGAGAACAGAGAGAGTTGTCCGTTGTATGTAAGTGAGAATAGAGAGAGTTGTATGTAGGTGAGAATAGAGAGAGTTGTGTGATGTATGTAATTGAGAATAGAGAAAGTTGTATGTAGGTGAGAATAGAGAGAGAGTTGTGTGTTGTATGTAAGTGAGAATAGAGAAAGTTGTATGTAGGTGAGAATAGAGAGAGTTGTGTGTTGTATGTAAGTGAGAATAGAGAAAGTTGTATGTAGGTGAGAATAGAGAAAGTTGTGTGTTGTATGTAAGTGAGAATAGAGAAAGTTGTATGTAGGTGAGAATAGAGAAAGTTGTGTGTTGTATGTAAGTGAGAATAGAGAAAGTTGTATGTAGGTGAGAATAGAGAGAGTTGTGTGTTGTATGTAAGTGAGAATAGAGAAAGTTGTATGTAGGTGAGAATAGAGAGAGTTGTGTGTTGTATGTAAGTGAGAATAGAGAAAGTTGTATGTAGGTGAGAATAGAGAGAGAGAGAGAGAGAGTTGTGTGTTGTATGTAGGTGAAAACAGAGAGAGTTGTATGTAGGTGAGAATAGAGAGAGAGAGAGAGAGTTGTGTGTTGTATGTAGGTGAAAACAGAGAGAGTTGTATGTAGGTGAGAATAGAGAGAGAGAGAGAGAGTTGTGTGTTGTATGTAGGTGAAAACAGAGAGAGTTGTCCGTTGTATGTAAGTGAGAATAGAGAGAGTTGTGTGTTGTATGTGAAAGGTAAATATAAAATTCCCGTTTCCGTGCCATTAAGGCATATTGGGGGAATACGGTGTTAGCCCCGTATTTTCCATGATCTTCGGCACATGACAGTCTGATGTGGTCAGTATCACGCCTGGCCGCTTTGCCTTCCCAGATCTCTCAGGTACCCATATTTTAGAGGTGTGTACCAGAAAAAAAAACTACCCCACCGCTGGGACTGAACCCGGTACCACCTGATTAGTAAACCGAGCGCCTAACCACTCAGCCAACCAGACTGTTGTATGTGTTTGTATGTAGGTGAGGTTAAATCGTTGTGTGTTATATGTAGGTGTGATTAAAGCCCTGTACTGTATGTTGTATGTGTACATGCTGTTAAAGCATTGTGTACTGGATGTATGTGTAGTTATAACGTTGTTTGTAATGCATACATGTATTGTAGTAACATAGACGCATATCTGACTGAGTTTAAGATATACCGGCAAGTGATAAAAGGTGTAAATATTAAGCAGAATGTTTGAAGAATCACAGCTCCACAAGGTCAGACCTTCGAAACCCCCCCCCCCCCCCCCGACTCCAGCTGCCATCCCGGTCACAAATATTCATTTCTAACAAGTCCGACTCCATCACAAATCTCTTTCAATTTCGACTCTCCGACTCGCATGCAACAGTGTAAGCGCTTTACCGTAATAGGAGGAGGTTAGCCGACGCGGTCTTCGAAACAATATTCCATGCCTCCTCCTCCTCCTCCTCCTCCCTTGTGCTGCATGTTACGGTCATACAGTACAGCTAAACCACCTGTCACCTGCCCCCCATTCGGAACTATCCTGTTAAGTTCTTTACCACAACAAGGACTGCCCGTTACTTCTTTGCAGACAAGGTTATTTTCAGGTAGCAGCAGGGACACATGGGGACACTGTATCTCTTGGGGGGGGGGGGGGGGAAGAGTTGAATACACTAGGGCATGCGGGCAGTTTCCTCCAGTACGTACAAATTCGCCATCAAGCTTTACAAGTAGTCAAGCGTTTCATGAGCGACGCAGCTTGTGCCAACTGTGTTATTTTCTACTTTAGAGTCAAGCTGCCGTATAGCGCCCGGCGGGGGGCTTGGCGACGGTAGCATTTAGCACAGACATAAATTTAACATTATTAAAACTGGTAGGCTTATGTGTCGTGCACGGAAATGTTAACATTCAGCATGTACAGGCACGCACATACAGAAGTGTCGGTGGCAGGTACTGACGAAGTTATTCCATACCTGGAGCAGATTTATTCGTTGGCAGTACACCCCGCCCTGCAGGCTTCCATTTTTTCTCTCATTATCCGCCGTGCTAGTATTAATGGTCAGCGTCTTTCATCAGTCCATGATATTTTTAATGAATTGGGCTTGTATGTCTTTTCCATGCTCATTCCGGATGTTTTTCTGTCTGCCTTTTTGTAAAAAAATGTCACGTTGCGGGCGAAAAGGCTGTCAGTTGTGGCAGTCATCCACCCATAGCTGACATGCCAGGATCAAGGTTGTGGAGTCATAGCTGACCAAGACCCTGTCCCACCTCTCCGGTGTTACCACCCAGTAACAGGCCTAGCCTGGCTAACGGGGCAGGGATCGCCAGTCCCCATGGCGGTGGAGTCTGTTAGAGAAGTACTGCACACCCCCTGCTTTTTAAGCTGCATTATCATCATCATCAGGTGCCGTGCCGACTGGCGTTGGCTATTATGCTTCTCCAGAGTACACGATCCTTCATGCAGGCCATCAGCTCAGTTAGTGATCTCCTCTCACACCATCCCGTCAGACTGTCCAGTATCATTTCTCTTGGTCTTCCTCTTGATCTTCTTCCTTCTATTTTTCCTGTTGTTAAAATATTTTCAATGCCCCCTCTTCTCATTGCATGTCCTATGAAAGTACATTGTCTCTCTCTTATCTTTTTGACAAGGTTTTTTTGTCTCTCCAGCTCTTCTCCTACATTCTTCATTAGTTATTTTTGCTGTCCAGGGGATTCGCAACATTCTTCTAATAAACCACATTTCTGCTGCTTCCAGTGATTTTTGTGCAGACTTGCCTATTGTCCATGATTCACTTCCATATAACAAGATAGGTTCAATATGGCATTTTAGGACTCGTTTTCTAGCATTCATTGATAAAGATGTGTTAGCTAATATGTTTCTCATTCTCTGAAATGCAGTCTTTGCTTGGCCTATTCTGTTCCTAATTTCTGTTCTGCATTTCCCATCTGAAGTTATTACCACTCCAAGGTATTTGAATTCCTGCACCTGCTTTAGAATAGTTCTGTTTAATTTTATACTGCATTCCGGAACTAAAAAGAATAACCACAATAACCCGCTTCCACGCCGATACGATGCTGTGCTTCAACACCATCACAGTGTAGGCTGCAGAGAACACCAGCTCGCAGTTGCAGGGAGATAGAAGACAAAGACGTTTTACATTCAGTTCTCCAGTGGTTTTTAAGGTTCTCCCTGGTCACGTGACATACGCAAAGAATTTTAATTCTCTTTTTTTTTCTGATGGATTTAGCTTGGATTTATTTTACTGCAACATCTCCAAGCGTAAATGTGTGGCAGTCCGAGCTGCTGTCTTGGCTGGCGTGGCTAGGGCTGTAGTTCCCTTCTCAGCTTTCTTGACCACAGCTCGTCGTCGGTCTAG
Organism: Achatina immaculata; assembly: GCA_009760885.1. Taxonomy (NCBI): domain Eukaryota; kingdom Metazoa; phylum Mollusca; class Gastropoda; order Stylommatophora; family Achatinidae; genus Lissachatina; species Lissachatina immaculata. The sequence goes on from CM019698.1 coordinate 38,395,092, forward strand.
AAGGTTCGCTTGAATGTGACTAACTTTAGCCATTTGGCAACTTCTTTAACACGGTAATCTCCCTTCTTAATGACACACACACACACGCGCGCGCGCGCGCACTCACTCACTCACACCCACCCACCCCGCGCTTGAAATAATTTGTTTAAAAATATATAAAAACGCTTTGGTGTTTGGTTATGTTTATAGAGCTTCTTTCTTTCTCACAACACACCATCAAGGATGTCACCTCTGACAGACCACACTTCAAGCTAAGCGCACACTTCACCATACTCCTATTCTGAAGGCCCACCATTGTCTCGTAGTATCCGTTCTTTTGTCACTCCAGTGTCGTCAGCATTTCTGTTTAAATGTATTACTACGCGACGTTCGCGCACTACTTGCACTTCTGTTTTTGTATGCCCCTCCTCTTCTAATTGTAATGTGCCTTTTCCCGGGACAATGGTTTGGAGAATACTAGTTTGTTAAAACTCAGCTTAAGACACGAACAGTGTGTCTTGTGTCTGTAGCGGGCCGGTTCATTTCCACACCCAGGGCTTGCGTAATCCAGGGTCTCTCAACCAGTGCTTACTGGAGAGCTCTCCAACGATTGCGTGAGAGATCGTTAATTGGACTTCCAACGTGAGAGAAGTTTCAGAACAAAGAAAATTCGATGCATTTTGAGAAAAAGGTGGTCAAACTGTCGTGGACATGTCATGAGAAGACAGAAGTTAGAGAACTTGGGCATGCCGTGAGAAGACAGAAGTTAGAGAACTTGGGCATGCCGTGAGAAGACAGAAGTTAGAGAACTTGGGCATGCCGTGAGAAGACAGAAGTTGGAGAACTTGGACATGCCATGAGAAGACAGAAGTTAGAGAACTTGAGAACATGTCATGAGAAGACAGAATTTAGAGAACTTGAGAACATGTCATGAGAAGACAGAAGTTAGAGAACTTGGGCATGCCGTGAGAAGACAGAAGTTAGAGAACTTGAGAACATGTCATGAGAAGACAGAAGTTAGAGAACTTGAGAACATGTTATGAGAAGACAGAAGTTAGAGAACTTGAGAACATGTCTTGAGAAGACAGAAGTTAGAGAACTTGAGAACATGTCATGAGAAGACAGAAGTTGGAGAACTTGGCAGAGGCTGAAAAATTCTAGGGAAAAAGGAAGAGAGGGAGGTCAAAATATATAGAGAAAAAAAAATCTCAGTGGACTAACTAAGCAGCGCGGAAGAAGAGCATCTTATCTGCTTGGAAACACGAAAGATAAGATGGAGAAGCATGATAGCTAACGCTGTCCAGCACAGCACTTAACGAATGAATTATAATCAGATCCACAGAACAGTATTCTTGTCAAACGAGCACTGCAGTATAACTTATTCTTGACCGCGACACGGATTCACAGTTGTCAAGAATAGAGCAGCGGAGGGTTAAACTTGACGTGACAAAGCATGAACAACTATGTAAAAGCGGCAGAGAGGTGGTCAGTCGACACAAGGCGGGTGTAATTATGTACTGAAGCCAGAAGGAGGTGTAGAAGAGGAGATGGAAGCACCTGTGGATGTGCCCACAACAATGTTCCCTCTAAGCTGCGCGGTAATACGGCAGGGCATGGAATTTTATGTACTGCTCAAAAAAGAGTAAATAAAGTGATGCTTTTCTTTTTCTTTTTTTTTTCTGATAGAGTTAAATGAGTTTGTTTTTCAGATTTTTGTAGATTTTAGTTTTGTTTTTTTTTCTGTGAGAACTATAAATTGTACTTTGTAATTTGACGCAGTTTGAATGTGAAGATATTTGCAGATGGTTTGAAAATTATATTAAAAAATAACTAATAACAGCAAAAATAACTAATGAAGAATGTATGAGAAGAGCTGGAGAGACAAAGATAAGAGAGAGACAGTGTACTTTCATAGGACATGCAATGAGAAGAGGGGACATTGAAAATATTATAACAACAGGAAAAATAGAAGGAAGAAGATCAAGAGGAAGACCAAGAGAAATGATACTGGACAGTCTGACGAGATGGTATGAAAGGAGATCATCAAGTGAGCTGATGGCCTGCATGAAGGATCGTGTACTCTGGAGAAGCATAATAGCCAACGCCAGTCGGCACGGCACCTGATGATGATGATGATTGAAAATTATGCATATGAACCACGAATCTTATAGGTCACATCGTTCCGGAGTGCACATATGATGTCCCTTTTTAAAACTAAGTTATGTACGACTTACCACGCTAACGTACCGTGGCACACTTTAAGGTTCGGATGAAACCCAAAGTGACAAGCCCAGATCTAGGGTAACACAGCTGAAACAAAGTTGGTGTAAACGATAAGCTGTAGGTGAGAATCCTGCGAGACTGAGAGATTTGATCTCGTAGCGAGTGATAAGGGCGACCATGATGGTGGATTTTAGTGGCACGTCCTAAAACGTAAACATAAGAGTAAAGGTAGACAGAGGTTTCAGTTTTATACAAAGATAGAAAGAGTGAGGAAAGTAGACAGGAGCAAGAATGGCAAAAAAGGAAGATGAGCACGTTTAAATGAATAACATGCAATAATTCAATATTTCAACAAAAGCCTTTTTTTTCAAGGTTCACATGAAGACAAACTGACATAGTCCCAGCGAACTGTAATAACTGTGCTTTTCATTAAGCACTTTTGATTGGCTTCTTCTTTTCATTTCTTCAAATCTCTCTTCGTGTAAAAGTCCATATTGCACATGTGTCGATATTTATTTCGTGGTAACAATTTGTACACAACAATTTGTACACAACTATCATAAGTGGCGAAGTGGTTAGTGCACTAGTCTCACATGGTGAAGTTCAGTGGTTCAACTCGGGCTGGAGGCTCCATAATCCTCCATCTATAGAAGTATGTACTTGGTTCCATCTGGAGCTGGGGAAGGGAAGGTAAGCACATGCGATGTTGACCACGTTATCCTCTAGTGTGGAGCAGGTCAAGTAAACATGGGCACTAACACCCAGGTCAAGTAAACTATGGGCACTAACACCCAGGTCAAGTAAACTATGGGCACTAACACCCAGGTCAAGTAAACTATGGGCACTAACACTTAGGTCAAGTAAACTGTGGGCACTAACACCCAGGTCAAGTAAACTATGGGCACTAACACCCAGGTCAAGTAAACTATGGGCACTAACACTTAGGTCAAGTAAACTATGGGCACTAACACTTAGGTCAAGTAAACTATGGGCACTAACACCCAGGTCAAGTAAACTATGGGCACTAACACCCAGGTCAAGTAAACTATGGGCACTAACACTTAGGTCAAGTAAACTGTGGGCACTAACACCCAGGTCAAGTAAACTATGGGCACTAACACCCAGGTCAAGTAAACTATGGGCACTAACACCCAGGTCAAGTAAACTGTGGGCACTAACACTTAGGTCAAGTAAACTGTGGGCACTAACACCCAGGTCAAGTAAACTGTGGGCACTAACACTTAGGTCAAGTAAACTGTGGGCACTAACACCCAGGTCAAGTAAACTATGGGCACTAACACCCAGGTCAAGTAAATTATGGGCACTAACACCCAGGTCAAGTAAACTATGGGCACTAACACCCAGGTCAAATAAACTATGGGCACTACCACCCAGGTCAAGTAAACTATGGGCACTAACACCCAAGTCAAGTAAACTGTGGGCACTAACACCCAGGTCAAGTAAATTATGGGCACTAACACCCAGGTCAAGTAAACTGTGGGCACTAACACCCAGGTCAAGTAAATTATGGGCACTAACACCCAGGTCAAGTAAACTGTGGGCACTAACACCCAGGTCAAATAAACTATGGGCACTACCACCCAGGTCAAGTAAACTATGGGCACTAACACCCAAGTCAAGTAAACTGTGGGCACTAACACCCAGGTCAAGTAAATTATGGGCACTAACACCCAGGTCAAGTAAACTGTGGGCACTAACACCCAGGTCAAGTAAATTATGGGCACTAACACCCAGGTCAAGTAAACTGTGGGCACTAACACTGTATCCCATAGGTGTCTTCATGATGTAATAGGGCTGCTCATAACCTTTATGTTCTTATCCGCAGTACAAACGCAGTCTAGAGGCCAGCAGCCAGTCTTCCCAGCCTGTCATCTCCATGGAAGACATCCAGACCATCTTCTCAGACATTGAAACAGTCAGTGAGATCCACACAGAGTTTGTCAGGTCACTGGAGCCAAAAGTCCAGAACTGGACTGAAGAGGAACAGATAGGAGACATATTCAAAATTATGGTAAGATGGCTGAGATATATTTTAAAGAGCTGTTCTGTCAAAGGTAGATAAGTGTTGAAAAGTATGTTAGTTATGCTGTATGTTATTCCCATGTTTTGTCAGTGATACCTATATCATGCCAGTAATGTTCACGTATTATTGCTGTTGTTCATTGCTGAAGATAAAATAATTGGTGATTTGCCATGTCGGCATTGGCAGCTGTAATTCTCCATCTTAGATCAAGATGAGGGGAAAAGAGGGGGGGGGGGCATAGCACTTGGGCCTTATGGCTGATCTGTAGAGTGGAGAGGAAGTATTTTTGCTCCCCCATAGAAAATTCCTGTCTGAGGCCCTGCTCCATCTTCTGTAATCCTTGGTATGTTTAAATAGATTTGCTTGTCTTTCCTGTCCCATCCCAGTTTGTCAGTGTGTTTAGATATTTCCATTTTGTAAGTGTGTTTAGATATTTCAAGTTTGCCATTATGTTTAGATATTTCCATTTTGTCAATCTGTTTAGATATTTCCATTTTGTTAGTTTGTTTAGATATTTCCATTTTGTTAGTTTGTTTAGATATTTCCATTTTGTCAGTCTGTTTAGATATTTCCAGCTTGTCAGTGTTTAGATGTTTTCAGCTTGTTAGTGTTTAGATGTTTCCAGTTTGCTAGTCTGTTTTTCCATTTTGTCATTCATTTGGATATTTCTCTTTTGGTCTCTCACTCTGTTACTTTTAAAAAAATTTTTTGCCTTTGGGTTTTCCAGTAATTGTCAGGTTCTTTAAAAGTACAAATATTCAGGTGTAAAAAACCCTATTGAAAGTAATTAGACAGGTGAGACATCAGTTTCTAAAATACTGATATCATATATTTGGAGTTAGAGGAAAAAGAAGACAGAAGGTTGTAGGAACCTTTTGATATGTTTCCTCTGTGTGTGTGTGTTTGTATGTGTCTTTACTTTGTTGTGTATGTTCATGAGCTGAACACTGGATCATTAGCTTGGAAACTTGAAATGGTTGTGATATAACATCAAGAGTGTCAGGCATGCATGAGACTGATGTAGGCACAAGCTGAAATATTGTACATTTGTTTTGTTACCGGATAAATAGAAGTTTGCTACCACTTTACAGCTAGGAAAGTTAAAGAGTCTTCCATCTTCCTCCTTCTCCAGTCTCTGTCAAATATCAGGCATAGTTTATTTGAAAATATTTATTATCTCTTTGGACACCTTGTCTTTTTTTTTTTTTCAAGCAAGATTAAGCAGGAGTTGTGGTAGGGAAGTCCTTACTGCAGAAGAAAAATTAAAGAAGTCCTCAGCTTGTAGCTTCCTTGAGGACTGTGTATCCTGTGTTCACAATCCCTGTTACATAAAGATTCTTGTGTTTAAGCTACGTAGCTTCCATGCTTGGTTCTCTGCTACTATCAGGTCATCTTATGAACCAGTGAATCATTTTGAAGTTTATGGCTGTTAAAGGCCAGCTCAGAGATAAAATTTTGTTCTTCCCATAAATCATTTCTATTGTTCCCAGTGTGTGTTGGAAATGTAGGCCTTAGGTGATGATTGTAATCTGTCATTCCATGGTCCAGTTATTGGGTTATGGAAGCTTTCCTTTGTATAAAATGAGGGAGAACTGTCAAGAGTTGATGACAAACTTACTGTAACAGAATCTTCTTCTTCTTCTTTGAGCAGTTGCTGAATTCAGCAGCTTTCTGAGTGACTGAGGCTCACTGCTGCGGACAAGGCATGTCCCCATTCCTTTCCGTCCTTGAACTTTTCTTGCCAGTTGTTGGTTTTCTTCTTGGTTGTCTCACCATCTTTGTTCAGGTCTGACTCTTATGGTCTGTCCCCTTTCATCACTTCAGTATAGGCCATCTCTGTTTGTGTATCCTCCATTATGTCTATGAGGCACCTCAGTCTATTGTTTTTTTTTTATAATGGCTGTTATAAGTGGATAGTTAAACAATGTGTAGGTTTCTTTGTTACTGCTTGTCTTCCATTAGTGTGTTATAGGTTCTGTTACTGGTCCGTAAATTCTTCTGAGGATTCTGTTCTCAAATGTTTGTATTTGGTTTTCTTCATGTTTAGATGTACTCCATGTTTCAGAACCAGAATGCAATGGAATATCAGATAAAGTATGGTAAATCTGAAGTTTGTAATCATAGTTATATGTATATGTGGTTTTATCTTGTGTTAAGCAACATTTGCTAGAACAGTGTCAGTGGTTTTGGTGTTGCTGTTGTTCTGTCTCAGTGGAACCATCAGCAAGTGTTCTGGCAGCTAATGTGGTTAAGGTGTTGAAGAAGCAGAGCACTGTAACAAGGTGGGTAGAGCGTTATGTTGGTTATCTCTGCACCCGTGAGTGGAGCTAAAACAGCAGGAAAAGCTGCAGTGTTTCTTTGGCAGGCTTCACAATCGTGGGGGGGACTGTGGTGATCCCTGGCCCCCTACTGCTAGGCTGAGAATGTTACTGAGTTCACTGTAGGGACAAGGGTCTTGCTCAGCTGTGGTTTGGTAATCCTGGTGCAAGCAGTCAGCTGATTGCTAACCAGCACCTCAGAGGTCTTATCCTGCAACAGTTTAGCACAGCTTTCAGCTCTCAGACATGGCACATAGCTACCACCCTTATCAGACACTTAACACAGAGTGACCATGGACAGTGCTTGATATTCTACATGTAAAGATAATCCTGTCTGCCTTAGAGACACATAGGGATATGGTGTTAATGCCCATATTTTCCATGTACTGTAACATTATTACAGACCTCACTCAAGCATTCTCAAACAAGAACAATGAGTAGTAAAAGTTACAGAAATACAGGATCATTACTCTAGTTTAATATGCTTTTCATAACCTTTTATTATTTTTGTGTGTGTGTGGGATAATACGTTTCTACATCAGAAATTGGTGATGTATATCTGTTTTTGTAGTTACTGGTCACATGCAGACAATGTAAACCTCACTCATTGGCTAATTCTCAGATTTCCAAACTGATTGATTTCGGCAAGTACCTGAACAACTACCAGCAGGCAGTGAGCACTATACACAGGTGTTGTCAGGAGAGTGATAAGTTTGCCAAGCTTGCCACAGTAAGTGGTGGTTACAACACAGAGGGTGGTGGGAATCTTCAGATGTAGTAGTGTTGATGTTGTATCCTTTAGGTCACTTTGAATCTTGTTTTGTCAAGTTTGCCGTGGTGAATAATAGTTAAAACACACAGGGGAGAGTAGGAACATTTAGATGCAATATTCCTGATGTTTTATCTGTTACATCGCCTTGAACTTGACTTGCGGTCCTGCCATGGTAAGTAGTTAGTACAGACACAACAAGGAAGGACCTGATGATACAGTGTTGCTGGGCTACTTTGAAACTTATCTTCCTAAACTTGCCATGTCAAGCAGGTAGTTAAAATACAAAGGTTGGAGAGACTTTCACAAGTTGCTGATATTATATCTGTGAGGCCACTTAGAAACTTGTTCTTCTGGTTTTGTGAGGCGCAATTTAATCTGGCCTAAGATTTATGTCTGTCTTCACACGAGATGCACAAAGAATTTTGATTTGTGTTTTACATCCTTTGGTTTGAGTTAGTTTTTCCTTCTTCTGCAACTTCCCCGATATATTTATTCTATTTTTTTGACCACCCAGTGTATGTTTCTTTAGAGAAAAAGCACATCTTTTCTGTTTCTAATTTTATATGTGTTTTTTATTCTGTCTGTTCAAGTCTCACTATCATAATATAAGACTTATTTAACAAAATACTACAAGACTCTTTACACCTGTTAAGTCAATGTTGTATCAAGGTATCTTGACTAGAGATTTCAGCAGTGTGTATACATGTTGGTGTCAGTGTTGTTCCAAGGTATCTTGACTTTCTCTGTTTCTGTCAGTATCTGTCCATTTGCATGGGTTTTTTTTTTCCCACCCCTTCACAAAGTTTTTCTCTGAAACCTTGTCCTTGATAACAATATTTACTAGTTTCTGCAAACTGCTTTTATTTTCTATTACCAGAGCATATCTCAGATTTTTTGTATTGTGGTCTTCTGTGTGCATTTATTCTGAACTTTTAACCCCTTTTGTGTTTTTTTGCTGTATAGCAACAGCAGGTCAGGTGACTGTCCACGCCCATGTCTTACTTCCTGCTCTGTCACTGAAAGTTTGCCCATGTGATAGTTCACTGTCTTTGATCCCAGTGCATGGTTTTAATAACTCTCATATCTTTTTTCTTCTAAATGTGGCTTTCAAGCATGCTTGCCTAACTAATAAAACAGTGAGTGTGACAGGGGTGTGTACTATCTCCAGATCTTTTTTCTCTGTACAGCGAGAATATTCTAATAATGATCATAGGAGAGCCAGGTATAAAAATAGGAGGATATAATATTAACAACCTTCGGTATGCTGACAACACAGTACTGATAGCTGAGAACCAACAAGACCTGCAAAATCTCTTGGATAAAGTTGCCAAAGAAAGTGAACAGAAAGGCCTTACTTTGAACATCAAAAAGACAGAGACTATGGTTATATCTAAGAAACAGAATCCACCAGAATGCAGTATGAAATTAAATGGAACTATTTTAAATCAGGTGCAGAAATTCAAATACCTTAGAGCAGTAATAACTTCAGATGGGAAATGCAGAACAGAAATTAGGAACAGAATAGGCCAAGCAAAGCCTGCATTTCAGAGGATGAGAAATATCCAACACATTCCTATCAATGAATGTTAGAAAACGAGTCCTAAAATGCTATATTGAACCTATTTTATTATATGGAAGTGAATCATAGACAATAGGCAAGTCTGCACAAAAGTCATTGGAAGCAGCAGAAATGTGGTTTATTAGAAGAAAGTTACGAATTCCCTGGACAGCAAAAATAACTAATGGAGAATATTTGAGAAGAGCTGGAGACAGAAAAAATCTTGTCAAAAAATAAGAGAGACAATGTACTTTCATAGGACATGCAATGAGAAGAGGGGGCATTGAAAATATTATAACAACAGGAGAAACAGAGGGAAGAGGAGCCAGGGGAAGACCTAGAGAAATGATACTGGACAGTCTGACGGGATGGTGTGAGAGGAGATCACCAGCTGAGCATATGGCCTGCATGAAGGATCGTGTACTCTGGAGAAGCATAATAGCCAACGCCAGTTGGCATGGCACCTGATGATGATGATAATGATGATAATGATGATGATTGCCTATCTGCCTACATAACTTGCATGCCTACTTGTCTAATTTAATTATGTCTCACCCTGTCTTACATATATAAATAAGTATGTCAGGACTTGGGTAAGAGCCTTGATGTGTAGAGCTGTAGCACTGAAGATAACAAGATCAATAGTTATGGTCTGATCACGGCCTAGCATATATTTACTTAGTAAAATACACAAAGAATGTAGAGAGATATTCAGACTTGGTATTTTATATAAGCATATTTGTTTTTTTTTAAATGTATATCTATAGCAATATGCATACAAAATGCAAACAATAAAAAATTTTAAAAAAAAGATTAGAGACAATGTTTATTTTGAATAATGAGAAAAAAACACATGAAGATGTGTTCAGAGAATCTAAAGCTAATTGAAATCATAAGTGAAAAGGCAATCAGAACTTATGAACATGTCATTGGAAGATAGAAGTTGGAGCATCAGACACAAGCACATTAATTCTCATGTTTCAGTTTATGTTTGGTTAGTAGAAGCACATGATTTCATATTTACAGTCTGTGTTTGGTTAATTTTTTATAAACTTAATATTGAAGAAGGCTGGCTAGTAAAGAGGATTAAACAGAGAAAATTTAAATATTTTGGACACTAAATTCTCATGACTTTTAATATGAGAATTTAGAGAAGAAGGTCTTGGAAGGGTACATAATGGGAAAAAGAAAGAGAGGTTGGCCAAGCCGAAGATGGCTGTAAGGCATCGTTGATAATCTGCAAATGGATGCATCAGCAGCAGGCTGTCTTTACAACTGGGAGGCCTACAGGAGAGCTATTAGGGAAGCAAAGTTCCACAAGGGAAATTCAAATGACTGACTGACTGACTGACTGTTTGGTTAAAAGTTAAAATTATTTGTGTGAAAGATGAAAAACAGCTCAAGAAGTAGAAAACATTTTAGCGCTTGAAAACATATGTGAAAGGAAAATGCACTGTATACAATAGAATGAATTCAAGACCAGCACAGAGATAAGGAAGATGAGCGCACAACATCCTGTCTCGTCGGTGATCAGAAGAAGAATATGGACATATATTGACCATATGATGGGAAGAAACAATCAGACAATCCCAAAACAAGATTCGGAGGGATAGGACAAAGAAAAAGAAGTTGACCATGGGAAACTACAGAGAACATCGTTGAGAGGGACAAAATCAGTGAGAATAATGTCCCATGATGAGGTTGAAGAACTTTATGAAAACAGGAAAGCATGACCAACTACAATGTGAGCCCTGTGTGATGTTTAATAACACAGGTAGGATGTAAGATGTAAGATCTGGTTGAACTGGAACATATCATTTCACATTTACGTACTTATGAATTGTACTTAAACAAATTTCGTTGCCCTCATTTACCTCTCCATATTGGAGTCTTGTGGAATTGGCACATACACTGGTCAGCCATTGTAAACAAATAACAGTTCAGAACACTGCTGCTACTCACTGTAGTGACAAATACTCGAGATGGTATCAGCACAAATGCACGATCTCTGTAGCACTGGCGAAGATCCTGAGATAGAGAACTTCCTAGTTTGCATTCTGGCACATGAAAGAAGGTCAAAATACTGCTCCCCCAAATAAAAAAAGTAGCTGTCAAAAAAAAAAAATATGCTCATAATGAACATATTGCTGGAACATAATATCAGACGTGGGGTGGCCAGACAAGAGCGCTACAGCAGGAAGCAAAGAAGGCTGGTTAATCAACACAGAACTGGTACTGTCAGCCGCCTAACACTGATGGAAATATTGAAGATGGGATTGGAGAACTTATGGACTAATCTTCCAATGTGCAATGAGAGTGATCCATTGACTGATTCTTTACTGACCATCTAGGCTTTGCACCCATATAATATGATTTGCTCAGTGTAACCAGTAGTCACCCAGTTATAGAAGATTGGTACCTTCTGGGGCTAGAGAAGGATGGACAGCCCGCTGCTATTTACCAGCAAGTCAAGGAAAATACGGCCGCTAACACGGCATCCCAGAGGTGCCTCTATGACATGACAGGTCTGCATTCTTTTTTTTTTCATCTAATGTCAGTCATTTTCTTGTGTAAGATCACCCAAGCTTGGTCAAAACATTTGAAGTTTTTACATGATAAAGTTTTATTAATCACATTTAGAGCACCTAATGGCAACAGGGAAGATCAAAGGTAAAAGAGACAAAGGTAGACAGAGAGAAAAGATATTTGAAGGTTTGGCATCCTGGCATGGGAGATGCTCGGTGACAAGCCTGTTGAGATGCACAAGGGATCGAGGGTTATAGAGGGACATGATATCCTACACCTGTCAGCAGGGACCTTGAGAAAAGAGAAGAGAAGAGAAGAGAGAGAGAGAGAGAGAGAGATTATGGCATCTCTTTCCAGACCTGAACCATGGACCATGGCATGAGAAGAGAGTGCACTAACAATTGCAGTATTCAGGTGCCCCAATAGGGTTTAGTATTGAGGAAAACAAAAAAGTTTTCAGAAAGTAGAAAAGTCTAGTTTAATTTAGATGTTGTTTTGCATATAGACTTTTATTTGCTTTATGTTTGACTAGTCATGTAGTATTTGTTTGTGATGTGTTATAAAAGTCAGCTTGTATCTCTCCTTACAGATGATCACAGTTACTACTACCATGAAGGAAGTGACAAGTTTAGAAGGTACGCAGAGCACAGTGACACAGCCAGTGATAAGAAGCCATTTGCCTGTTAAAGTGTCCATGTGTAAAATTAACTTGAAATCGTGCCATGCCTTATCTATCTCTTTCTCACTTGTTATCTCATTTTCACTCATTCTCATCCTCTTTGTTTGCGTTTGATTTTATATCCTTCCTTCCTTCCTTCCTTCCTTATCCTTCCTTCCTTTTCCTTCCTTCCTTTTCCTTCCTTCCTTCCTTCCTTCATTTTCTTGTTTAATTAATTCTACTAAAGATTGCTCTATAACCTGAAAGATGACAGAAGAACTTCTGTTTTGTTTACAGGTGCACTTTTCAAGCCTGTACAAAGGGTTCAGAGGAACACACTTGTGCTACATGTAAGCATCTGTTCCTTGTGTATATATGTCATTGTGTGAAGATTTCACATACCAGTTTAACATGTAAGAATGTACTGCTGTGTTGTACTGATGCTTAAAGTGTTATTTACCAGGGCTTGTTCACACCAGGAAGTCTGATGTCTGATCTTTATTTCATCTTAGACCTTGTTAGTTTTCAGACCGCTGGCCTAACCATGTCTTCTTCTTCTTCTTCTGCTATCTCCCTGGAACGGCCAACTGGTGTTCTTTGCAGCCAGTGAGGTGAATGTGGTGAGACACTGTGTCTTGTCATAATGGGAGTGGTTTGTGGTGAGCTATTAGACACTGTGTCTTGTCATAATGGGAGTGGGTTGTGGTGGGCTATTAGACACTGTGTCTTGTCATAATGGGAGTGGGTTGTGATGGCTATTAGACACTGTGTCTTGTCATAATGGGAGTGGGTTGTGATGGGCTATTAGACACTGTGTCTTGTCATAATGGGAGTGGGTTGTGATGGCTATTAGACACTGTGTCTTGTCATAATGGGAGTGGGTTGTGATGGCTATTAGACACTGTATCTTGTCATAATGGGAGTGGGTTGTGGTGGGCTATTAGACACTGTGTCTTGTCATAATGGGAGTGGGTTGTGATGGCTATTAGACACTGTGTCTTGTCATAATGGGAGTGGGTTGTGATGGGCTATTAGACACTGTGTCTTGTCATAATGGGAGTGGGTTGTGATGGCTATTAGACACTGTGTCTTGTCATAATGGGAGTGGGTTGTGATGGCTATTAGACACTGTATCTTGTCATAATGGGAGTGGGTTGTGATGGCTATTAGACACTGTATCTTGTCATAATGGGAGTGGGTTGTGATGGCTATTAGACACTGTATCTTGTCATAATGGGAGTGGGTTGTGATGGCTATTAGACACTGTATCTTGTCATAATGGGAGTGGGTTGTGATGGCTATTAGACACTGTATCTTGTCATAATGGGAGTGGTTTGTGGTGAGCTATTAGACACTGTGTCTTGTCATAATGGGAGTGGGTTGTGGTGAGCTATTAGACACTGTGTCTTGTCATAATGGGAGTGGGTTGTGATGGCTATTAGACACTGTGTCTTGTCATAATGGGAGTGGGTTGTGATGGCTATTAGACACTGTGTCTTGTCATAATGGGAGTGGGTTGTGATGGCTATTAGACACTGTATCTTGTCATAATGGGAGTGGGTTGTGGTGGGCTATTAGACACTGTGTCTTGTCATAATGGGAGTGGGTTGTGATGGCTATTAGACACTGTGTCTTGTCATAATGGGAGTGGGTTGTGATGGGGTATTAGACACTGTGTCTTGTCATAATGGGAGTGGGTTGTGATGGCTATTAGACACTGTGTCTTGTCATAATGGGAGTGGGTTGTGATGGCTATTAGACACTGTATCTTGTCATAATGGGAGTGGGTTGTGATGGCTGTTAGACACTGTATCTTGTCATAATGAGGGTGGGTTGTGGTGGGGTATTAGACACTGTATCTTGTCATAATGGGAATGGGTTGTGATGGCTATTAGACACTGTGTCTTGTCATAATGGGAGTGGGTTGTGATGGCTATTATACACTGTGTCTTGTCATAATGGGAGTGGGTTGTGATGGCTATTAGACACTGTGTCTTGTCATAATGGGAGTGGGTTGTGATGGCTATTATACACTGTGTCTTGTCATAATGGGTGGGTTGTGGTGGGCTATTAGACACTGTGTCTTGTCATAATGGGAGTGGGTTGTGATGGCTATTAGACACTGTGTCTTGTCATAATGGGAGTGGGTTGTGATGGGGTATTAGACACTGTGTCTTGTCATAATGGGAGTGGGTTGTGATGGCTATTAGACACTGTGTCTTGTCATAATGGGAGTGGGTTGTGATGGCTATTAGACACTGTATCTTGTCATAATGGGAGTGGGTTGTGATGGCTGTTAGACACTGTATCTTGTCATAATGAGGGTGGGTTGTGGTGGGGTATTAGACACTGTATCTTGTCATAATGGGAATGGGTTGTGATGGCTATTAGACACTGTGTCTTGTCATAATGGGAGTGGGTTGTGATGGCTATTATACACTGTGTCTTGTCATAATGGGAGTGGGTTGTGATGGCTATTAGACACTGTGTCTTGTCATAATGGGAGTGGGTTGTGATGGCTATTATACACTGTGTCTTGTCATAATGGGAGTGCGTTGTGGTGGCTGTTTGTTTCAGTCAATGAGTGGGGCTAAAAAAATAAGGAGCATGCGGTACTTATTATGCAGACTCTGCTGCAATGGAAACTATAACAATCCATGGCCTGTTAGCCAGGCTAGGCCTGTTACTGTGGACACCAGTGGAGAAGTAGGGCAGCCCTTATCCTGGCATGTCAGCTGTGGGTTGCCAGCAGATAAATCAAACCAACAGTGTCTTGTACAAGTAGTCATTTTCACTTTTCAGGGGTTAAGAGTGGTGGAGTGGTTAGTACAGTGATTTCTCATGGTGATGGTTGGTGGTTTGAATCCAGCCAGAGACACCGCAGTCACCCAGTTGTTGAAATGGCTTCTTTTGGAGATGGAGAAAGAAAGGCAGATCACATCAGCCTTTATTATGCCGACATGGCATGCCTACCTGCATTCTCATGTCAGTTGTTAACCTCTCTTATCAAACATTATCATCAGAAGGAAGTTATATATACAACCAACATACAACATTAACCACTTTAAAGCTTTCTTTGCCTGATTCAGAACAATAACAGTTTTGTATGGTTCATATTCCAGATCTGTGAGTCAGGCACTTATATAAATGACACTTGTCCTGCAGGGTTAATTCATTTCAAATTAACCCCAACCTGCAATGTTTGGTTATAAACAAATAGACTTTAGGCACTCTTATCATAGCAGTTTTTTTTGTTGGCAAGATGCATGTAATTAGATTTATGTATTAAGAAACTTGGTTGACTTAGGTAGTAAGGAAGTGAATCACTGATGTTTTAAATATAAAGATTAAGACTTACTGGCCTGTTAATAATCCCTCTCCCTTGCTCTGCTTTCATACCATATATTATGTGTTGTTTTTGGATATGAGTACATAAAACTAAATACAGGCAGCCCCTAAGTTATAAGCATTTGACTCACATAGTTATGAAGACCCCTCTCCAAGCCTATTAAAAATTTAAGTTATGTACAATGGTTTGTTACAGCAAACAGGTGCTGCTTTGTGGCGTGTTTGAAAATGTTGCACATCTACAGTGGGTTGTCAGTTTTTGTTGTTGTTTTTTCATATATAGAAAGGTATACTGGATGCTATATGCTATATAACTGTTCCTGCTTACATACAGATTCAGCTTAGGAGTGGAACTCGCTCATAACTTTGGGACTGCTTATATATAGTATATGCATCCACACACACATATACACACACACAGCCATGGTTTGGTGGATTTATGTAAGCCTCGTTTGTCTATTTTGATGTGGCCCTCCGGTTTGGCTCTTGCTGCTAGTTATGTTGTTTTGGTTGACACCAGCATAAACCAGATAGTATGAAATACATAACAGTAGTGATGATAGTATATCCGAGCAGTGATGCTGGGAGGAAAGATAAGCTAGGCCAGGGTGATAGCACTGTTATCTGGAGCGGCAGACCAGATCTAACCAAGACCGTATTCCACCTTTCAGTTGGTGCTCCTAGTATCTGGAGCATCAGACCAGATCTAACCAAGACCGTATTCCACCTTTCAGTTGGTGCTCCTAGTATCTGGAGCATCAGACCAGATCTAACCAAGACCATATTCCACCTTTCAGTTGGTGCTCCTAGTATCTGGAGCATCAGACCAGATCTAACCAAGACCATATTCCACCTTTCAGTTGGTGCTCCTAGTATCTGGAGCATCAGACCAGATCTAACCAAGACCGTATTCCACCTTTCAGTTGGTGCTCCTAGTATCTGGAGCATCAGACCAGATCTAACCAAGACCGTATTCCACCTTTCAGTTGGTGCTCCTAGTATCTGGAGCATCAGACCAGATCTAACCAAGACCATATTCCACCTTTCAGTTGGTGCTCCTAGTATCTGGAGCATCAGACCAGATCTAACCAAGACCATATTCCACCTTTCAGTTGGTGCTCCTAGTATCTGGAGCATCAGACCAGATCTAACCAAGACCGTATTCCACCTTTCAGTTGGTGCTCCTAGTATCTGGAGCATCAGACCAGATCTAACCAAGACCATATTCCACCTTTCAGTTGGTGCTCCTAGTATCTGGAGCATCAGACCAGATCTAACCAAGACCGTATTCCACCTTTCAGTTGGTGCTCCTAGTATCTGGAGCATCAGACCAGATCTAACCAAGACCATATTCCACCTTTCAGTTGGTGCTCCTAATAATAAGCATTCATTCATTCATTCCTTTGCATGTCCCTTGCGGAACTTTGCCTCCCAAACAGCACTCCTGTAGGCCTCTCGGTTGTGAGCAAGATGGCCTGCTGCTGCTGCATCCATTTCCAGATCATCAACGATGTCTTGCAGCCATCTTCGTTTCGGTCTTCCTCTCTTTCTTTTTCCCATTATGTATCCCTCCAATATGGTCTTCTCTAAATTATCATGACGTTTAATGTGGCCAAAATATTTAAGTTTTCTCTCTTTAATCCTCCTTACTAGCCAGCCTTCATCAATATTAAGCTCTTGCAGTATAGATATATTTGTTCGTTTTTGTGTCCACGATATTTGGAGAACTCTTCTATAGCATTTACATTCAAAGGCATTTATGTGCTTCTCAGCTGTTTTGTTAAGTGTCCAGGTCTCACAGGCATATGTTGCGATGGGAAAGATGCATGCCCTTAAAAATCTTATTTTTGTGGTTCTGTCTGCTCCTCTCCACAGATTCTTTATTTGTTTTACTTTCTGAAGAGCAATAGATGTCCTCCTTTTAATTTCCCTCATTGTATCTCCATTATTAGTTAGTAGTGATCCAAGATATTCAAAACTCTCCACTTCTTCCAGTTTTTCCTCATTGATACATATTTCAGTTGCCTTGTTTGTTTTATCAGTTGTCATCACTTTAGTTTTCTTTGCATTAAGATAGAGGTTCTGCTCTTCGCTGTTCTTGCGGACTGACATAATCAGTTTTTCCATTCCTTCTTGTGTTGTGGACAGCAATACTGTGTCATCAGCATATCTAATCTCTGGTATTTCATAACCTCCAACTGTTATGGCATCGTAATATTCTTTGTCTACATCTTCTCTAACATTCCTCATTATATTTTCAGTATACAAGTTAAATAAGTAGGGTGACAATATGCACCCCTGACGGACCCCTTGTTTTATGTCAAACCAAGTTGTTGTTTCACCATTTATTCTTACTGCTGCTTGTTGGTCTAAATACAGCAGTGATGTTAATTGTATCAAATGTGTTGGAAATCCCATTTTTTCCATTATTTCCCAAAGTTTCTGGTGTTGTACACAATCAAATGCCTTTGAGTAGTCTATAAAGGATAAATATAGATTCACATTAAACTCCCTGCATTTCTCTATTATTAATCTTAGATTGAATATATGATCTCTTGATCCTCTTCCTTGCCTGAAGCCAGCTTGGACCATATTGACTTCTTCTTCTATTTTCTTTCGAAGTCTACCCATTATGATTTTTAACAGAATTTTACTGGCATGACTAATCAGGGCAACAGTTCTGTAGTTGGTGCATAATTTCAGGTTACCCTTTTTTGGCAGTGGAATGAATACAGTTCTTTTCCATTCTTTTGGCCAAATACCTGAATGCCATATCTTTTTACATAGTGCATGATAGATTGTTGCACATTCCTTTCCTCCTGCTTTAATAAATTCAGCGGTTATCTCATCACATCCTGGTGATTTACCATTTTTCAGACTCTTTATTGCCCATAAAACTTCTTCCATTGTCGGCTCGGGTTCTTTCTCCTGCAATAATAATTCACACTGTTGATTTCTGCTTCTACAGTCGGTTGTTTCATACATTCTTTTGCAATAGTCCTTCCATCTTTCCAGAATATCCTCTGTCTCTGTCAGGGTATTCCCCATCTCATCACAAATTACATTTAGCTTAGGTGTGACATGTCTCGTCAATGTCTTCATTTCTTTAAACATTTCACTATCTCTTCCACACCTCTGATGTTCTTCTATTCTTTCACAACAATCTTGTATGTATTGTTTTTTGTCTTTTCTTATGTTTCTTCGTACTTCTTTTGTTAAAGTTTTATATTTATCTTTGTTGTTGTTTGTCACTCGCCACTGTGTCTTCATTTCTCTACATTGTTTTATCAGTTCTAGTGTACCTGCTGTGATCCATCCATTCTTTTGTGTTTTCTTTACTGGAACCATGTCTTTAGCTGTTGTTACTAAGATATCTTTGGCCTGCGTAGCCAATTCATCTGGTGTCATCTCTTCCTGTACAGCCATCAGGATTTCGAAACGGTTCTTCACTTCTATACCGTATTGTTCTGGTATATTTGTAAGGTCAAAGCGGAGTGGTCTTGATCCCATAACTATCTTTTTTATCTTTATCTTCATGTCTGCTATTAATAACTCATGGTCCGTGTCACAATAAGCACCTGGCAAAGTTTTTGCTGATGTTATGCTGGACCTCCACCTTCTCTGCACTAAAATGTAATCTATTTTATTCCTGGTTTTCCCATCAGGTGATGTCCATGTGTAAAGTCTTCTTGGATGTTGTTTAAAAAGTGTGTTAGCGATCATTAGCTCATTTTCCATACAAAACGCCATTAGATTGTCACCTGCCGCATTTCTGTGTCCTATGCTAAATTTCCCTACAACATGTCCTTCATCTTCTGCTCTTTCTGTACCAATTTTTGCATTAAAATCACCCATTATAAATACAATATCATTTTTCCGTACCTGGTCCATTGTCGTCTGCAGTGTGTTATAAAAATGTTCTACTTCATCCTCTTCTGCTGCTGATGTAGGTGCATATACCTGGATGACTGTTACATTTCTAGGAATGCCCTTAAGTCTGATTGTTAGGATTCTATCACTTACTGGATTGTAACCTAGTAATGCTTTTGATGTTGATTTGTCCAAATAAAAAGCCACTCCATTCTTTCCTCCTACTTCTCCGCCAGAATATATAAATATATTATCATTCTCGCTCTTAAAGTGTCCTGATCCTTTCCATCGATGTTCGCAGATTCCCAAAATGTGTATCCGCGTTCGTTTCATCTCGTCACTTATTACTTGATATTTTCCCTCATACATACTTCTTACATTCCATGTTCCTACTCTTATTTTTCTTTTTAGTTTGATACAGGGGTTTTCCTTGGTAACACCGTCAGGATTTTGTCCGTCATCACAATTACTAGTACCGACCTCTGCCTCACACTCTTCCCCAGTGTTAAAATTAGATCTATCTGGCCTGGGGGACTCACCACCAGATCTTTTTCCTATTTGACTTTCCATGATTGCTGCTTGGGTTTCTTGGTATGTTTCCAGAAGGTAGTTTACCATTGCTTTCCTTCCGGGCAGTGACTGTACTAGTCAGTGATCGTAGCCATTGTCCCTACATTGAGATCATCTGCCTACCATCATAGAATGGTGACCATAACCAACATTATCTGTCAGCTGCTCTCCCATTCCATCCACCACCTGCTCCCATGGCTTCACGTCACCCTGATCGGGGGGCTATACGGGTACTCCACCTTGCCCAAGGGTGTCCCGTAGACTGACGGAGGTAAGGAGGCGTCTTACTTCTCCTTTGATAGGGGATACCCCTACCCCGCTAACCGCATAATAATAATAAGCACTTCCTGGTTAATGAGGGTAGGGTTTTCCCATGGTTATCATGACAGAGGAGTCTTCTGAGAGGCTTACTCTTTAGGGGGTCCAAGCTTACGCCGTTCGAACAAAGCGCGGTAACTACCCCAGTCTGATATGATCCATCGTGTTCAAACACCTTCAGTTTTTTTTTCAATATTTTTCAATATATTTTGTTATAAGAGTACATCTCATATAATCATAACAAGCTTACCGTTTTTAAATTCATCATCATTAGCTCTCTGCACTTCAAAAGGAGCATAAGGCATCAACGAAGGTTCCCCGGCTACTCCAGTCTTAAGCAAGCTGGGATACCTCAAACCATGTCTTTCCCGCTTCCTTTAGTTCTTTCTGTATTGTACGTCTCCATGTCCCTGTTGGCCTGCCTTTCTTTCTTTTCCATTGAGGTGTCCAAGTCAAGGCAGTATACGGGTGTCTTGTTTTTTTCAGTTCATATTATGTGGCCCAGCCATTTCCATCTTCTTCTTCTGACCTCTTTAGTAATGTTCTCTGTGCCCATTCATTTGGTTATTTCCTCATTTGTCGCTTTTTAAAAATTGCCTGTCATTTATTTTGTCACTCTCCAGGACCTGATCAAATACACGCCGGAGGACCACCCAGACTACAAGTCCCTGCAGAAAGCTCTGAGGTTGTCCCAGCACATCATTGAAAACTTTGGCACTTCCATACCTCAAAGCATGAATGTAAGCAAAAAACATGAATGTAAGCAAAAAACATGAATGTAAGTGAAAAACATGAATGTAAGCAAAAAACATGAATGTAAGTGAAAAACATGAGTGTAAGCTAGAAACATGAATGTAAGATAAAAGCTGGAAACAGCCACCCACGTATATCTCAGACTTAAAGTCTTTTTATTAATGAAACTAAGTAAAAATTAGTGTCCTACATTTTTTCTTTCTCTTTTTTTTTTCACAATTGTTATGTCTTAGAAATATATAAATGGAACATAGCAAAGATATATGGTAAATCATGGCTTTTTTTAATCTTTGAAGATGTTACCAACATAAGTGGATGTTAGAAGATATAACTGAAACAAATGGATGTTAGGAGCTAGTACTGAAACAAGTGGATGTTATAAGACATTATTGAAACAACTGAATGTTAGATGATATAACTGAAACAAGTGGATGTTAGATGATATATCTGAAACAAGTGGATAGTAAAGAACCAACAAAAGTGAAAATCTCTTGCTAACAGTAGCCCATGTGTCTTGGACACCAAAGGGACAAGAAGGATATAGTGAAGTAACAGAACTTTCATAGTTAAGAGAACTTTCATAGCTAAGAGAAGTGGTGTTCGTTGTATAGAAAAGTATCAAGGAGTATTATAGAGATGTTAATAGAAGTGGTGTCTTAGTTTAACATGGTCCTTAATAGAAGTGGTGTCTTAGTTTAACATGGTCCTTAATAGAAGTGGTGTCTTAGTTTAACATGGTCCTTAATAGAAGTGGTGTCTTAGTTTAACATGGTCCTTAATAGAAGTGGTGTCTTAGTTTAACATGGTCCTCTTCAGTGATATGCTTATCTGTACCAGGAGAGATACACACAGGTGAGAGTTGGCCATCATCATCGTCATCGTCGTCATCATCATCGTCATCATCATCATCATGTGCCCTCTATCATTGTCAAGTATCACTGCAGTTTATATATACTTCTCTGCTTTTATAAAATATATTACTGGTGTGCTTCTTGGGAGGAGAAATGAGTGCTGGAGTGATCGTTTTGTGAAGTCCGTGGCTCAAGGGAGATTAAAACAAGAGTGATGGCAAAGTCATCACAGTCACAAAGCAAGACTGGCGACAGCCCTATTCCCCATCTCTCTACGGTGCTCCTGGTATTGCTTTTTTTTTTTTAAAACTGGGTTAGCAGAATATGGCTCATCACGGTCCTCATGGTAGTGGAGCCTGTCCAGAAGCTTGTGATCCACTCCAGGTCTTTAGACGAGCTCCGTAGCCCCAATTCCCCACCCAGTAACGGTAATGGTACTTCCAACATCATTGCGGCATCAGCGACGAAGATGCTAAGTTTGTACTTTCTGGGTAGATCAGAACAACAACTACAGTGATACTTTACATCCTTGCTAGTTCTCCATATTTTTCCCTTCTTTATGTCATCGTCATTTTTTTTTTTTCTAATAGAAAATTGCCCAGAATTTAGCAGAGGGACAAGTTGTTTTTTTTTGTTTGTTTCAGACTTGTTGCTTTACCTCCCTAAGGCTTTGTTTTGTCCAGAGTGTCAATAATTCATGTACTTGGCTCTGGGAATTTGAGTGGTCGAATTAGTAAATATGTTTGAGTGGTCGAATTAGTAAATATGTTTGAGTGGTCAAATTAGTAAATATGTTTGAGTGGTCGAATTAGTAAATATGTTTGAGTGGTCGAATTAGTAAATATGTTTGAGTGGTCAAATTAGTAAATATGTTTGAGTGGTCGAGTTAGTAAATATGTTTGAGTGGTCGAATTAGTAAATATGTTTGAGTGGTCAAATTAGTAAATATGTTTGAGTGGTCGAATTAGTAAATATGTTTGAGTGGTCGAATTAGTAAATATGTTTCAGTTGTCGAATTAGTAAATATGTTTGAGTGGTCGAATTAGTAAATATGTTTGAGTGGTCAAATTAGTAAATATGTTTGAGTGGTCGAATTAGTAAATATGTTTGAGTGGTCGAATTAGTAAATATGTTTGAGTGGTCGAATTAGTAAATATTCAGCCTTTTGGATTGCAGACAGTGAGCTGTATTTTCATTATCCTCTATTCGATAAGGAGTCTTGTTATTGCTATTGAATATATTCACCTGTGCTGGGGTATTTTTTTGTAAAGATCAGGGGTGGGTGGGTTCAGAATGTTACGATGATGAAAATGAGGAGGGTGATTATAAAACATTTTAATGTTTTCAAAATAGACTTAACTCTTTCCGTGCCTTTGGTCATTATAATGATGCTTCCAGTTTCCCATTGCTTACCAATGGTCATTATAATGATCGTTGGTTTGTTTCAATAAAACAACCGGTGTAACATTTAGATTGTACATATTTTGTCCGCGATTCCAGTGACAGTTTCAAAATGGCGAAAGAGTGCCTAGTTACGAGCAATGCCGAGCAAGGAAAAAAAACGAGAAGCATGGAAATTTTTCAGTTTTTGACGATGTAGATAGGGGTATGGACATAGCCTATGGCCACCCCACTGCTCTTGAATCCAAGTAGATCTAAACATATTTAGATGACTGGAGGAGTAGTTAGGAGGTTAGTTCAGACATTCATTCAGCGAGAATGCAACACAGAATCACAATACGAGATCGACAAGTAGATCTACACATCTCAGATGGTAATTAGTGCAGATCTAGACCTCGCTGATGGTGAGCTGGCCACAATCAGTGTCTAAAAACATCACATTACTTCTTTTTTCCTAAAAAACTCTGCATTTATGAAGTTTTCATTCATTTAGCTATACTTTGAAACATATTAAGTATACGGAAGTACATGGAAATACTGTTTTCCATTCCATTTTATAACTATACCCCCAGCCCTATCAAGACCCGCGTTTTTACTCTGGCACTCCACAACACGTCCGTGTTTCTTCCTCTGGCACGGAAAGAGTTAATACTTTCCCATATTATGTTCATCATCTTGTTTGTGTTGTTAGTGCTGTGACAAATACTTTCATCTTGCTGATATGTCATCATGGTTAAACATAGCCGTAGTGGTGTATAACAGCTGTGATGTTTAACCATGGTGGTACATAACTTTGGTGGTATGTCACAATGGTGATATTTTAACTGTGGTGATGCTCAGTTGAAGTGATCAAGAGCAGACAGGAACGGACATGTGTCTTGTCCACAGCATTGAGCCCTAGTGGCTTGGAAAGGTGCTGGGTTCAGAATCTGCTCATAGAAGAAGAAGAATAAGAAGATACTTAACTGTGGGGATATATAATTATAATGATGTATAACTGGTAATATATAACAGTGATGATAATAACAATGCAAATTAAAAAAAGAAACAACAAAAAACTGATTATATATATATATAATATAATGTTATATAACTGTTGTGATATATATGACCATGATAATATATAACCATAGCAGTAAATGACTGGTGATATATAACAGTAATGATATATAATCTTGATTATATATAACCATGATGATAGATATATCATGATGTTAAACTGTAACTGTTGCTCTCTCGCACAGAAACAACAAAGTCAGTTTTGTAGTTAAATGGTTTGCCCTACTCAGTCAGATGCACATTGATACTAAATTTGACTACAACGGTAAGTCATAAATTCTAATATATTTTTTTAAACTGTTGTTTTATTATTTCGTGATATTATTTTTAATGTTCTTAAAATCATCATCTTCATTATCATAATCATCATCATCATCATTGTCATACTACAGGCAAGTCTGATGCTCTGACCTCAGGTTAATCTTAGAAAAGATGACATCAGCAAGTCATTATATTGACTTCAGTGCAGAAGCAACAGAGATATAACCAATGTTCCCTCTAAGTCGTGCACCATGCACACAAACACACACACACACACACAAAGGCAAACAAAACTACCACTTTTACTTTTAAATTTATTGTTGCTTGTGCTGTGGTAGTGGTGAAGAAAAATATGACAGCATTACATGAGTTTGCTTTCTCAAATTCATTGTATTTTAGTAATTTTTTTTCTATGAGAACTTCAAATTATGCCTCTATGATTTGACATTAGTACACACATCTACACACAGAATTATTTCTGAGAATATATTCGCGCACTGGTTCAAACTCTTGCACATGAACTGCACAACCTTAGAGGGCACATTTATATAACCTTCTACCTTCACTTCAAGAAGCCATGTCACTTTCATTTCAGCTGCCTCTTTGCTTGTCTGCCTTCCTGTCTCTTCCCCCCCCCCCCCCCCCCCCCCCCCCCGGAGATTCTCATTAACTGGATTATTATATCTACATTTTTGGCCTCTTGAGTGCCATAGTGGTTAGTACACTGATCTCATTTGTGGAGGTTGGTAGTTCAAGTCTGGCCGGAAAGGAGGGGGATGGCTTCCCCCTCCATCCAGATCACTCAGCTTTTGAAATGGGTACCCTGCTGCTTCTGAAGATTTAGAAAGAACAGAACAGCCAGTCATGGAAACTCCATATCCCCTACAGGCTTCTATGCCATGATAAGACACTAACTCCATATCCCCTACAGGCTTCTATGCCATGATAAGACATTAACTCCATATCCCCTACAGGCCATGGTAAGACTATGTTGTTTTGGTTTTTTTTTTAAATCAGTGACTTAATGATCACAGTAAACAACCATGAGCTGCATATATAGTAAATTTTTATCCACAGGTTCCTTTAAATCTGAAAATTAATTCAAGGGTTCCTCCACAGTAAAAAAAGTGTGAGAGACACTGATCTGACTTTATTAGATCTCTTAATTGGTTCTGATAGCAGAATTCATTGATTGCTCCATATTCCAGATGACACCAAGCCTTCTAACAAAGATGACATTGATGAGCTTAAAGGCAAACTCAAGTCACAGAAGAGGGAGCTGAAGGCAGAGATAAGGAAGTCAGATGATAGAGATGTGAGTCAGTTATTTAGGGTTTTGTTTAACCTGTGTCTTCAAAGATTTTTACAGTTGATGGACCTTTCACAGTTGAGGATATGTTAGGATGTCCAAAATATCATCCTCTTATTTCATAACTAGGGTGGGGAATGATGATGATGATGTAGCATTCAGTGATCTGTAGCTGAGTTCCTGCATCAAGGTTTGCAAACCATGACTGATCAGCATCCTGTCCCAGCTCTCCACTGCTACACGCAGTAACAACCCCCACCTAACCAACGGAGCAAGGATCGCTGTAGTTCCCAAGGGTCGCTGTAGTTCCCAAGGACTGCTGTAGTTCCCAAGGACTGCTGTTGTTCCCAAATACTGTTGCAGTTCCCAAGGGTCACTGTAGTTCCCAAGGATCACTGTGGTTCCCAAGGATCGCTGTAGTTCCCAAGGGTCACTGTAGTTCCCAAGGATCACTGTAGTTCCCAAGGCAGTGGGGTCTGCTGTAGAAGCATTGCGCCTTTTCCTGCTCTTTTATCTCCCTTCATGGTCTGAAAAAATGGCTGCTGTAACTCTCTCCTCATTCAAACATAATGTATGTGCTTTAAGACTTTCACCGCATCATCAGCAAAGAAGATCAAGCTTGCAGCTCCAGGGAGATGGAACAAGAGCAAGAAAATAGTTATAGCAGCATTAGAACTGTAGTGATATTTGTTTTTAATGGCTTGGTTAAGAGGTTTGCAAATTTGAACTAGTACCTGCTGTAGGCACATATTTGTTCCATGCTGAATAGCATCATAAACCTTTTTTTTTTTTAACTCTATAGGCTTTCCATTTTTATTCAGTTTTTGGCAGTAAAAGGGTTAATATTAAAGCTTTGGATCACAAGATTTGCACAGGGTTTCATGGCCATGTGCTTTGAAGAAGATGGCAGGAAGGTCTCCTGATTTATTCAGAATGTAAGATGGGCCTGCGTGTCCAATTATTTACCCTTGAAAAATAAAGATTATTCATTCACTCATTCATTCATAAAGTTCCAGAAAATGATAAAAAAAAGTTTCCATATCTGTTCTTGGTAAAGTTCTGATATTATTTATTTATGAATATAATTTTGTTATAAAAAATATCTCAGTTTATTAATGTATAACACCTAATATGTTTCTATTTTAATTATCATGTTTATAGAAATAGCTATTTTTCATTAGTTTCCTTATCTCTTGATAAAAATCTTTATTTTATAACCTTCTCCATGCCTATTGCTGTTGAAACTGTTCTGACTATGACCCCTCTTATAAACTAAATTCGTGGAAAAACTAGTTTCTAAATAGTTTTGAAGGGTATGAGAAAACTATCTTCATGATACAAGTACCATGTGTTTGACAGTTTGAGAAGCTCTCTATTATATGAGGAATGCAATAAATCTTTCTTTTCCCTCTTCCCTCCCTCATCTTTCCAGAAACATCGGAGTCTTGTCAGTCTGGGAGGAGGAGTGACACGAAGTGTTGAGAAAATCAAAAAGAAGGTCAATCAGACAGTAAGTGGTTTTTTTTTTCTTGTTGCCTGATTGTTTTCATTTCATGTGCAGTGAAAGGAAGTTAGGATCAGAATTGCAAAAGCAGCATCAATCTTCAAGAATCTTGAGAACATATGGAATTCAAAAGTTATAAGCACAAAAACCAAGTTAAGACTATTCAATTCAAATGTAATATCCACCCTCATTTATGCATGTGAAAGCTGGAAAACAACTAAAGAAATAGAAAAGAAATTAGACTCTTTTGAAAACAAATGCCTAAGGAAAATACTCGGCATCAAGTGGAATGAATTCAAGAACAATTGCAGAGATAAGACAGATTACTGAACAACAACCAGTCTCATGGGTGATCAGGAAAAGGAGATGGACATATGTTGGTCACTTGTTGAGAAGAAATGATCAGAGAATCCCAAAACAAGCTAGCAAGTGGAACACAACAGGCCGAAGAAAAAGAGGCAGACCACGTGAAACTCTGAAGAGGACATTGTTAAGAGAGGCCAAATTAACAGGCATAAAATCCTTTGATGAGGTTGAAAGACTCACCGAAGACAGGAAAAATTGGCGAACTACTTTGCGAGCCCTATGTGACATTTAACAGCACGGGAAGGATATAAGATAAGATACTTTGTTGTTGTCTGATTGTTTTCATTTCATGTGCGGTGATACTTTCTTGTTGCCTGATTGTTTCCATTTCATGTGCGGTGATACTTTCTTGTTGCCTGATTGTTTTCATTTCATGTGCGGTGATACTTTCTTGTTGCCTGATTGTTTCCATTTCATGTGCAGTGATACTTTCTTGTTGTCTGATTGTTTTCATTTCATGTGCAGTGATACTTTCTTGTTGCCTGATTGTTTTCATTTCATGTGCAGTGATACTTTCTTGTTGCCTGATTGTTTTCATTTCATGTGCAGTGATACTTTCTTGTTGCCTGATTGTTTCCATTTCATGGTGCAGTGATACTTTCTTGTTGCCTGATTGTTTCCATTTCATGTGCAGTGATACTCAGGGATAGTTCTAGAGCATTGCTAAGTTTTACTTGAATAACTATTTTCCATAATGTACTAACAGATTTCTGTGTGCTGGTCATGGCACATCTCTGTGTTTAGAGGTATTCATGTATTTATTGTGTTCAGAACAAATGAGACAAACTGCATACAGGCTGTTCAAGTGGCACCAGAAGAGAAAGGTAAATGATCTACTCAGAGATGCCAAGGACTGCACAACACTAGGGTTGCCAACACTGTCAATATGGCATATATATAAAATGCATGAATGGAGATCTTACATAGGGATTCAGCTAAACTATCCAGTGAATACTCACATATTGCTCAGTGTATGTTACCTCTCTCCCTGGACCTGTGAGCTTGATGTTCTTTTCAGCCAGTGTGGTGAAGATGTTGGGGCACAGAATCATGTTCACTTGAGAGTTGGTGGCTATGTTTTCAGTCCTTGAGTGGAGCTAGAAGCAGAGGGTGTGCAGTGCTTCTTTAGCAGACTCCACCACCAGGGGAACTGCAGTGATCCTTGCCCTATTTGCCAGGCTGAGCCTGTTACTGAGGATACCATTGGAGAGGTGGAAGAAGGTCTTGATCAGCTATTATGGCTCACCAACCCTGGTGCTGGCATGTCAGCTCTGGGTTGCTGACTGCCAAATTAGACAGCATCTTTGGCCTCAGTGTGTCTTATCACAAGGAGACAGAGATGTCTGAGTTTTTGAACCAAAGCTGGTGAAAAAAGGAAGATCATCCCTTCCATCCAAGCTTTTCCTCCTGGTAAATGATGTGCTACAGTCTGGTAGAGAAGATAGATGTGCTTTTGTTGTGGTGGAGCTTTCTAAGAAGTATGTTCCTTAGATGTACAGTTTATAACATTGGCTTTTTGGCTGTGGCAGTAGATAATTGTTTAAACATTGAGCATGTTTTGAGAGAGAGAGAGAGAGAGAGAGATAGAGAGAGAGAGAGAGAGAGACTGACACTGAATGACCTCATAAGCTTTTCCAAATTGGTTCTAACAAACAGTTGACAGGCATGTTTATTTAAAAACATTTGAAAGTGGAAAAATCAGGAAAGTTGTTCTACCTAATGATCTTTTATAAACTCCTTTATCATTGATACTATAAATTAATATAGACATTGCCTGTTTTTTTATGATGTAATGAAACAGATTAAATGAATTGTATTTATAATCGCCTGATATGCATATAACACACAAGATATACCACTCCTTCATTAAAGCAATATTTGTGTCACTTCAATGAAATTCATCTCTGATTTTTCACTCCTCCAGTATGTCATTCCTTTGAACTGTTTCCAGCCAGATCAGTCATTCTCATAATACTTTCCTTATAGGAAGCACAGCTCATCCTGGCATCCCCCAGATTACCGTTTAAAGTTCTGATAGAGGGCGGGAAGCCGTACACACTCCTCATGTCTACAGATTATGAGCGGGAGGAGTGGAAGGAAGCCATAGCATCCTTATCTAAAAAATGTAAGTTTCTGGCATTATTTTTCCATTGATTTCTATAATTAGTGGCCACCTCTTAACTAATCTTCTGTTTGTATTCTATGGTTATTAGTAAAATATCCACCTGTTGTGGTGGATGCTTTTAAGACACTGTCATTGGAGGGGCGTCTGAATGAAAAAAGTGTTTAGTGCACTGGTCTCTCATGGCGAAGTTTGGGGGTTCGAATCCATCCAGAGGGACCCAGGCACCCAGCTGTAGAAATGGGTACCTGACTTCTTTTGGAGTTGGGGAAGGAAAGGCAGCCAGGCGTGATACTGACCGTATCACCCTCTAGTGTGCTGACAGGTCAAGGAAAATATGGGCACTAACATCATATCCCTGTGTGCCTGTAAGGCATGACAGGATTACCTTTACATAGGAGCTTTTGTCTCCACTTTATCATGGCCTGAGATCCCAGTGTTACAATGATCACAGAAGTTGGACAGTGATAGCATCTTGTCCACTCATATATAAGCTCCAGCTGGGTTAATCAGAGTACAAGATGGGACATAATTAGCTTTCATGTTGACAGCTCTGCCATGTGAAAAGAAAAAAAAATATCAAACTAGAGTGCTGTGAATCAGCAGCAGTAATTAATTGAAGTAAAACCAAAAGATATCATAGCATAAATGCACCTGTGACATACATTGTTAGTGCCCATATTTCCCTTGACAAGTCAGCACACTGGAGGATATTATCAGCATCATGCTTACTTTCCCAAGAGATGATAGGTACCCATTACTGGGGTGCCTCTGGCCAAACTTAAACAACATAATTAAGTCTTACCAAAAAGAGGAGGAGAAAAAGTCGAGCTGGGATAGCTTGAAGAAGAACACTTAAAAAAACCGAGATGGACAGTGTGTGTGTGTCACATTTTAAAGCACCATACAAAGGCCCGGAGCAGATTGTGAGATGTGAAGAGAGAGTGTGGCACACCCAGAATGATGTCACAAGTCTTTCTTTACAGTGAGTGTTCCATCAGTCAGTGTCTTTAGACAAGGATGGATAAGACTTATTTCCTGTTGTGTTACACTGTTTTTATCATTCTTATGAGGATTGTTTATCCATAGTTTAATGTTTTTATCATTCTTATGAGGATTGTTTATTCATAGTTTAATGTTTTTATTATTCTTATGAGAATTGTTTATCCATAGTTTAATGCTTTTATCATTCTTATGAGGATTGTTTATTCATAGTTTATGGTGTTTTTATCATTGTTATGAGGATTGTCTTTCCATAGTTTCTAGTGATATGCATTATATCAGCATGGAGGACAATGATGGTAAGGTCTTGTAGATAATAAAGAAGTTCTAGATGCACATAATACTGTTCACATACTGGTTCAGGAAAAGAGTCTCCACAAATATCAAGACAGTTTTTTGTCTCTTTTCAGTTTACAAGATAGACCATTCCCAGCCAGTAAGTTCCATTCTTGTCCAGGAGATGGTGAACAGTGTAAAAGAGGTGAGGACATGATACTAAAGTTGTATCTCATCCTGACAGTTCGTGTTCATCTCTTTCTGTCTTTAGCCATGTATGGCATGTTCTTGTTTTAGTCATATTTTTTGCTACATAAAGCCATGTTTTGTTTTTTTTTTCATTTAGCCATATTGTTTGTTGCTTTAGCCATGTTGTTTGTTGTTTTAGCCATGTTGTTTGTTGCTTATAGCCATGTTGTTTGTTGTTTTAGCCATGTTGTTTATTGTCCTCTTTAGAGTTTCATGTGGTTGACCTCTTTTTTCTTCAGCCTGTTGTGTTCCATTTGATAGCTTGTTTGGGGATCCTCTGACTGTTTCTTCTCATCATGTGACCAACATACATACATCATCTTTTTTCTGATCACCCATCAGACACATTGTTGTTGTTGTTTGCTCATCTGTCTTATCCCTGCGTTGTTCTTGAAATCGTTCCATTTTATACCAAGTATTTTCCTTAGGCATTTGTTTTCAAAAGAGTATAATTTCTTGTCTATTTCTTTAGTTGTTTTCCAGTTTTCATTTGCTAATCAATTTAATGTTTGAGTTTTCTTCTACTAATCAGTTTAATGTTTCATTTCAGACTCCACAGGTGAATAAGATTGGTACAGTACTGTTACAGAAAGGTAAGACGAGTGTGTATTAACAGTGCATGTTCTACACAATAATTGTAAGTATAGCTTGTACACAGTAAAATTCTGAGCACAGTGGATGTGATTAATCAGACAAGTGAGCTGCGAGAGAATGAAAAATGCTGCGAGAGTGACTGAAAAGAGCAGGCACCTCCATCAACATTAATTGATGGTCACAAGGTTCTTTTGGCAGCAGTTTCCAAAGATAGTCAACATTTTCAGTAGGTCTTGAAAAAAATGACTGAGAGGAAATGGGTACTTGATGCTTGGCAGGTTAGGAATTGATGATATTTAATATATGTCTGTTTTTATGGTCAGTGTAGACTTAATAAAAAAAAAAGTATACTTATTTGCAGATGATGACATCCATTATGGTCGATATAGAATGAATTAAAACAAATATGCTTATTTGCAGATGATGACATCCATTATGGTCAATGTAGAATGAATAAAAAAAAATATGCTTATTTGCAGATGAGGACATCCATTATGGTCGATATAGAATGAATTAAAAAATATACTTATTTGCAGATGAAGACATCCATTATGGTCGATATAGAATGAATTAAAAAATATACTTATTTGCAGATGAGGACATCCATTATGGTCGATATAGAATGAATAAAAAAAAATATACTTATTTGCAGATGAGGACATCCTAACAGGAATTCTGAATGTGACTATACACAAAGTGAATGGTCTTACAGAAGTCTGTGGTGAGTAGGTATTTGTCATCTTAGTTGGCTGATGTTTGAGGCTTGCTTAAAATAGACTGCCTATAGTTGTTCATTTTTGTGATAGAAGGTAAATGACTACAGTGTTCATATTCATCCATGTGCATGGTTCATCATTATATGTAAGAGACATCCATAAATCTAGTCAATCAAGCTCATAAAAAATGTAGAGTCAGTAGAAGTGTACTGTTTATAGAGGAGTCAAATTATGTCAGTAGAAAAACAGAGGAGTCAGAGAACTGTAGAGATATCGAGAGATTTAGAGTCAGGCAATGAAAAATGGAGGGGTTGGATTTGTGAGGCAGAAGAAAAATAGAGGAGTCTGAATTGGAAACAGTTATTTTTGAATTCAGTGTCAAAGTCAGTAGAAATGTATCATTTATGAGGGACTTGGAAAGTAGGAAAATAGATAAATCAGAGTCAATGGGACTTGGAAAGTAGGAAAATAGATAAATCAGAGTCAATGGGACTTGGAAAGTAGGAAAATAGATAAATCAGATTCAGTGGGTCTTGAAAAGTAGGAAAATAGATAAGTCAGAGTCAGTGGATCTTGGAAAGTAGGAAAATAGATGAGTCAGTGGATCTTGGAAAGTAGGAAAATAGATAAGTCAGAGTCAATGGGACTTGGAAAGTAAGAGTCAGTGTTGAATGTTTGGCATACTAACTCGTTCATTCATTCATTTGGATGTCCCTTGCGGAACTTTGCCTCCCAAACAGCACTCCTGTAGGCCTCTCAGTTGTGAGCAAGATGGCCTGCCGTTGCTGCATCCATTTGCAGATCGTCAACGATGTCTTGCACCCATCTTTGTTTTGGTCTTCCTCTCTTTCTTTTTCCCATTATGTATCCTTCCAATACGGTCTTCTATAAATTATCATGACGTTTAATGTGTCCAAAATATTTAAGTTTTCTCTCTTTAATCCTCTTTACTAGCCAGCCTTCTTCAATATTAAGCTCTTGCAGTATAGATATATTTGTTCTTTTTTGTGTCCACGATATTTGGAGAACTCTTCTGTAGCATTTACATTCAAAGGCATTTATGTGTTTCTCAGCTGTTTTGTTAAGTGTCCAGATCTCATGGGCATATGTTGCGATGGGAAAGATGCATGCCCTAACTCATAGCCAAGATAAATATAGTCATTAATAGGTGGGGTCATTTTGTTCTAAGTTAGACTGTTCTATAGAGGACAAAGACGAGCTGAATGAGATAAAGGTTGGCTGAATGCTTGTGTTAGGGTTGGCAAACCACAGCTGGCCAATTCCCTGTTCTGTCCTCCAGCGGTTAGAGGCATGTAGGAATATGGTGTTAGTGCCCATATTTTACTTGACCTGTCAGCACAAAATAGGGTGGCCACCTTTTCTTCCCCAACTCCAGAAGAAGATGGGTGTCCATTCCTACAGCTGGGTGACTGGGGCACCTCTGGCTGGATTCGAACCCCTGACCTTCACCATGAGAGACTCATTGGTGCCACTGGAAGAAGGGAGTGTGACCAAGTGAAAAAGGATAAGATGAAGCTAGAGGTGTATTGAGCCAAAGTCAGATGTGTTAGGCCAGTAGGCCATAGCTGCAACACAGTGCAGCTAAAGGCCCTTTTCGAGAGTGAATGAATAAGAAGAAGAAAAAGACTTGTATGAGCCAAGAATTTTTTAAAACCTCTACACTTTCTGCAACAGTGGCAGGTATTAGAATTTTTATGAAAAAAAATCGTAATCTCTTAAAACTGTCCACAGACACATATTGCAGCATGGAGATGGACAGCTTTGGACACTTCTTCTTCAAGGCAAAAACCACGATATGCGAGGGCTCCCGGGACCCTGCCTGGAATGAAGATTTTGACCTGGAGCTAGAAGGCTCGCAGACTCTCAGAATTCTTTGTTTCAAGAAGGAAGCTGGGCCTCAGGGAGACAGGTTACTGGG
Organism: Achatina immaculata; assembly: GCA_009760885.1. Taxonomy (NCBI): domain Eukaryota; kingdom Metazoa; phylum Mollusca; class Gastropoda; order Stylommatophora; family Achatinidae; genus Lissachatina; species Lissachatina immaculata. The sequence goes on from CM019698.1 coordinate 38,429,678, forward strand.
AAGAGGGGCCGTGGAGGTGAGATATGAGAAACAGTCATTTATACACCAGATCCATTGATTCTCAAACTTTTTTAATGTAGAGGGAAACTTGCGTGAAAATTATTAGATCTGCAGCATGTTAACACAATCAGCAAGTTGAGGATATGAATAATCACATAATTGTCAAAACTGTTAAGAGATCGGTTATGACATTCTTCTTGGTATCATGTGGTATGTGAAGTTCAAAATGGGAGAAAAATTTTTTTTTTTTTTTTGAGTCACAATCTCTGCCAGAACCTTTGCGGGAAAAACCCAGCTTTCATCAACAGTGCAGTGAAATACCGTTTTTGTTGACATTATAAACGGGCATTGTAGATCATGTTTTTCTATTCATTTCATTAAATGGACATGAAACTGATTAGCAGATGACTGCCATTTGAAAACCTTTCTGTTGGAGCTGTGTTACATTATTCTTGTGCAAGAACAGATTTTCATTGACCAAAGATATCGGAATCATACATTTGATGTGGTAGTCATAATTTCAATGGTTTTCACAATATGTGCTGTGATGTAAGAAGTTCATATAAACCTTTTTTGTGATTATATAGGAAGAATTATTATAAAACATGAGAGTCCTTAAAAATAACTCTGTGATGAAAGAAATCTGATAGTTCAGTGACAGTTGCATAATTTTAAATAGAAGTCAAATTTTCATTTCTTTTTCAGTCATTTTTGGTGAGTTATTTCTTGTTGTGATTACAATACACACTAGATACCAAAGAGATATTTGTGATCTTTCTGTGTAAATTGCAGCATGCTGTCACTTTAATATAAAGATAGTAAAAGGAACAGAGACAAGTGACAGTTAAACAGAGACAGTTGAATATCTGGGCACTTGAGTAACCTCAGGTGGAAACGTACCCCTGAAGTGAAGAATAGAATATGTTAAGCCAAAACAGCTTCTCCAGCAAATGAGAAACATCTTTTGCAGTGCATCCCTGTCAGTGAACATCAGAAAGAGTCCCAAAATGCTGGGATTGAACCTTATCCTACTCTGGTGAAGTGAGTCATAGACAGTCATCAGATTGATGGAAAAAGTCACTGGAGGCAGCAGAGATGTGGTTCATTAGAAGAGTGTTAAGAATACCACGGACAGCTAAGATTACAAATAGTGAATGTGTAACAAAAGCAGATGTAAACAGAAACCTAATTAAACCTGTAAACAGAAACCTAATTAAACCTGTAAACAGAAACCTAATTAAACCTGTAAACAGAAACCTAATTAAATCTGTAAGAAAACAACAGTCATCATTCATTGGACATATAATGAGAAGAGGAGGGCTTGAAAACATCCTAACAACAGGGAAGATAAATAGGAAGAGATGCAGGGGGAAGACCAAGAGAAAAAAAAAAGAAAAATCATGGACAGTTGAACTCAGTGACACCAAAAAGAAAAAAAAAAAAAATCACCAACTGAGATGATGGAATATATCAAGGAATGGAATATGTGGAGAAGCATGATGTGCATGGCACCTGATGATGATGACAACTAAATGCATGTGTTTATGTTTGTACTATTATTATATATATTTTTTTTTTTCCATTATTATTGTATGTATTTGGGCACTTGAGCAGCTGAGCATAGTGGTTGGTGTGCTTATCTCAGATGAGGTCAGTGCTTTTGTCTGACTGGAGGCGTCTGATTCAGACAGGCTATAGACATGGGTCCCAACTCCTGCTAGAGGCGTCTGATTCAGCCAAGCTATAGACATGGGTCCCAACTCCTGCTAGAGGCATGTGATTGAGCCAAGCTATAGAAATGGGTCCCAACTCCTGCTGGAGGCATCTGATTCAGCCAAGCTATAGAAATGGGTCCCAACTCCTGCTGGAGGCATGGGTCCCAACTCCTGCTAGAGGTGTCTGATTCAGCCAAGCTTTAGAAATGGGTCCCAACTCCTGCTGGGGCATGAAAGGCAGCTTTGAGATTAAGTTTGCCAATGAATCAAGGAAAATATGGACACTAACATGATATCTCGTAGGTGCCTCCAGTGCATGATAGGATTACCTTTTTGTTTTTGTATTTATTTGTATTTTCTTAATTATTGTTTTTTTTTGTATTATTATTATGTTTGTCTAAATTCTCATCATTATTGTTTGTATTTATATTTTTATTATTTGTAGCTGAACAGGAAGTGGTTGAAGAGCAACTTTCAGGAGAGCACAATCTCCATGAATGAGATTTCTCTGGTTATTTCGGTGAGACATGTTCCTTCTGATAAAACCATGCAGCGCACACCGTCTCACACCAGCTCTGCCGTGTTCGGTGTCAGTATTTCCTCTTGTGCAAAGCGTGAGAAAAAGACTGTGCCAGGGATTGTGACAGCATGCGTTCAGGAAGTGGAGAAAAGGGGTCAGTACTTACTTCTTTTTTGTTTTTGTTTTTTTTTTTTTTTTGTTAAAACACTGCATTATCTCCAGCCCTTATTGAACAATAATGCTGTAGTGGTTAGTGTAGTTGTCTGCCTGTCAGGATGTTCCCGATCTGATTTCGTAGTATAATGGAATTTATTTGGACTGACCAGCGCCAGGGTCAACCCAACCTCAGAATATGGATACCTGGGGTTTCCAAAGGAAAACAAAGCCAGCAGGGACAGGCGCTGGTATCCCTTCCTTAAGTGGGTCATTTTTTTTATGAGTTATAGCTCTGTGGCCTAGAAATGTGAAGGTACTAACACTTCACACCCCCTATGGCATGTAAATACTACAGGGACGTAGATTTTACTGAACAGTAATCAAGACCCTCATGAAGATTTTTTTTTTTTTTTTTTTGTAATCAAATAGCAGGACTGCCGTGAACTTGACATTGAAACAGAAGGTCAAAGGTAAAAGTTAAAAGCATTCAAATGATAAAATCTTGACAAAAACAACTGAAACTTTAGGACCCGAGAATCATATTTTTTCCAGTTCATAAATCTAAGACATCCTGGGATATATATATATATATATATATTGAAGTAGACAAGGAAAACCTATAGTTGTAGTAGTAACTCTATGACTGTGTATTCCTGAACAGAATGTTGCATTATTTTAAATAGAACCTAGCAGTTCACGTATTAAATTCGACATATAGCTTTGTGATTCAGTAGGGTGTAGTGGTTAGTGTGCTCACCTGCCAGAAGGGCTGTGGTTCAATTTCACACTCAGGCAGAGTTTTTTTTCAGATTGACCAGCGCCAGGGTTAACCAAATAAAAAAAATAGGTACCTGGGGTTTCCCTAGGAAAATAAATGCAGTGAGAACCTGGGGTTTCCTTAGGAAAACAAAGTGAAAACCTGGGGTTTCCCTAGGAAAACAAAGTGAGAACATGCGGTTTCCTTAGGAAAACAAAGTGATAACCTGTGGTTTCCCTAGGAAGAAAACAAATACAGTAAGAACCTGGGGTTTCCCTAGGAAGAAATCAAATGCAGTGAGAACAGACACTACCTCAAATGGTGTATATAAATGTGAAGACAGTAACACTTCACCTCTACAACATGTAAATGCTACAGGACATAGATTTTCTTTTTTTTTTTGTGTGTGGTTCAGGCAGCTTTTCACTGAGGGTCCATTAAGGATCCTTTTATAACAAGATTTTGGCAGTAATGACAGATATTTTTAATTTCAGTTTTATAGTAGTTCAGGGTTAATTAAAAGCGTAGAAAACAAACAATCAAATTTATTTATTGATATTAAGAAAAATCAAAAGTACTAAAATACTTAATTTTATAAATGGAAAAGTTTAGTGGAAGAAGGTGGAGGCAGGATAATCAATTATGGAAGACATCAGTTTGTTCATAATGTGAAGAAAATATCTTTGTCATGAAATGATGTTTTTTTTTTTTTTTCCTCATTGTTTCCTGTTCTAGGTCTTGATGAAGTTGGAATCTACCGGGTATCCGGTGTCTCATCTGACCTACAGACCATCAAGAGATGGTTTGACAAAAGTAAAGTTTTTGCTCCACTATACTTGTTAATGTGCCATGTATCTGTAAGGAAATTTTATTTGTATTAAGTCGGATCCAGCGTGTCCTAAACTTTTTTTTTTTGTGTGTGTCCGGTCTGTCACTTTCTTAATATTTAAGAATATTATTAGAGAATATCACTTGATATTGAAGAAGGTTGGCAAGTAAAGAGGATTAAAGAGAGAAAACTTAAATATTTTGGACACATTAAACGTCATGATAATTTAGAGAAGACAGTCTTGGAGGAGTACATAATGGGAAAAAGAAAGAGAGAAAGACCAAGGTGAAGATGGCTGCAAGACATCATTGATAATCTGCAAATGGGCAAGCAGGGCATCATGCTCACAACCAAGAGGCCTACAGGAGAGCTGTTAGGGAGGCAGAGTTCTGCAAGGGACATGCAAATGACTGAGTGCCACCTTCTTGATTTCCTAGATCACATCCCTAGAATTTCTGGAAACCTTTTCTCACTCAGTTGGTTTTGATGTCCTTTCCAAGCTCTACAGTGATGTTGTAAACCTGAGACGAACTGCCACATTTGTGAGAGAGATTGGTGTCCATGTCTGACCAAATGACAAAGAAGAAGAGTCCTCTTTGCATGCACCACCCCCCCCCCCCCCATAGGTTGACCTAACCCTACCAGATAACATCCAGAACCCAGAACCACATGAAAATTTTTTAAAATAAAATGATATAACCACCATGCTTTACCAGGAAAAAATATGTTTAAAATTACAAACTATGGAACAAAATCTATAACTGTAGTTTTTTTTTTATTGTTTATTTTGTTGAAAAGATGTCTATATGGTGAGCTGTAGGATGAGAATTGATCAGAATAAATCTTTTAATTTGGTACTCATTTTTCAACATGAAGGCAGTTCAGTTGTAGTGAACTGCCTTCCCTGAAGAGAATGATTTGTAGACTGGCTTCTGTTGCACTCCAATCTATAAAGCTTTTTAAAAAAAAATGTGGTACCTGGCACTAGTGTCAGGAAAACTGTCTGTGATGATAGAGGATATCTACCACCTACAAAAAATTGCTGGTATAGATTGTTGGTGTTCACATGATTGTCAGTGCATTATGAGAGGTACATATGCAGGTGGTTGTGTCCAGTCTGGTAATGGTTGTTGCTTATTTTCAAGTTATGTGAACTTTGGGTGGGGTACACATCTCTGCTAGAGAGGTTCAGTGCATCAGATCTCCAGTTTGTCCTGTTTTTTAGTCTCATGCTGCACCCAGCCAAGCTGATTCCTATTCATCTCTAGATGTTGTCCATATATCTCTAGAAGTTGTCTTTTCATCTCTAGATGCTGTCCATTCATCTCTTTATGTTGTGCTTATATCTCAAGATATTGTCCATTCATCTCTTTATATTTTCCATATATCTCTAGAAGTTATCTATTCATCTCTAGATGTTGTCCATTCATCTCTTTATGTTGTCTTTATATCTCAAGATATTGTCCATTCATCTCTTTATTTTGTCTGTTTATCCATAAAGTTGTCTTCTTCTTACCCCTTTCTCCTGAAATTTTTCATGATAGTGTTATGCCTGTTGATGTAGTCAGCATATTTTAGTTATGGTTCTTACATTTTCTGTTTTATCATTTCCCTCTTCAGCTTCACATGACCTAGTATTTCTTTGTCTGTTTTCTGTCCCTGGAATAAGTCCCATTCTTTTTTTCTATATATCCACGGGCATTGTTTGGGTACATGAGACCCAACTGGAAGATCTTGATTTTGCAGATGACATATCTCTAATCAGTGACAATGTGGAACCAATGCAAGAAAAAGCAGATACCTTGTCTTCAATGGCTAGTAAAATAGGACTTGAAATTAATAAGGATAAAACAAAAATAATGAAACTTCTCATTAACCACGAAGGACAAATAAACGTAGAAGGAACAGCTGTTGAAGAAGTAAACCATTTTGCATATCTCGGTAGCTACATAGACCAGGGTGGAGACACCAGAAAGGAAGTTAGAATTCGAATTGCAACAGAAACATTGACCTTCAAGAATCCTGAGAACATATGGCACTCAAAAGTTACAAGCACAAAAACCAAGTTAAAATTGTTCAATTTAAATGTAATATCCACCCTCAATTATGCATGTGAAAGCTGGAAAACAACTAAAGAAATAGACAAGAAATTAGACTCTTTTGAAAACAAATGCCTAAGGAAAATACTCAGTATAAAGTGGAGCGAATTCAAGAACAACGCAGAGATAAGACATATGAGCAAACAACTACAACGTGTCTGATGGGTGATCAGAAAAAAAGAAGATGGACATATGTCAGTCATGTGATGAGAAGGAACAATCAGAGGATCCCCAAACAAGCTGTCAAGTGGAACACAACAGGCTGAAGAAAAAAGAGGTCAGCCACATGAAACTCAATTGTTAAGAGAGGCCAGTTCAGTGGGCATAACATCCCTTGATGAGATTGAAAAACTCGATGAAGACAGGAAATCTTAGTGAACTACCATGCGGGCCCTATGTGATGTTTAGCGGCACAGGAAGGATGTAAGATGAATGATGTATCCACACTTCAGGGGTCTCAGTTTTTTTTTTTAATTTCTTGTTTAATGTCCATGCTTGTACACAAGACTGGATTGTGAGAATCTGTAGATCGGCCAAGAAAGAATGACATAATGCCATTTTGTCAAGAGATTTCATATGGCCTTCCCTTCAGTTTTTGACTTGAGGAGTTCTATTTTAAGTTATCTATCATGTTAGAGAGCAGCTCTTTTTTTTTGTTTGATTGAAATATTGAACTTAATTTATGATACACGAAGCAGAGAAGTCTGTCCAGTGTCAGAACTGGCTAATTATAGCCATCAAAGACTAACTGACTTTGCTGAAAAACTTCCAATAAACAGACAGTGCCACAACATTCTGCCAAATGAGATAGACATCAGCGTGATTCCTGTCATGCTGGAGCTTACAGAGAAGCGTGACTTTGCAGCAGCTCAGTGGGAGGGAGTGATTTATCATATTATGTATGCATGGTTTGAAAAGGAATCTATGGCAACATATAACTATCATCAATAGCATTAACATTAAAGTTGGGTAAAAATGTAAAATTTAGAGAGAATGGAGGAGGATAGACAAACAAAGATGGCCTATACAGAAGTGATGAAAGGGGTTAGGCCATAGGGTAGACCTAGACAATGATGGCGAGACAACCTAGAACAACAGTGTGCTTTTGGGATCAACAATTGACAAGAAAAGGTCAAGAACAGAGGAGAAATGGAGATATATTTTGTCTGCAGCAGTGAGCCTTAGTGGCTTCGAACACCACTGAATCCAGCGGCTGCTTAAAGAAGAAGAAGAATAAGAAAAAAGATGTAAAAGATCACAATCTCATGGCCCGCAGAAAAGTAATTCATAATATTCTCTTCTCCCAGATGCTCGAGCAGGTGCATTGGCACTGCAAGATGCAGACATCCACTCTGTGACGGGAGTTCTCAAACTTTACTTCAGAGAGCTACCAGAACCTCTGTTTACAGAGACTAGTTATCAGAATTTCATTGATACTCTAAGTAAGTTTTTTTTTTTTTTTTCTCTTTTTCCTTATGTTTTATTTCAGCTGTGAGTTGGTTTTTGTTAATATTTAACACAGCGACAATATGACCCAATTGTATTAATGGATACTTGGTGCATTCTGTTTGAGGTAAATTGCCTCCAGAAATGGAGAATATCTTCTTGATGAGGTACATTAGCTTATCCTGTGTATATACCCAGTGATCGTGCCAGGGTTTTCTGAAAGCATTACAGTTGCATCTGTCTCTCACCTTGCATGAAGTACTTTCGAAATACCGGTTTTCTCAGTTGAATATTTTGTACTTTTGTACCTTTTTTTTCACGTAAAATTAAACATACTTTACAAACATCAACGGGAATTGAATGTTTGCGTGTGACATTTTTTGTTTTCTTATTTACTGTGAGATTTAATCTTCACAAAAAGCTCACATGCTGAACTAAAGTCATAACTGGCTGATTCTCCTTTACTCAAATTAAGCATCATCACCATCATCATACTGACCTGATTATCCCCCATCTGGTTTCACTAGATGCATTTTCCTAGGTTTTTGATAATGTAAACTGGTTATGGTAACTGACGACTTCCAGAAGTTTTGGTTTTTATCTTTTTTCAATCAGTAATTACCTGTAGTTACCGGTTAACATGGTCACTGTATATGTCCATTAGTGCAGGGATTCTTAACATCCGGGGGGTATGGGAACTAAATAATGTGGGATATGGGACTTGATCTGTGGACAGTGTTTGTACAGATAAATTGTTGCTTTCTTTCATGTGTTCTGTTCCTAGATGACCAAATGTAAAATAAAACAAAGCTTCTGACATTTTCTGATGATGATGATGGTTTAAACAGTCTGCTATGGGAACATATTGGGTAAAACATATTAGGGTTGGGGGTGGGGTGGGGGGTGTGTGGCTATAGTTGTAAAAACTTTTAAGAACCTCTGCATTTAAGGTTGAAGAAAGAACAAGGTAATATATACAGGTCATTTCAATGTATGCAGGAAACCCTGTACTGTAGAGAGCAGAACAACAACACAACTCCTTCTCTTCCCCCCCCCCCCCCAGACAAGTGTTTCGGCCCTATTAAACAGTGACAATGGATGATGGATGGACAGGAAAAGAAATATTGTGTCAGTCACTCTGGGGGTCAGGACAGTGTTGCAGTAGGAGAAAGAAAATGAGGGATAATGCTGGAGATTGGGCAAGAAAAACATTCATAGAAGCTATAGGGGATTTGTAAAGGACAGAAAGCTGTGATGTGATTTTGTACATCTTCTTCTTGTATTTGCCAGGAACTTGCAAGTTAGTGTTCTTTGCAGCTGATGTGGCTGAAGATGTTCAGGCACAGCATCATGCTGGATTTGGAGTGAGCAACGGCGACTATTTTTCTCAATCCCTGAGTAGATCTAAAAAGCAGGGGATGTGCAATACTTCTTTAGCTGACTCCACCACCATGGGGACTATGGTGATCCCTGACCCATCAACCAGGCTAGGCCTTTTACTGATGGGTGTCAGAAAACAAAGACTATCTATCAGAAAACAAAGACTGTCTGTCAGAAAACAAAGACTATCTATCAGAAAACAAAGACTGTCTGTCAGAAAACAAAGACTGTCTGTCAGAAAACAAAGACTATCTATCAGAAAACAAAGACTGTCTGTCAGAAAACAAAGACTATCTATCAGAAAACAAAGACTGTCTGTCAGAAAACAAAGACTGTCTGTCAGAAAACACAGAAGGCTATCTGTACCTTCGTCGATATTAATGTGTGTTGTTGACTTTTTAAAATTACTTTCAGAGTTATCGGACGAAGAAGCCAAAGCCCAGTGCATGCTGACATTGTTTCATGGTCTTCCAGACACCAACTATTACACGGCAGTTTATCTGTTGGAGCACCTCATAAAGTGAGTGTCATCCATCATTTCACTTCATTGTTGTCCTTTCCTTTCATTTGTTTTCCCTGTCTTTTTTTTTTTTTTAGTTTTACCTGAATCCTCTTTTGCTTTGCAGGAAACAGAAATTGATACATAATTGTGCTTAAATTTTTAGTTTTTGGAAACAGTGCTGATGACATTTTTTTTTTTTTTTTTCTGTCGTTCATCATGACCACCATGTGTTGCCTGTGTTTTAGCATTTACAGTAGGTTAAAATTATGAATCCCCCAGCAGTGGAACAAAACAACGTGACTTGTTTACAAATAACTTATAGTGGTCAGAAAGTTCATAGGGGAAATAAAATGAATAATTCTTTTTTAAAGACTAGCTCCACTAGAAGTGGAGAGTTTTGAATATCTTGGATCACTGCTAACTAATAATGGAGATACAATGAGGGAAATTAAAAGGAGGACATCTATCGCTCTTCAGAAAGTAAAACAACTAAAGAATCTCTGGAGATGAATAGACAGAACTACAAAAATAAGATTTTTAAGAGCATGCATCTTTCCCATTGCAACATATGCCTGTGAGACCTGGACACTTAACAAAACAGCTGAGAAACACATAAATGCCTTTGAATGTAAATGCTACAGAAGAGTTCTTCAAATATCATGGACACAAGAAAGAACAAATACATCCATACTACAAGAACATAGTATTGAAGAGGGCTGGCTAGTAAAGAAAATTAAAGAGAGAAAACTTAAATATTTTGGACACATTAAACGTCATGAGAATTTAGAGAAGACAGTCTTGGGAGGGTACATAATGAGAAAAAGAAAGAGAGGAAGACCAAGGCAAAGATGGCTGCAAGACATCATTGATAATCTGCAAATGGATGCATCAGCAGCAGGCCATCTTGCTCACAACCGAGAGCCTACAGGAGAGCTGTTAGGGTGGCAAAGTTCTGCAAGGGACATGCAGATGACTGACTTTGATGACAACTGTTTGATAATACTGAAGCATAGTCATAGCATCAGGTGGGTGGTGGATTAAAGTGGCTTGTACTTGAAGATTTCTGAGTGGACTCAGCAAGAAGCTTCCTTGTGCAGACTCAGCCACTATGGGTGCCATGGTGAGCTGTGCCTTGTTTCCATGGTGAGCTGTGCCTTGTTTCCATGGTGAGCTGTGCCTTGTTTCCATGGTAAGCTGTGCCTTGTTTCCATGGTGAGCTGTGCCTTGTTTCCATGGTGAGCTGTGCCTTGTTTCCATATGCTTTGTTTCCATGGTAAGCTCCGCCTTGTTTCCATGGTAAGCTGTGCCTTGTTTACAAGCCTGAAGAAGCACATCATGTTACTAGGAGAAGCAGGGATAGGGATAGGATCTTGTCTAGGCTAAGTCTGTCATCTATCAACCTAGCACAAACATCTTCACATTGGTCAGTTACTAATGTAGCCATCCTTTATTTAATTACTGATGTGTCTTTTGAAAACAAATGCCTAAGGAAAATACTCGGTATAAAGTGGAACGAATTCAAGAACAATGCAGAGATAAGACAGATGAGTAAACAACAACATGTCTCGTGGATGATCAGAAAAAGAAGATGGACATATGTAGGTCGTATGATAAGAAGAAACAATCAGAGAATATCAAAACAAGCTATTAAGTGGAACACAACAGGCCGAAGAAAAAGAGGTCGACCACATGAAACTCTAAAGAGGACATTGTTAGGAGAAGCCAGTTTAGTGGGCATAACATCCCTTTATGAGGTTGAAAGACTCTCTGAGAACAGGAAAACTTGGCAAACAACTATGCTAGCCCTATGTGATGTTTAACAGCATGGGAAAGATGTTAGATGTAAATTCAGCACTTCATTATTTTGCAAAATTTTTTTGTTGGTTACTGTCAGCTCTCATATTTCAGAGTTGCCAAAAATGTGGGAACAAACAAAATGTCAATTCACAACTTGTCAACTATCTTCGGCCCAACGCTACTGGCTCCGGCAGCCAAGCAGGTGTCCGATGACCCACTAGAGATGATGTGCAAGGAGGCTCAGCAAGTTCTTCACCAGTCGAGCGTGCTCAACTTCCTGCTGGGGCTGGCTATTAGTGGCAGGAGTTTGAGGAGATCTGCTTGGTACGTGTCACCTTTTTTTCCATTGGATTATTGCTCACAGAGGAGAGAAGTTCATAGGATTATATTCATACCATTTATTTATGAGATTATTCGTGGTACTTTTCTGTGGAGTTTTCATGCATTTTAACTATGGAATATTCATGCAAGTTCTCTGTGGTTTGTTTATGCCAGTCATCAGGGAGGTATTCCTACCAGTTCTGTGGATTGTTGTAGCAGTTCTTGGTGTGGTGTTCACATCAGTTCTCTGTGGATTGTTGTAGCAGTTCTTGGTGTGGTGTTCACATCAGTTCTCTGTGGATTGTTGTAGCAGTTCTTGGTGTGGTGTTCACATCAGTTCTCTGTGGATTGTTGTAGCAGTTCTTGGTGTGGTGTTCACATCAGTTCTCTGTGGATTGTTGTAGCAGTTCTTGGTGTGGTGTTCAAATCAGTTCTCTGTGGATTGTTGTAGCAGTTCTTGGTGTGGTGTTCACATCAGTTCTCTGTGGATTGTTGTAGCAGTTCTTGGTGTGGTGTTCACATCAGTTCTCTGTGGATTGTCTGTGCTAGTTATCACTGTGTTGTGTTTCATCTTGTCTTCTGTTAACCTGGAACTGCGGGGGGCTGGTGTTCTTTGCAGCTGATGCCGTGAAGATGTTGAGGCATTATGTTTTCAGTCTTCGAGTGCAGCCAAAAAGCAGAGGGTGTGCAACTTCTTTAGCAGACTCTGCTGCCGTGGGAACTGTGGTGATCCCTGCTGTATTACGTGGGATAGACATGTTACTGAAGGTACCACTGGAGAGGTGGGACAGGGTCTTGGTCAGCTATGATTAGCCAACCCTGATGCTGACATGTCAACTGTGGGCTGGCAGTTACATAAACAGACAGCGTCTTCACACACCCCCACACCCCCCCCCCAGTGTGGTACTCATACCGATCCTCTGCATGGAGAACTGGTTTCTACCCTGTTGTTAGGCTCAGAGAAGTGTAGCCCTGCTTCCTCATAAACAACCCATTCTGGCAGAAGAAAATGTCACAACAGTCTGTTCTGTGGTCCCAGTCATGGTGAACCTTATTAAGAAGCTTATAAGGGGTGGGTGGGGGGAGTTACCTCAGCACATGAAGAGAGCAACGATATAACCAGTTATCATGATTATGTATCAGTATCATACAGAGTGTAAGGTGAAATCATTATGTTCTTACTGATCCTGCAACTTAGTTATAAAAAAGTTGTAGGTTTAAATCTACTGCAGTAACAAAACAAATATTATTTCAGTTCTGCTCTTTTTTTTTTTTTTCTTTTTCTCATATAGTCAATCAGTCAGTCATTTGTGTGTCCCTTGCGGAACTTTGCCTCCCTAACAGCTCTTCTGTAGGCCTCTCGGTTGTAAGCAAGATTCCCTTCTGCTGATGCATCCATTTGCAGATTATCAACAATGTCTTTCAGCCATCTTTGCCTTGGTCTTCCTCTCTTTTTCCCATTATGTGCCCTTTTAAGACTGTCTTTTCTAAATTATCATGATGTTTAATATGTCCAAAATGTATTTTAATCCTCTTTCCTAGCCAGCCTTCTTCAATATTAAGTTCTTGTAGTATGGATATATTTTTTCTTTTTTGTGTCCATGATATTTGTAGCTTCATATAAATATAGCCTCATATAAATCTGTAACCTCATATAAATCTGTAGCCTCATATAAATCTTATCTTATATCTTATATCCTTCCCGTGCCGTTAGACGTCACATAGGGCTCGCAAAGTAGTTCGCCAATTTTTCCTGTCTTCGGCGAGTCTTTCAACCTCATCAAAGGATTTTATGCCTGTTAACTTGGCCTCTCTTAATAATGTTCTCTTCAGAGTTTCACGCGGTCTGCCCCTTTTTCTTCGGCCTGTTGTGTTCCACTTGATAGCTTGTTTTGGGATTCTCTGCTCATTTCTTCTCATCAAGTGGCCAACATATGTCCATCTCCTTTTCCTGATCACCCGTGAGACTGGTTGTTGTTCAGTCATCTGTCTTATCTCTGCATTGTTCTTGAATTCATTCCACTTGATGCCGAGTATTTTCCTTAGGCATTTGTTTTCAAAAGAGTCTAATTTCTTTTCTATTTCTTTAGTTGTTTTCCAGCTTTCGCATGCATAAATGAGGGTGGATATTACATTTGAATTGAATAGTCTTAACTTGGTTTTTGTGCTTATAACTTTTGAATTCCATATGTTCTCAAGATTCTTGAAGATTGATGCTGCTTTTGCAATTCTGATCCTAACTTCCTTTCTAGTGTCACCATCCTGGTCTATGTAGCTGCCAAGGTATGCAAATTGATTGACTTCTTCAATATCTGTCCCTTCTATGTGTATTTTTCCATTTTGATTGATGGGAATTTTCATTATTTTTGTTTTGTCCTTGTTAATTTCAAGTCCTATTTTGCTAGCCAGTGAAGATAGGCTATCTGTTTTTTCTTGCATGGAATTCACATTATTACTGATAAGAGTTATGTCATCAGCAAAATCAAGATCTTCTAGTTGGGTCCCATGTACCCAGTCAATACCTGTGTTACCTGTGCAGCATTTTTTCATTATGAAGTCTATTGTAATCCCAAAAAGTAAAGGAGACAGTATACATCCTTGTTTCACGCCTGTTTCAATCTGGAACCATTCACTCATCCCTTCTTCTGTCTTGACTGCACAACCATATCCATTGTATAAGTCCTTAATGATGTTGACAATTTTAGATGGTATTCCATATAGACATAAAATTCTCCATAATGAATCTCTGTGTATGCTATCAAATGCCTTCTTAAAATCTATGAAATTCAGTATTAATGGTTTCTGCTTTTCAATATGTTCTTCAAGTATTATTCTGAGAGTAAAGATCTCATATAAATATAGCCTCATAAATCATATAACCTCATATAAATATAGCCTCATAAATCATATAGCCTCATATAAATATAGCCTCATTTAAATCATAAGTCTCATATAAATCATAAGCCTCATATAAATACAGCCTAATATACAGATAGCCTAATAAATAAAGCCTCATATAAATCATTCAACCTTATATAAATCATACAGCCTCATATAAGTATAGCCTCATATAAATCATATAGCCTCATATAAATAGTTTCATATAAATATCCTCATATAAATACAGCCTCATATAAATCATTCAGCCTCATATAAATCGTACAGCCTCATATAAATAGTTTCATATAAATATAGCCTCATATAAATCATACAGCCTCATATAAATACAGCCTCATATAAATATAGCCTCTTATAAATCATACAGCCTCATATAAATATAGCCACATATAAATATCTTATCTTACGTCCTTCCCATGCCTTTAAACATCACATAGGGCTGGCATAGTTGTTTGCCAAGTTTTCCTGTTCTTGGCGATTCTTTCAACTTCACCAAGGGGATGTTATGCCCACTAAACTGGCTTCTCTTAACAATGTCCTCTTTAGAGTTTCACACATATATATATATATATGTATGTATTTATTTATTTATATGAGGCTATATAAATATAGCTTCATATAAATCAGTTTCTCTCATATAACAGAACAAACATTATTTTATTTCAGCTGCATTTTTTTTTTTTCCGTCTCTCATAGAACAAATATTATTTCAATTCAGCTCCTTTTTTTTTCTCATAGAGCAGAAGAAATCTAGAAATAGCTTATGGTATAGTGTTCTTTGGTGATTTTAAGTTAACATTCATTTTTTATTATTTTGTTTCAGATAAATGTAAAGAAGATCCACAGCACCGTCATAACCACGTATGCATTGTTTATCAAGTAAAAACCCAAGTATGCATCGTTTGTCAAGTATACATCCAAGTCTGCATTGTTTCCCAAGAAATAGAGTATGCATTATTTGCCAAGTATGCGACAAAGTTTGCATGTGATACGTTTTGTTTTTTTTTCATGCGTTTTGTGCCATAATATGTGAACGTATATACACTTACACTTTTGACTTTGTGTATGATTTACGGTTTTTATCCTTTTATTGTTAAGAATTTGCTCATTATTGTCAATAATAGTCATAATCATTGTTTTGTTACCCTATTTTTTTTTTTTTATCTGAAACATTGTAATATATTTTATCTGCTGGGAGAAACCTACCCTCTTTCCAGACATTCCTCAGAAGGCCCTCTGACAAAATAAGTTAGCCTTGATTGACCACATATGTGAGCTGAATCTGGAAGTAGTGGACCAAGTAGGGTGTCACATAATGTCTTGTATTTTTTTTTTCTTGTTTTAATAATGGCTTAATGTATTTTCATTATGTAAATTCTGCCTGATTGTGGTTATATATTTTTATAATTTGTTCATGAAACTCTGATGAAACTCATTTTTCTGAAATTGTTATTGTTTTGTATTATATTACTATCAACCCTGTTTTGTTTTTTTTAATGAAAGATTAAAAGTTCATCTGTAAGTAACCAACAGTTTTCTTGTTATAACAAGATTGTTTATGGGATTAAAATGGGAGTATTATGTTGGGGCATTTCAGTGCAGCTTTTTTTTTTATAGTGGGTTTCAGAGAGGTGTAGTGGTTAGTGCGGTCCTCTCTTGTCATGAAGTGGTTGGTGGTTTGAGTCTAGATATAGGGACAAGTGGAAGCTAGAGAAGGGGGACGTAGCTGAGCGTGAGTGCTGACCATAACAGCCTGTATTGTGCTGTCAGGTTAGTGAGAAATATGAGCAGTAAGAGTATGAACACTGTATTCTTACGAGTGTCTTTTCTTGCGAGTAAGTGTCTTTTGGCATGGTTGGGGTATTTTGCTGTTTATATTGTACCATATTGAGGAGTAGGCCAGCGGTGATATTAGCGTCTGCATGGATGAGCTAAAGTGTAGGCCAGCGGTGGTATTAACGTCTACATGGATGAGCTGAAGTGTAGATCAGGGGTGGTATTAACGTATGCATGGATGAGCTAAAGGGTAGGCCAGCGCAGCGGTGGTATTAATGTATGCATGGATGAGCTAAAGTGTATTAACAGTATTAACTTATGTTAAAGAAACACTAAAAGTATTGGACTGTTCAGGACAGAAAGCACAAAGTACAGACTTTTTTTTTGTTACAGGGAAAATAGGTCTTGTCTTGTCGCCTTCCTCAGTAAACCATTCAGCGTTGAGGAGACAAATAGGCATGCTGATAGGACTCGGTGATTTGCTTCATATAATGGGATGTTTCAGATACCTGTTGTCTCCTCCATCCATCTCTTGCATGGGCGACCTCTCCTGTTTCCTTCTATTCTTGGCATGAGTGGTATACTATCTGGTGGGTAGATGTGCAGTGTGGCCAAACTATTTGACTTCTTGTTTATAGGTGTAGAGGAAAACTGGCATCTGTAGTAATTGTAAACTTCTGTGGGTTGGACGTTAGGCATCAGCTGTCTTTACTGACTTTTAATGAGAGGGGAAAGTAGATATATACAGGAAGTAATGTGAAAGGGAAAATAGATTGTAGTTATTGAGGGAAAATAGATATCAGCAATAAGCAGTCACTTTTTAGGGGGATGGAGAGCTGGGGACAAGGAAGAGCCATGCAGTTTTAGCGTTTCTGGGAAAAGGGAAATTGGACATAAGAAAAGTCCAGTATTCTTTGTAGCCAAATGAGGGTCCAGTTTCTTCACTTTAAGTTTCAACAGAAAAGAGTGAAACAAGCAAGAAAGTTTGGGGTAGCTTTGTTGTTGTTTTTGTTGCAAATGCTTTCATGCTTTAGAGATAAATTTGGAACAAGAGTTAAGTTTTTTTCTTTTAGCTTCTCTAAATATAACGTTTGTGTGGCTGTATCTGTTCGGATACTGTAACATAACCATGTTTTGTCTTTTGGCTTATTTATAACGTTCATAACTCCCCTCTAGATTTTCTGGCTGCAGATTTAACAGGTTTACAGACTGAGAACCAAAATACCTTATTAAAAAAAAAATTACAGTTCTTGTGTGTCAAGGTTAGCCATGTGGCGTAGCAATTATACAGGCGTAAGACTCTTCTAATGTAGTTGTGGAAACAGTGTGTTTTACTTTATAAGTATGTATCAGCTTTTGTTTGTCATTTTTATGGATCACTTTTATATTTTTTCTTGCAGTTTTTCCCATATATATTTTTCCATCATGTTTGACTGGTGGCAGTTGGTGACAAGATGTACTAAAAAAAAAAATGATACACGTTTTAACTACATAAGTACCTGTTTAACTCAATTTTAACGATATTTGATTTTTTTAAAAAGAAATTTTAATCATAATTTGTGTTGTCACCTGCAGTTAGCTTTTAACAGATGAGAGCTGGCAAGATAAATCATCAGCATATAACAGAATATGTCACTAATAGCTTGTGACATAGTAATAGTCTCCTTCAGTTATTTTTGGCTATGGTATGATCCTTGAAGTAGCCAGACTTTATTTTTCATTTGCCCTTACTCCTGTGGCTTTGATTTTCCCTAGCTGTGAACAAGGCAGTTATTCTGAGAGGAAGTGGCAGTCGGTCTATTCACAAGGCAGTTATTCTGAGAGGAAGTGGCAGTCTATCTGTGAACAAGGCAGTCAATTCTGAGAGGAAGTGGCAGTCTATCTGTGAACAAGGCAGTCAATTCTGAGGGGAAGTGGCAGTCTGTCTGTGAACAAGGCAGTTATTCTGAGAGGAAGTGGCAGTCTATCTGTGAACAAGGCAGTCAATTCTGAGGGGAAGTGGCAGTCTGTCTGTGAACAAGGCCGTTATTCTGAGGGGAAGTGGCAGTACCACTTACATGCAGGCCCATCCAGACACCTACATTGTCAGTAATATGTAATGACTATACTAATTGTCATTAATACATATCACTATATTAATTGTCAGTAATATGTGGGAATATTAATTGTCATTAATGTAATAATGACTATACTGATTGTAATATATATTAGCTATATTAATTGTCAGTAATATGTAGTGACTATTAATGATCATTAATATAATAATGACTGTATTAATTGTAATATATACTGGCTATATTAATTGTTGGTAATATGTAGTGACTATATTAATGATCATTAATGTAATAATGACTGTACAAATTGTCATTAATGGTGGTAAAGGCTGTGCTAACTATTAGTAACATGGTTATAGTGCTTGTAAGTAGTAAGATGACAGTAGAGTGAGTTTGTGTGAGAGTCCATGTATCTTCGCAGTATGTTTGACTTTTCTGCTGGTCAGAGCTCTTGTATAAACTTTAATAAGGAACACACTTGTTTGTTTTGTTGACCAGTTTCTGCTGGGTGGGTTTGTTTCAGTGCTTGCTTAATATCTGGTGGTTTTTTTTTTTGTCCTCATTCATCCACTTAGAATTTGGGCTATATCTGTTGTTTATGAGACTGATCTTCAAGTGATATGCTTGCTTTCCATTGATTGACTGATAGCTGTGAGTGTAGCATGCTTCCCTCTGCAGGCAGGTGCTCTTACCCTCACTTCCAGCACTAGTAGTAGTAGTAGCAGTAGCAGTGTATTTGGTACCAACTTTCTGTAACTGGGTCAGCTAGAGGGCACCAGTAGAGGGTTATGAAACTTAGTCTTTGGGTCAGACCACAGTCATCTAACCTAGCATGTACTGAACTTTTTAGGGACCCCTTCCCCCCCCCCCCCCCCCCCCCAAAGAAGTTTTGTTTGTAGAAAAAAAAATTTGTTTTCATTTTTTAAAAAATCTTTTTTTATCATGTTAGAAATGAAATTTTATGCATTCTCAGAAATGTTGTTGGTTAAATCAAGGGCAGACAACAAAATCAAACCATTAGATGTCAGCATAAATACAATATCTTTCATGAAATGTGACATATTTTAAAAACTGAATGGGAAAAGTGATGCTTGTTTTAAATTTTGTGTTCAGTAAACATCTTTAATACCAGAGGTCAAAGAAGTCATTTAGATTCTTATATCCGGCTGCATCTAGTCTGTTGCTTTATGTTTTAGTTGCAGTATATGAAAAAAAATACAGCTTCACACAGATTTGTACTCGGAGAAGGGAGAAGTGTTTTGGTAGCCTTGTCAGATAACTGGGAATATTCTGCTTGAACACTGTGCCAGAACTTGCCAAGTTTCTCAAAGCTTCAGATTACAGCGTGGAACCTGAAAGCAGATCAAGAAACCTTCAGTATTTAGTTACGTTACAATGTAGCAGTGTGTCTTGCACTTTAATGGAATCCTTTATCCAAGCAAAATTTTGTAGTACAATGTTTTGGTTATCCAGGAGATATTGATTTGATGAGTTATGAAGAAAGAGGGGCAGGCCATTGGGAACATGGAGATGGATAATACAGGAAGAACTGATGAAAACAGGAAAGACATGGTTTGAGGAATTCCGACCTGCTGAAGACAGGATTGGCTGGAGAACCTTTATTGATGCCTTGTGCTTCGTTCTGATGACAACGATGACACATACACCATCCAAAAAAATGTTTTTTCACTTCAAACCTTTCATTTTATTATTTGCCAACAAATACTGTTTAGTTATTTCTCTCAAAGAGACATGCTCACTTCATTCATTTATGGGAAAATGTCTGCCAGATATCTAAGTCTGAATAACCATAGGTTATCTGTTACTTTTGGTTACCAGTTTCATATATTCATATAAAAATATACACACATCAAATAATTTGGTATTTGTTATCATCATTTTCTTTTTTTTTTTTTTAAAATAGTCTTTATTGGTAGAAGTTTACTTGGTAAGAAAGATGTTACACGTCAAACTACTTCTCTTAAAAACTTGCAGTTAAAATGGTGACATGCTGCTGTGAGGTTTACAACATCGCAGTGGGTCTGCTGGTGAAAACAAAATATTTTGTAATTGTATCCTAGTACATAAATGATATGTACTTAACTTCTTATTGTTTTTTTTTTTTGCAGTCTATAGACATCAGATGAATAATGAGAAGCAAGGAAAAAAAAAGAAATGTAGCACGAAAAAAAAAAAGTAAGCAACAACCTCTACCAGGCAAATACAAATATGTTTCAGAAGTTCATCACCATTATCATCATCAGGTGCCATGCCGACTGGGGTTGGCTATTATGCTTCTCCAGAGTACATGATCCTTCATGCAGGCCATCAGCTCAGTTGGTGATTTCCTCTCACACCATCCCGTCAGACTGTCCAGTATCATTTCCTTTGGTCCTCCTCTTGATCTTCTTACTTCTATTTTTCCTGTTGTTATAATATTTTCAATGCCCTTTCTTCTCATTGCATGTCCAATGAAAGTACATTGTCTCTCTCTTATCTTTTTGACAAGATTTTTTTGTCTCTCCAGTTCTTTTCATACATTCTTCATTAGTTATTTTTGCTGTCCATGGAATTCGCAACATTCTTCTAATAAACCACATTATTTTTAATTTCAGAAATTATCCTAAATTAACTTGCAATTGGTGATCCTTCTTACATCTTATATCCTTCCCATGCCGTTAAGCATCACACAGGTCGGATGTTATAGTTGCCATGTTTTTCTGTTTTCACCAAGTTGTTCAACCTTGTCAAGGGATTATATGCTCACTGATTTAGCCTCTCTCAACAAAATGTATAAACTAGGACAAAAGTAAGAACAGCATTATTACTTAACAAGTACACATTTGTGATGTTTCTGACAGCAAAACTGTGTGCTTGTTAAGTAATAAAGCTGTTCCTACTTTTTTTCCTAGTTTATACATTTTGTTATCACAGCAGTGGCTTTGTATATAGTTATATGCTTAGTTTTATATAGTTATACACTAATTATTCCTCTCTCAACAATGCTCTCTTTAGAATTTCACATGGTCAACCACTTTTTTCTTTGTCCTGTTGTGTCCCGTTTGATAGCTTGTTTTGGGTTTCTCTCTTGAAGATTGTTTGGTACTCAAGAAGAATAATCATTTTTATCTGAAATAATGAGTAATTTATGAAATCTTTCTAAGTGGTGCAAGTATTCACACGATGCATACTTATCAATCAACTGATATCAGGAAAAACTGACGGAGTCAATGATTGGTCAGTCATTTCCTCTACAATGTATAATATGTGCATTTACCCTTTTCACAATTGTTACAGTTCGTTTGGTGGCATTTTTTAAAATATCATATTATTTTCCAACATTTTTTTGTTCACATAGGCAGGAAAATAATTTTCATTTCCCAGTGATCTTGAGGGATGTTGGGGGACCTTTGAGAAGTCAGGGAACCACGGTTTGAGAAACACTGAGCAAACCCATTAGACCTGATAGTTGGTCATTATTTGTCCAAGTAGCATTCTGCCATTATTCCTTTGTTTGTGATCCTTGCAGCATGTGCTGACTTTGTGTATTTTTTTGTTGTTGATGTGTTTGGCTGTTCTGTTGTATCAAGATGAAGCATATATATAGATACACATACAGTATAATTTGTTCTTTTTATTTTAAATAGCAGTAATTATGTTAGTGTTCTTCAGTCTTTTTAACTGCTGATGTCTATTATCTTTCTTTACAATAATAATTATAATATCAATAATAATAATAATGATATGAAGATGAACAAGAACATAACATTAAATCAAGGGATGTAACCCTTGAAAAAAAACAAAAAAAAGCAGAGTTGCTTTTGAATCTTTTCATGCATGTTTCATTTGTTACGTTCTTTGATATGTAGTTAATTTCTTTGACTCAACTTCATAATAGTACTATTTATAATGATACTTTCTGTGTATGCATAATGTTTACTGCAATAATTATTCTTGTTTGTTTTTTTTTAATTTATAATTTTTTTTTTCATTTGTACTTTTTTTTTCATTTATAATTGTTTTTTCATTTATAATTGTTTTTTCATTTATAATTGTTTTTTGTTTCATGTGCAGCTTCTAAGAATTTGACAGTGTGCATTGTTATCGCCTCATTGAAATTAACATTTAATGTATTTTTTGTTATTGTGAGTGTAAATGTGTTTTTCCTTTACATTCTGGTAATATCTTGTACTGTATAAGTGCAGTGAGCGTATGCAGTCACAGAAATTGTGGGGGGAATGACTGAAGTTAGTAAAATTGTAAAGCTGGCTGGTTCAGATCCAACCCTTTCCTATCCTGTCTCATATGCTGCTTCATAGAGCATTCAGTCTGGGTGCTGCATTTTTTTTTTTTTTTTCATTTTTTTTTTCTTTTTAATTTTTTTTTTTTTTTCATTTTTTTAAATTTAAAAAAAAAATTAATTTTTTTTTTTAATGCCTGCATGGGCTTGCTAGATAATTTTACCACATGTGTGGTGAGGGTTTGTTGATTAAAATAGCCAAAAGGCCGAGAAGTTTTTATCTTGCCGAAAATAGCCAAAAGTAATTTTAGTACAAGTTTTCTTAGTTTCATTTTAAGAATTTAAATATTGTTATTGTTAATTACATAGTTTAAAAATTAGCTACTTTTGTTTCTTATTACTTTCTGTGTTAAATTGGATTGTGTAAATTTAATATAACAGTTAGAATACTTCTTATTCTTCATGTGCTCTAAAAAGAAGAATGCTGGTTTCATTGTGTCACAGTTGCAGCTAAGTTGTGATATTTTCCCCTTTGGCCTTGATGCACTGTGGAGTTCAGCCTGGCTTATTTCTAAGACTGGGCTTACCTCCCCTGTTCACTGGGTCACACTAATGTCTGTTTCCAGGGGGCCAGCACTGAGGGGCAGAATATAGCCTTGTTAACCGTGATCTGGGTCACTGACTGGTGTTTTGTTCAGCTTGAGTACTGTATCTTCCAGTCAGAATGCATGAACAGTTTCCATCTAAATGTAACAGAATAGACAAATGAAGCATCATTCATTCATTTGCATGTCCCTTGCAGAACTTTGCCTGCCTAATAGCTGTCTTGTAGGCCTCTCGGTTGTGAGCAAGATTGCCTGCTGCTGATGCATCCATTTGCAGATCGTCAACGATGTCATGCAGCCATCTTTGCTTTGGTCTTCCTATCTTTCTCCTTCCCATTATGTACCCTTCCAGGACGGTCTTCTCTAGATTATCATGATGTTTAAGGTGTCCAGAATATTTAAGTTTTCTCTGTTTAATCCTCTTTACTAGCCAGCCTTTTTCAATATTAAGTTCTTGTAGTATGGATATATTTGTTTGTCCATGATATTTGAAGAACTCTTCTGTAGCATTTACATTCAAAGGCATTTATGTTTTTCTCAGCTGTTTTGTTAAATGTCCAGGTCTCACAGGTATATGTTGCGATGGGAAAGATGCATGCCCTTAAAAATCTTATTTTTGTAGTTCTGTCTGTTCCTCTCCACAGATTCTTTATTTGTTTTACTTTCTGAAGAGCGATAGATGTCCTTCTTTTAATTTCCTTCATTGTATCTCCATTATTAGTTAGTAATGATCCAAGATATTCAAAATTCTCCACTTCTTCCGATTTTTCCTCATTGATACATATTTCAGCTGCCTTTTTTTATTTGTCAGTTGTCATCAATTTAGTCTTCGCATTAAGATAGAGTTTTTGCTCTTTGCTGTTCTCATGGACTGACATAATTAGTTTTTCCATTCCTTTTTGTGTTGTGGACAGTAATACTGTGTCATCAGCATATCTAATCTCTGTTATTTCATAACCTCCAATTGTTATGGCATCGTAATATTCTTTGTCTACATCTTCTCTAACATTCCTCATTATATTTTCAGTATACAAGTTAAATAAGTAAGGCAACAATACACACCCCTCCCCTTGTTTTATGTCAAACCAAGTTGTTGTTTCACCATTTATTCTTACTGCTGCTTGTTGGTCTAGACGAATGAAGCAGTAAATAAAAACTGACTGTAAAGTAGATATTCACTTTTTCTTTTTTTTTTTTTTGATAAGTAATAGTAAAAGTTTAAAGAAAGGAAAGCTTTTTTAACTTATCAAAAACAGTAATTGGACTGATAAAAATTGCTTTTTAGTACATTTCTTAATAAAAATAATTTTCGACATTATAAATTGTTCACCAGTAAAAAAAATAATCGGGAACAGTTATACAGGGTGAAAATTTAATGGACAGATAAATCATTATCGAGAATGGCTGCGCTTATTTTAAGCTGAGAGGAAAGATGAAAAGTGATGCATATCATAGATATGTTATTGTTGAACAGTCATACTAGAAGGATTTAAAGCAACCAAAATATGGCTTCAGGTCGGGCTACAGATATGATTTTCACTTTACAACCTTATCCCCAGGCGACAGCTGTGTACATAGAAATTATTCAAAGTGCAGCTGTGTATGCAGAAATCGTTTACAATGCAACTTTTATACACAGAAAATATTAATAATCCAGCTGTGTTCACAGAATATTCAGAATGCAGTAGGTGTACACAGAAAGTATTCAGAATACATCAGTGAATGCAAGAAGTATTCAGAATACATCAGTGAATGCAAAAAGTATCCAGAATACATCAGTGAACACAGAAAGTATTCAGAATACATCAGTGAATGCAGAAAGTATTCAGAATACATAAGTGAATGCAAGAAGTATTCAGAATACATCAATGAATGTAGAAAGTATTCAGAATACATCAGTGAACACAGAAAGTATTCAGAATCTGTTTGTACTATTTTTTGTTTAAGAAGTAATAAAACATTGAAAAAGTTGATTAATGTTTAATGAATGTTGACATTTCTGAGGAACTTTTTTGTTGTGGGTGACTGGGTGGATGTGGGTCTGTGTGGTTGTGGTTTCTTTTTTTGTGAAAATTATTTGACCAAAATGAAAAATATTTATTACTCAAATTAATTGTATATGTGCATACCCAGAAGAACAAATGTATGTGATTCAAAACATGATTGTTTCATTGTGAAAAAAAACCGTGGGAATAATTAAGAACCCTGATTCAAATGATGTGACATTTTTATGTTGTGAAGTTTGATTCTAATGAAATGTGTGAATGTTCACACCTATAAAACAATCATGTGCTTCAATCATTTGTGCGTGTTTAATTAAGAATTGTGAGATTGAATTAAAATGGTGTAAGAAAACTGTGATTTACTTTAGTTGTAAAAAAAAAAAATTAACATGTGAAGTACATTCATTAATTAAGAAATATATGATTTACATGTGATGTGAACTTGTCCACGTTGAGGCAAATGTGGGCACTAACCCCATGTTCCCCACATGTCTAAATTACAAAGAAAGTGACCATGGAAAATATAGGCCTAATGCTATATTCCCTGGCTGTTTGAGCAGCATGGAACATGTTAAGGAGATTATAGGCAATAATAGCATATCTGCTATATGTCCCTGTGGCATATCTACTATATGTCTCTGTGGCAAGGCATTGATTGTCATTACATTTTTATTTTACTGTGTTAGAACTGACATCTTTCAGCTACTGCCAAGTTTTTTTCAGTTTGGAGAATACTCCAAGTTTGATTGTCACAGTGTGTGCAGGCTGTGAGGTGAATAGTATTTTTATCAATTTTTTTATAATGACATGTGGATCATGCTGTACTTTCATACATCAGGTGTAGTGAGGAACTAGTAGAGAGAAGTACCAGTCTTCCTTTTGATTTGGATACTCTGCTTATGCTAAGTGTAAGATTTTAATATTGAGCTTTTACCAGTTGTAAGATTTGAGTAGTGAGCTTATACTAAATGTAAGATATGAATACTGAGCTTATACTAAATATAAGATATGAATACCGCTGTGTGTAAGATTTGAGTAGTGGGGTTATGCTAAGTCTAAGATTTGAATACTGAGCTTGTGCTAAATGTAAGATATGAGTACCACTAGGTGTAAGATTTTAGTAGTGAGCTTATGCTAAATGTAACATATGAATACCGCTAAGTCTAAGATTTGAATACTAAGCTTATGCTAAATGTAACATATGAATACCGCTAAGTCTAAGATTTGAATACTAAGCTTATACTAAATGTAAGATATAAATACCGCCAAGTCCAAGATTTGAATACTAAGCTTATGCTAAATGTAAGATATAAATACCGCTAAGTCTAAGATTTGAGTAGTGAGCTTATGCTAAATGTAAGATATAAATACCGCTAAGTCTAAGATTTGAGTAGTGAGCTTATGCTAAATGTAAAATTTGAATACTGAGCTTGTGCTAAATGTAAGATCTGTTGTTTTGTTCAAAATCTCTAGACGTGTTAGCCAGCCCTTTGTGCAACAACTGAATGTAGTAGATTTCCCACAGGTGTTGCTCTTCATCAATCATAGCCATTGAGATTCTTGCTGGCAACAGCTATCTTTTCATGTCTTGGCCACTGTTTGGCTGGCAACAGCTATCTTTTCATGTCTTGGCCACTGTTTGGGTGGCAACAGCTATCTTTTCATGTCTTGGCCACTGTTTGGCTGGCAACAGCTATCTTTTCATGTCTTGGCCACTGTTTGGCTGGCAACAGCTATCTTTTCATGTCTTGGCCACTGTTTGGCTGGCAACAGCTATCTTTTCATGACTTGGCCACTGTTTGGCTGGCAACAGCTATCTTTTCATGTCTTGGCCACTGTTTGGCTGGCAACTGCTATCTTTTCATGTCTTGGCCACTGTTTGTAAGACTTGTGGTAATGTTTCTTTTGTCCATGTGCAAGTATTGAGTACCATCACCCAAAGTAAATGTAATACCTCCATTATCAACATATGTGTTGTTAGCACAAAATTAGGTTAGAAATAACATTGAGCATGTTTATTACATGTTAGTAATACTCCTTAGATGTACAGAATATAATCACACTCATTCTATACTGAGTTACATTTTTTTGGGGGATATTTTACTTGGCATTACCACAACCAAATCCACTGGCAAACACAAAAACTGTATTAAGACAATACTTGAACTTGATGACCTCCATTTGCTTACAATCCATGTTATCTAAGATTGGTACAGTTAATATCTTTTTTTTTTTATGGGTACATTTCTGTTATACACACATCCCTGTTGAGAAGTGCAGCTTTAAATCCTTTTTATAAGGTGAATTTTAAATGTGGCACATGATCATTATGTCAGTAGCTCTATAGATGATCTTTGTGCTCTGTTTTGTGTTGTTCCCAGTGTTAGAAGTCAGGCAGGTTGCCTTTTATTTTTCAGTTCTCACACGGTCAACATGATCATATATTTCTTTATCTTTTGCTCTCTCTCTCTTTCTATCTCTGTTTTTTTTTTCCACTGAGGTTAGGGAACCACAAAACTCCAGTTTGAGCTGAGGTCAGTGAGCCTCAAAACTCCAATTTGAGCTGAGGTCAGTGAGCCATAAAACTCCAGTTTGAGCTGAGGTCAGTGAGCCATAAAACTCCAGTTTGAGCTGAGGTCAGTGAGCCTCAAAACTCCAATTTGAGCTGAGGTCAGTGAGCCATAAAACTCCAGTTTGAGCTGAGGTCAGTGAGCCACAAAAGTCCAGTTTGAGTGAGGTCAGTGAGCCATAAAACTCCAGTTTGAGCTGAGGTCAGTGAGCCACAAAACTCCAGTTTGAGTGAGGTCAGTGAGCCATAAAACTCCAGTTTGAGCTGAGGTCAGTGAGCCACAAAAGTCCAGTTTGAGCTGAGGTCAGTGAGCCACAAAACTCCAGTTTGAGCTGAAGTAGATAAACCATAGAACTAAACTGGAATCTCTGACAGATAGAACCGAATCCATGAATGTAAACCTCCAGGAGTGTATTTTGGTGCTGCAATATATCAAGCTGTGGGTGTTTGAGTGGCGAAGTGGTTAGTGCACTGGTCTCTCATGGCGAAGGTCGGGGGTTCGAATCTGGCTGGAGACACCCCAAGTCACCCAACTGTAGAAATGGGTACTCGATTTCTTCTGGAGTTGGGGAAGGAAAGGCGGGCCACTCGTGATACTGACCATATCACCCTCTAGTGCGCTGACAGGTCAAGGAAAATATGGGCAATAACACCATATCCCTATGTGTCTCTAAGGCATGACAGGATTACCTTTTTTTTTTTTTTTAATATTAAGCTGTATACTGCTCTGTGAGAAACAAGCATACTAGCCAGACTTAGCAGACCCCAGCAACAACTAAATAAGATCTCTAGCCTGGAGAAGTTAATGCAGTGTCCATGTAGTTCTTCTAGCACTGGACTGGGGAGAATCATGAGTATGGTCTTTGTGTTATGGATCAGCATAAGCTTTATGTGGTGGAACCTCCCAATTACAAGATCTTTTTTTCCACAGTAACAAGGTCAGAACTATCATGAAGAAAAAAAAAACAAACAAACAAACTCTGAGAATAAAATTCTGTTGGTGTAGAAATTTAATTTTCTAGAGATGGGGGGGGGGGGGGGCTCCTTCATGCTAGTTTTAGTGAAGTTTTTGCATTGTAAGAGGCAAGCATTCTTTCATTGGAGAGTTGTTCTCAGAATCAAGGTCTCCCCTTGACCCTGTTTCTTGTAAATACATGATTGTTATAATAACTTTTGCATGAATGCTGTGTTTTTGTTGGCAAATAACCAGATTTATAGTCAGATATCTATGATATAATGATGCGGTTAATTGCAAGATTGCTTCAGAACTGGAATAGAATGTTATATGTTTCAGGGCCTTCCTTTTCAGTTCTTTTATAGCCTACCATATAATGAAAACAAAAGGCTAATGAAAGTAAAGGAAAGGATTGTATGATCCAGTAAATCTGTGAGAAGCAGGCATGGATATTTTCTGTTTTTATATATGTATATATATATTTTTATGAACATACAGGAACATATAAGACCGTGACATAGATGCTGATTTCTGTCTCTCTACACTACTTTTTTGTGTTTTTTGTTTATTAAATTTTGTAGGAAATTTTTGCCATGAGGCAGATTTTATGAAGGTGGTTTTTTTTTTTTTGTATGTAATGCTGGATGTAGGGAGTGTGTAGGTTATGAAAATAAAGCATTCCATGTCATCAGTTGTAGCTTCTGTTTTGTCACTAGATGTTGTTATCAGCACATGATGTTGTTGCTGAGTCTGCGTGTGTTGTCATGGGTGTATGTGGGTGGTATGTTGCTGTTGTTGTCCTTCTTTTGCTGCCAATTACAGGTTTCAGTCTCTCTCTCTAAGGTGAGTCATGCTGCTTTCACTCTCGTGCTAAGTCAACATCTTGTGATGAATTTCAGTAGGTTTCACTCCCTCTGCCCAAGGAGATCTCACTACGGCGTGGTTTCAGTAGTGGTGCAATCCCACAATGGAGCGCCCATGTTCATTTAACCTTAGCTTCAACTAAAGCTGAAGTTGCACAGTGCGTGTTAAAACTACCCATCATCCATTACAAATGTGTTATGCTGCATCAGTTTCTATCAGTTGTGGTTACTTTTTCATTCTCCCTCATATTTGATAATGTTTATCTGCAACAGAGGGTCATTTCTTCTAGGTGCTTTTGTTGCTGCTTTTATCCTTTTGTAGAATATTTGTATAAAGTATATTTTCACATTCTGAATAGGTAGGAGAAATTTTTCTATTTACATCTTGCTTTATATGGTAAATTATACAGTTGTGGATTATATGAAAAGTTTTCCCACAAAATCAGAGTTTGATGTTAGACACATTTGTATCATGTGCAGGGACATGTTCTCATAAACCTAGCAGAGTTTTCAACCGTAAAAATTCAAAGATGAAACGAGTTGAAGAAATGTCAGTACATACAGCATTGAGAGGACCTAGTAGATCAGGCAGCAAAACTGATTTGACGGGTAAACACATAAATAGACAAAGATGTATATAGCTCCACCCTTGCCTATAGGCTAAACATAGTACGGCCCTTTCCCAGACTCTGATCTACACTACCCTTTTCCGGATATATTGCCCGATTCCCCTCTAATTGTGATCTCTACTACAGGGTGTTCGGATTATCACTATACATTAGCGTAGTATCGATTACGGCATGCATGATCAATGTATACAGATGCTTAACCTAGTTATCATAAACACTGCGATAGCTGAATCAATACTACGCTACTGTATAGAGATTTTCGGAACACCCTGTATTACTGTATGACTGTTGACTGTGTATTACATAGAGCAAACACAAAATGGGTTGGCACTGTCAGGCTTTTACTTTCTGGCAAACTTGTTACTTATTTCTTTAACCATTTTATTATAAACAAAGTTTACTCTGTAGAGTATTTTTCTTTTTTCCCTTTATGTCGCATCCCCGCCCCTTGCAAGCAGTTAGGCTCAAGCCTGCTCATGCTAAGACAGTCCACTATTAGACATAGAGAGAAAATATGTTTACGATAATTATCCCCAAACTCTGATTCATATGTTCTCCTATGTCATTCTTGAAAGAAAGATGTAAGCACATAATCATGTATCCTACAACGTCGGCTTAACAAATGGAGGGTGACGGAGATAGACCCCGCTGCTGCCTTCGGTCTGAGAAGCCGTGTCGTTAACATTACTCCCACTTCTACCCCCTACAGACAAACAAGGCAGCATATTCACATACACCAACAAACGTACATATCATCATTTTATTTATTCATTTCACGTGAACATTTTCACCACCAGACTTTTCTATCTCTCATCATCACATGTAGTGCCGTTGTTTTAAGCACTATCTCACTTGCAGTATTTTTTCATAAAAAAATCACATTTTTGTATAAAACTTTCAATTTATGTATAAAAAAATAACTAGTCTCAAAATAAATAATTGGAATTCCGATTACACAATGAAATAGAAATGTACAAGTAAGGAAAGCAAAAGGAAGAATTAAATTACGGGTGAAGATTAGATTTCACAGATGTAAAGTCCAGTTCTCCTACATAAGAGAAGCAGCTACTGCCGTGGGACAACTGGTTTTCTTGGACTGGGTTTTTGTGGCTTACCCCGAGCTACCTGACGGAGGGTTGGTCGTGTAGGTGGAGCGTTTCTTGAGGTTCTGAGTGGGTCTGAAGTCTTTGACGAGTTTCTGGTCGTACTTTTCACGGAACGTGTTGAGCTGTAGGAGAAAATAAACAAAATGTATGTAGTGAGGTAAAAAAAAAAGGTAAAGGTAATCCTGTCATGCCTTAGAGACACATAAGGATATGGTGTTAGTGCCCATATTTTCCTTGACCTGTCGGCACACTAGAGAGTGATATAGTCGGTACCACGCCTGGCCGGCCTTTCCTTCCCCAACTCCAGAAGAAGTCGGGTACCCATTTCTACAGCTGGGTGACTGGGGCGCCTCCGGCCGGATTTGAACCCCCGACCTTCGCCATGAGAGACCAGTGCACTAATCACTTCGCCACTCAGACTCCCTGAAGGGAGGTAAGAGGCAATGATATTTCCTGCATGATTTACTTTATTCTGTCGGTCTTGTCTTGGTACTTCGGTAAAAGAGTTGAGAATGAGCAAAGTTTCCACAGTTTAATGTTCCAGACTCGCTGCAGTCAGGACAGTCCTATATATACCCCCGCCGCATGCGGAAACATCCACCCAAGAGTATGTTTTGCTAACAGTTCCTGTCAAGTGTTGGTTGTTTATGATGCCACGCAGTTGAGATTTCCTAGCATCGCCTTTAATTTGTCCTAGCTATAGAAGTCTCCTTGTAACCACACTGTCCGTCTATTCCTGCTCTTCATTTTCTCACAGTCTGTCCAATACAGCTTTAGCAATGTCATTTTTGTCCATTCTCTACCTGCCTTTTAGTTTGGCATGTCCAGCAAGTCTGTCCGCCAGTTCATTTCCATGTACTCCCACATGACCTGGACAGTAAATAGACATTAGAATCATCACATTTGAAAGGCGTAACAGATGAAACCATTCTTGTGGAAGCAATTTCTTCTCACAGACTACAGTCGTTTCTGTAACAAAGTTTTGTTGGATTTATATGTCAATGTTAGAATTATAATTTTCTTTTATATACGCAGGAGAATAAAAAAAAAGTAAATCCAACATACACTATAATACCGGTAACAGTGAGCAACTGAACATAAGGGTTGTATCACTTCTCCACATAATCCGAACAGAATCCACCAGGATGCAGTATTAAATTAAACGGAACTACTCTAAAGCAGGTGCAGAAATTCAAATACCTTGAAGCAGTAATAACTTCAGATGGGAAATGCAGAACAGAAATTAGGAACAGAATAGACCAAGCAAAGACAGCATTTCAGAGAATGAGAAACATATTATGCAACACATCCTTATCAATGAATGTTAGAAAACGAGTCCTAAAATGCTATATTGAACCTATCTTGTTATATGGAAGTGAATCATGGACAATATGCAAGTCTGCACAAAAATCATTGGAAGCAGCAGAAATGTGGTTTATTAGAAGAATGTTGCGAATCCCCTGGACAGCAAAAATAACTAATGAAGAATGTATGAGAAGAGCTGGAGAGACAAAAATACCTTGTCAAAAAGATAAGAGAGAGACAATGTAATTTCATAGGACATGTAATGAGAAAATGGGGCATTGAAAATATTATAACAACAGGAAAAATAGAAGGAAGAAGATCAAGAGGAAGACCAAGAGAAATGATACTGGACAGTCTGACGGGATGGTGTGAGAGGAGATCACCAACTGAACTGATGGCCTGCATGAAGGATCGGGTACTCTGGAGAAGCATAATAGCCAACGCCAGTCGACACTGCACCTGATGATGATGATGATGACATAATCCGCCTTGCAGGTTGATGAATGGCTCGACTACTTTCTTTATTCTTTTGGAAGAAGAAGAAGAAGATTCTCGACTACTCCAGAATCCAGGTCTGTAGTGCTTCCTTAACCTCATCATCAGAGGTGAACTTGCGACGGCGTAGAGTCTGTTTAAGTTGATTGATAGGTGTAAAGACGCTGTCCCATTAGACAATCAGCGACCCACAGCTGATATGTTAGCGTCAGGGCTAGCCAATCATAACTCACCAAGACTCTGTCCCACCTCTCCGTTGGTACGCCTAGGAATAGGCCTAGCTTGGCTAACGGGGCAGGGATCGCCATAGTCCCCATGGTGGTGGAGTCTGCTAAAGAAGCATTGCACATCTCCTGCTTTTTTAGCTGTACTCAGGGACTGAAAAAGTAGCTGCTATAACCCGCTCCCACGCCGATACGATGCTGTAGCCCAAATCCTCCACAGCGTTGACTGCAAGGAACACTAGCTCGTAGTTACAGGGAGACAGCACAAGACAAGCTGACTGAAGACGTGATAATTGTATGGTAAGGGCTGTAAGGGGGTGGAGGAATGAGAAACACGTTCAAACCACAGCTATTCTGTTACCTTCACTGCATGGAGACCCTCATTATCATGGTCCAGTAAGACTATTACACAGCATTCTCCTTCTTTTGCTGCCAGTTACAGGTTTCAGCGTCTCTCTAAGGTGAATCATGCTACTTTCACTCCCGTACTAAGTCAACATCCTACGGCGAATTTCAAAAGGTTTCACTCGCTCTTCCCAAGGAAATCTCACTACAGCGTGGTGTTCAACAATGGTGCAATCCCACAGTAGAGCGTTCATCTAAGGCTGAAGTTGCACCGTGCGTGTTAAAACTACCCATCAGCCATTACAAATGTGTTATGCTGCATCAGATTCTATCATTTGTGGTTTCTGTGGAATTTTCAAATTTTCCTTTACTTTTTTCATTCTACCTCGTATTTGATAACGTTTATCTGCAACAGAGGGTCAATTCTTCTAGGTGCTTTTGTTGCTGATTTTATCCTTTCTTAGAGTAATTTTATAAAGTATATTTTCACATTCTGAATAGATAGGAGAAATTTTTCTATTTATATCTTGCTTTATGTGATAAATTATACAGTTGTGCATTGTGTGAAAACTTTGTCACGAAATCAGTGTTTAAAAACCAACAATTCCTACTGGTTTTGACCCAGTCAATAAGGTTTTTCGAAGTTTTGATTCAGTCAGTTAGATTTCGAGATTTTGATTCAGTCAATTAGATTTCGAGGTTTTGCTCAACCAGTTAGATTTAGAAGCTTTGATTCAATTGGATTTCGAGGTTTGAACTCAATTGAATTACAAAGTTTTGCTCAACCAATTAGATTTAGAAGCTTTGATTCAATTGGATTTCGAGGTTTCAACTCAATTAAATTACAAGGTTTTGTTCAAAACCAATTAGATTTAGAGGCTTCCACTCAGCCAGTTAGATTTCCAGATGAATGTGTGTCAGATACAACGGTTTTTTTTTTTGTCTCACGTGCAGGGACATGTTCTCATAAAACTAGCAAAGTTTTCAGCCGTAAAAGTTTAAAGATGAGACGAGCTGAAGAAATGTCAGTACATACAGCAGTGGAAGGACCTAGTAGATCAGGGAACAAAACTGATTTGACATGTAAAAATACATAAACAGACAAAGATGTATATAGCTCCACCCTTGCCCCCTAGGCTAAAAATACTAAAGCTCCTTCCCTGACCACTCTTATCTATACTACCCTTTTCCAGATATATGGCCTGATTCCATTCTAAATGTGATCTCTACTACAGGGTGTTCGGATAATCACTATACAGCAGCGTAGTATCGAACAGGTATCGTAGTGTGTGCGATAACTAGATTAAGCATCTGTATACATCGATCATGCGTGCCGTAATCGATACTTTGTTACTGTATAGTGATTTTCGGAACACCCTGTATTATTGTATGGCTGTGTATTACATAGAGCAAGCACAAAATGGTTTGTCACTGTCAGCCTTTTACTTGTTACTTATTTCTTTAACCATTTTCTTATAAACAAAGTTTACTCTGTATTTTTAGAGTGTTTTCCTTCTTCTCTTTGACGTCGGTTCCCCGCCCTTGCAGGCAGTTAGGCTCGAGCCTGCTCATGCTAAGACAGTCCACTATTAGACATAGAGAGAAAATATGTTTACGATAATTATCCCCAAACTCAGATTCAAATATTCTCCTATCTCCTTCTTGAAAGGAAAATGTAAGCACATAAGCATGTATCCTACAGCACCGGCTTAACAAAGTGGAGGGTGACGGAGATAGAACTCGCTACTGCCTTCGGTCTGAGAACCCGTGTCGTTAACATTACTGCCATTTCTACCCCCCCCCCCCCCCCCCATAGACAAACAAGGCAGCATATTCAAACGTACATATTGTCATTTTATTTATTCATTTCACGTGAACATTTTCATCACCAAACTTTTCTATCTCTCATCATCAATGAACATGTAATTAAAGGTGTTGTTTCAAACTATATCCCATATGTAATATTTTTCAGAAAAAAAATGTATAAAACTTCCAATTTACACACAAAAAATATTTATCTCACAATAAATAACTGGAACTTCGAGTACAAAATGGAATAGAAATGTACAAATAAGGAAAGCAAAAGGAGGAAGAATTAAATTACGGGAGAAGATTAGATTTCACGGATATAAAATCCAGTTCTCCTACATAAGAGAAGCAGCTACAGGTGTAGGACAACTGGTTTTCTTGGACTGGCTTTGTGTGGCCTACCCCGAGCTACCTGACGGAGGGGTGGTCGTGTAGACGGAGCGTTTGTTGAGGTTCTGGGTGGGTCTGAAGTCATTGACGAGTTGGTGGTTGTCCTCATCAAACAAAGTCCGGAACGTGTTGAGCTGTAGGAGAAAATAAACAAGACCTATGTAGTGAGGTAGGTCAGTCAGTCATTTGCATGTCCCTTGCGGAACTTTGGCTCCCTAATAGCTCTCCTGTAGGCCTCTCGGTTGTAAGCAAGATGCCCTGCTACTGATGCATCCATTTGCAGATCATCATCGATGTCTTGCAGCCATCTTCGGTGGTCTTCCTCTCTTTTTTTCCCATTATGTATCCTTCCAAGACGGTCTTCTCTAAATTATCATGACGTTTAATGTGTCCAAAATATTAGTTTTCTCTGTTTAATCCTATTTACTAGCCAGCCTTCTTCAATATTAAGTTCTTATAGTATGGATATATTTGTTCTTTTTTGTTTCCATGATATTTGAGGTAAGAGGCAGTGAAATTTCCTGCCTGATTTAATTTGTTCTGTTGGTCGTGTCTTGGTAATTCGGTAAAAGATTATACTACTACTACTACTACTACTGCTGCTGCTGCTGCTGCTACTGCTACTACTACTACTACTACTACTACTACTAATGCTACTGCTGCTACTACTACTACTGCTGCCTACTACGGCTGCTGCTGCTACTACTACTGCTGCTGCTGCTGCCGCTACTACTACTACTACTACTACTACTACTACTACTGCTGCTGCTACTACTACTACTACTGCTGCTGCTGCTGCTGCTGCTACTACTACTGCTACTACTACTACTACTGCTGCTACTACTACTACTTCTACTACTGCTGCTGCTGCTGCTACTACTACTGCAGTAAGAAATGCATTTAGAGATTGCATATACTATAGTGTATCGAATGAAAGTTAGAAAACGTGAAATCACACAAAACGTTTGTTTAGTACAGGAAAAAACACATAACACCCGTGTCTTTCAGTATAGTCCCCTTGCTTTGCGCCATCTATCAACCATTGCCTTGTCCTATCTCCTCAGCCATCAGTGCACTACATCCCTTCAGTGCTAGCCCATAACGGTCGGCGTCGTGTAAGCCTGTAATGCCTGTATTTAAATTCGTAACCCAGTTTGTAGACTTGAGCCTTGCACGTGCACTCATCCGGTACATGCGTGTATTTCACTGCGTATGTCAGAGGAGCTCTGATCTTTGATGGACAAGAATCAGATGACAGAGCCCACTTCTCCCCTGGAGTATGTCCCCAACATAGTCACTATCTTGACAGGGGGGCTAATCTCAACTATGTTGCTTAGCGACGGTGACGCTGTCTGCTTACCAACGTCACTGACCTAGGCGCTAACAGATAGTACTACTAAAGGATTGTTGTCCCATCTTTCCTAAATTTTATTCACATTTTCTAACTTTCGTTTTGTTCACTCTCGTACCAAGAAGATTTGATATCTGCTGTGCTGAGATTGTACCTGTCTAACATAGATCTAACGTAGATTGTTCTCATAGTGTATCTATCTGACATAAATTGTGCCGAGATTGTACCTATCTAAGATAGGCTGTATAGAGTATACATACTTAACATAGATTGTGCTGAGATTGTAGCTACCTAACAGAGATTTAACATAGATTGTGCTGAGATTGTACCTATCTAACACAGATTGTGCTGAGATTGTACTTATCTAACACAGACTGTGTTGAGATTGTACCTGTCTAATACAGATTGTGCTGAGATTGTACCTATCTAACACAGACTGTTCTGAGATTGTAGCTACCTAACAGATTGTACTGAGATTGTAACTACTTAACATAGATTGTGCTAAGATTGTATCTGTCTAACACATACTGTGCTGAGATTGTACCTATCTAACATAGATTTGCTGAGATTTTATACCTGTCTAACATATATTTGCTTGGATTGTACCTATCTAACATAGATTGTGCTAAGATTGTACCTATCTAACATAGAATGTGCTGAGATTGTACCTGTTCTTGAGAGATCTCAATCTTGTCAGACATAACCGACCAGATCACGGACTCGTAGCATGGCGGCGTGGTCAGGCTGCCAAAGTAACGGTAGTAGTCGTAGCGGGCGGAGGTTGGCAGCAGATTCATGACAGGGAAAGCTGGGATTTCATACTCATCATCTGCAGCGCAAAGCCCAGGCAGAACATGAATAGAAGAACCATTACAGTCAACAAAAACCTGGGAAATGGGTTTATGGGTTGAAGATATGGCGGTTCACTGAGGATATCAAAGACATGGCTTAGAGGGAAAGTATAAGCTGTTTTTTATTTTCTGGAAATAAAGAAAACATATGTGAGAGAAGTGGAGTGAAAGACATGATGAGAGAAAGACTTAGAGAATGAAAAACTGTGACAAGAGAGGAGATGGAGAAGCTGTCGTGATCTGGCCGTCGAGGACCCGTAGCTGACACGCTTGTGCCAGGTTTGACGTTAGCCGACCAAGATCCTGTCCTACTTCCACCGTTGGTATTACCAGCAATAGCCTAGCCTGGCTAACCTGGGCGGGGATCTGTGTAGTCTCCCTGGTGGTGGAGCCTGCTAAAGAAGTTACATCCCTCTGACTTTTAGCTCCGCTCCGGTACTGAAGAAAAACTATAGCCGCCGTATCCCACTCTCAATCCGGCACCAAGCTGTGCTTCAACACCATCA
Organism: Achatina immaculata; assembly: GCA_009760885.1. Taxonomy (NCBI): domain Eukaryota; kingdom Metazoa; phylum Mollusca; class Gastropoda; order Stylommatophora; family Achatinidae; genus Lissachatina; species Lissachatina immaculata. Next base: position 38,468,174 of record CM019698.1, read on the forward strand.
CCTCAGCAGCTGCTGAGAATATCGTGCTCTCTTCTCCAAGGATATGGAAGAACAGGAATGACGAGAGAGAGAGAGAGTAAGAAAGAGAAAGAGAAAAAGAGAGATCAAGAGAGAGAGACTAATAAATATGGAGAGAAAGAGAGAGACGAGAGAGAAAAGAGATAAAGAGAGAGAGACTAAGAAAGAGAGATAGAAGAGAGAGAAAAAGAGAGGTAAGAAAGAGAGAGAGAAAGAGAGAGAAAAAGAGAGAGAGAATAGGAAAGAGAATGAAGAGAGAGAGAAAAGAGAGAGAGGAGAGAAAGAAAGAGGGAGAGAAAGAGAGAGAGAGAGGAGAGAAAGAAGAGAGAGGAGAGAAAGAGAGAGGGAGAGAAAGAGAGAGAGAGAGGAGAGAAAGAAAGAGGGAGAGAAAGAGAGAGAAGAGAGAGAAAAAGAGAGATAGAGAGAGTAAGAAAGAGAGAGAGAAAAGAGATAAAAAGAGAGATAAAGAGAGAGAGTAAGAAAGAGGGAAAGAGAGAGAGAAGAGAGATGAAGAGAGAGAGCAAGAAGAGGGACAGAAAGAGAGAGAGAGAAGAGAGAGAAAAAGAAAAATAAAGAGAGAGAAAAGAGAGATAAAGAAAGAGAGATAAAGAGAAAAGAGAGATTAAAAGAGAAAAACAGTTAAAGACAGTTGCAATCTGAGAGAGGCAACACTGAATGTGTGTGTGTGGGAGAGAGAGAGGGAGAGAGGGAGAGAGAGATTGAGATTGATTTATGTTTATTTCAAAACGGTTAAGAATTGAGAGAGAGAGAGACAGACAGACAGACAGAGACAGAGAAAGACAGATAGAAAGAGAAAGACACAGAGAGAAAGACAGAGAGAGAGAGACAGAGAGAGAGAGAGATCATCACTGCTATCATTATAAACAAACAAAGGGAGAGAATGGCCCGAGTACTGACCTGCGTGGAGAATATGATTAAAATATTGGAGAAGCTGGTCGTAGTTGCTGTTCCTGTCGCCAATCTGAAAGAAATGAGATTCATGAATTACGCCTCATTCAGCGTCATACAGATGAAGCTTTTTTTTCACGAAGTCCTGTACAGAGTTAAGAAGAGGATTATGATGATGATAATGACGGCGATAATGACTATAATGATTACTATGAATATAACAGTATGTAAAAGGAAAACAAGAAGTAGTAGTAATTGTAATAGCAGTAGTAGTAGTAGTGGTAGTAGTAGTAGTAGTAGTGGTAGTAGTAGTAGTAGTAGAAGTAGTAGTAGTAATAGTAGAAGTAGTAATAGTAATAGTAATAGTAGTAGTTGTTGTAGTAGCAGTAGTAGTAGTAGAAGTAGTAATAGTAGTTGTAGTATTAGAAGTTGTAGTTGTTGCTGTTGCTGTTGTAGCAGTAGAAGTAATAGAAGTAGTAGTAGTAGTAGTAGCAGTAGTAGTAGTAGCAGTAGCAGTAGTAGTAGTAGTAGTAGTAGTAGTAGTAGTAGTTGTTGTTGTTGTTGTTGTTGTAGCAGTAGTAGTAGTGGAAGTAGCAGCAGCAGCAGTATTACTTGTAGTAATCTTTGAATATATTTTTGCGAATATTGCAACTGCTAGAACTTTGCTTTTTTTGTCCTGTAATAGTGATGGCGTTGCTCTTTATGACAGCAGCAAATACAGCAGCTTTGTTTAGTTCCTAGCGACGCACAAGAAGAAGATCACAGTGGAAGATAAAGGATTGGAGGGAAAGGAAGCCGGATCTTACTGATGCTACGACCTAAT
>CM019698.1:38474923-38584923 GCA_009760885.1 Achatina immaculata
AGGACGGAGAAGAGACAAGACCAGCTTGCAAGGAACTTGGTACAGAAGAAGAAAGGTAACCGACATGAATAAAATTACCAAGGACCTTGCGAAATGGATAACCATTATGAGCTTTTTTCGCCGAAGTGTCCTGTTCATGAAAATTCACGATGACTTTAAATTCACTACCACTAATTAATTCACTACCAGAAATTAATTCACTATCACATCGATGACTGCACTAACCTGTGTGGCCTCCATAGTTCTCTAGTTTCATGTGAACTCCATTACTGATGGCGTAATCGGAGAAGTCGAATAGTTGAAGATGTGGGTCGTAGAGGGCGCTGTTGGCGGTGATGTTTATGGGAGACTGCATCACACCTCCACAGTCAGGGTTGGTCAGGTACCAGTTGTGTGGTCCTTGTGGAAATATGAAGAATCTATCTATCTATCTATCTATCTATCTATCTATCTATCCGTCCGTCTGTCTGTCTGTCTGTCTGTCTACTTAACCTAACCTACCTACCTACCCATCTGTCTGTCTCTCTGTCAAAAATGTGGTGTATTTATCAGAGACACGAAGAAGCAAAACAAATAAACTTATTCCTGTCTTACCATTGGGGTCCCCTGCTCTGTAGTTCCAGCCTGTGATGACAAACAAAGAAACAGTTTAAACACACACAACTTTAGAATTATAATGAACGCACATCAAAACTAGTCACAATAAACATTACTTAGTTCGTACATTTATACTTCCCGGCGGGCGCTAGCGTGTGGTTTTGTTTTTTTTTTTAAACTGATGTTTCTCCGGAGGTTGAAGCTAAGAAAAATAGGGGAAGAGTTTGAAAGCTTAAGATTGTTTAGATTTTTAGGGAGCTGTATTACTCTTGTTTGGATATTATTTTTAGACTTTTAGGAAATTGTATTGCTATTGTTTAGATAACGTTTAGATTTTTAGGGAACTGTACTGCTATTATTTAGATATTGTTTACATTTGTAGGAAACTGTATTACTATTGTTTAGATAATGTTTAGATTTTTTAGGGAACTGTATTACTCTTGTTTAGGTAAAGTTTAGATTTTTAGGAAATTGTATTACTCTTGTTTAGATCCGCCTTGTTCTACTAAAACTCGTGTTCTTCGTGATCGAAGTCCTGGAGATGCTGTAGCGCAGGCAGAGCGCCGAATGAGGGAGTGGATGGTGGTAGATTGTTTGAAGAACCTCGAGTGGAGTCATTGATCTAACTTCTGGATACACTGGATAGCCGTATAAGCCACGGGGCTAACACAGTTAACTAAATATCTAACTTCTTATTACACTCCACTACCATGCTTATTACATTTAGCCTTATACCGATAGCCAGAATACATCGCCACAAACTAGACAGGCTACCTCCTCCTCCTTCGTTTCTTCTTTTGCGTTAGAGGTTGTTTGTCTCGTTGGATCCTGATCTTCGTCGACAGGGCAAAGCCAGTGGTCCTCTCCAGATCCTGATCTTCATCGACAAGGCAAAGCCAGAAGTCCTCTCCAGATCCTGATCACTGTCGACAGAGCAAAGTCAGTAGTCCTCTCCAGATCCTGATCTTTATCGATAGAGCAAAGCCAGTAGTCCTCTCTAGATCCTGATCTTCATCGACAGAGCAAAGCCGGTAGTCCTCTCTAGATCCTGATCTTCATCGACAGGGCAAAGCCAGTAGTCCTCTCCAGATCCTGATCTTCATCGACAGAGCAAAGCCAGTAGTCCTCTCTATATCCTGATCTTCATCGACAGAGCAAAACCAGTAGTTCTCTCTAGATCCTGATCTTCATCGACAGAGCAAAGCCAGTAGTCCTCTCCAGATCCTGATAGGAGCCCCATGGCTTTTGCCCCATGTCAGTTCTGCATGGAAATGCTACCGATACGAACCAACGAACGAACGAACCTTATTTTCAAAGGGTTAAGAATTGGGCACGCAGGCCCGTCTAACATTCTGCCCTTCATCATACAGCTTTCACTCAGTCACAGTCATTAACAATACCTGGCAATAAGGTCAAGACTATCTCCGGTTTGTTGGCTGCGACAGAAGTTTCATCACATGAGGCCCATAGGAAGGTTTGTGGGGGCCCATGGACCAGCAAATGGAGTGGCTCTGTTATGAATATTCTTATCATTATCTGGCTTCTCGGACTGGAAAGGAGGGGGGGGGGGGCATTGTCAAAAAGTCAAAAAACTTAAGAACCGCTGTTCTACTAAAAACAGCGTCAGCCAGGTATAGATGCAATTAGTTGCTTGTAATGATATGATCGACAGGCCTCGAATTGATGATTATTATTAACATTAACAAAATAGAAATAGAAACCGCTTACTGGCATGAGCAAAGCCCATGTGTACACTAATCAGAATCAGGAGAGCTCCCACATCTCGGGTGAGACGACTGGAGTCTTGTCCGCGAACCGCCATAGTTTTGTTGAAGATGTTCTTCTGAAAATCCAAAGACAGGTTCTCTGTCGCACAAGCCACGGACATAAACAGGAAAGTATGTGGCTTATATACCGTGTGTGAACAAAGCCAGTTCCGTTCTGTTTGATGCAGTTTTTTCCAAAAGAGTAAATACACGGAAAGGACACTTAGATAGATACAGATGATATTGTAGAAGTACTTTTGTATGACCTTCACTGGAAGAAATTCTAGTCCTTCAAAGTCAGAACATGTTTACTTCAATCGTTTCTTTCTTTCTTTCTTTCTTTCTTTCGTTTGTTCGTTCTTTCTTTCTTTCTTTCAAAAGAAAAATAACAATAAAGTTTACAGTACAATTATGTTATCTATCTATCTATCTCTATCTATCTATCTATCTATCTATCTATCTATCTATCTATCTATCTATCTATCTATCTATCTATCTATCTATCTATCTATCTATCTATCTGTCTGTCTGTTTATCTATCTGTCTATCTATCTATCTATCTATCTATCTATCTATCTATCTATCTATCTATCTATCTATCTATCTATCTATCTATCTATCTATCTATCTATCTATCTATCTATCTACCTGTCTTGTTTACCTACTTACCTACATCCTCTCAGGTACACATCCAAACGTAGACCGACTCCGCACTCACCGTCTTCCAAAAGAAAATAACAACAAAGTTTATATTACAATTATGTTTCCTTCCTTCCTTCTTTCCTTCCTTCCTTCTTTCCTTGCTTCTTTTCTTCCTTCCTTTTTTCTTTCCTTCCTTCCATCCTTTTTCCTTCCTTCCTTGCTTCTTTTCTTTCTTCCTTGCTTCCTTGCTTCCATCTTTCCTTCCTTCCTTCCTTCTTTCCTTCCTTCCTTTGCAAAATATAGCAATATATTGTACAGTACTGACGACGTGTGCTAATGATTCTGGGCGTGTTATTTCGTTTCTTTGAATGTTTATGGTACAAAATTTCTAGAAATAAAATAATTTTTACGCGAACTAATAACCCGTCTGAACCAGTTATTTGTTTCCCGTATCAGGAAATCATGACTTTCAAATAAATGTTTTTATAATAACATTTATTAGCTAAAATCATCATCATCATCAGGTGCCGTGCCGACTGGGGTTGGCTATTATGCTTCTCCAGAGTACCCGATCCTTTGTGCAGGCCATTAGTTCGGTTGGTGATCTCCTCTCACACCATCCCGTCAGACTGTCCAGTATCATTTCTCTTGGTCTTCCTCTTGATATTCTTCCTTCTATTTTTCCTGTTGTTATAATATTTTCAATGCCCCCTCTTCTCATTGCATATCTTATTAAAGTACATTCTCTCTCTCTCTCTCTTATTTCTTTGACAAGATTTTTTTTGTCTCTCCAGCTCTTCTCATACATTCTTCATTAGTTATTTTTGCTGTCCAAGGGATTCGCAACATTCTTCTAATAAACCACATTTCTGCTGCTTCCAATGATTTTTGTGTAGACCTACCTATTGTTCATTACCTAAAATGCCGTTTGAAAATGAGAGTCACACATGTAAGGAAACTTTAACGTGACATATGAACGGGCTGGTTTGTTTGAAGTTAACAATTTCTATCAGTCACGTGCCTCTGATTGTTTTGTTTTTTATTTACCCTAGGTTCACCCTAGATTGTGTATAGTTTAATTTTCTGCAAGCTCACAATCTGTTATTTACTAAACTGTTTAACTCTTTAGCTACCTTGAGACGTTTAAGTGTGTTTTTTTTTTACAAAGTCATAAAACCACTACAGTTATTTGACATTTTGTCTTTTTTTTCTTTCTGTTTTTGAGAATAAAAACCTGTTAAACTATATATATATATATGTTGTAAATTAAACACATACATCAGGTCAGTTCTCGGCAAATATATGGCCATGAAATCGTATGCGCCGCTATGTTTACTGTGTTACTTTTTTTTTTTGGTCTTTATTGTCCCTGAAAAGAATGTTTGGGCGCTAGCTGAAGCCATGTTTGCTGTTTCTGAATTAGTTATTCACTGTCTCCAGCCTTCCTTCACAAAAACCATCCTCTCAGTTACACCTCCAAACCTAGACTGACTACCCACTCATATTCTGTCCCACATTTCTCTGTCACGGGTTTCTCAGCCCACGTGATATTCTAGGAAGATCTCGATCGACCATGGGGAAAGTTCACAAAGAGAATCATAACGACTGCCCTTTCTGTAAAAACAACGGTTATCCCCCCGTATAATGCTATAGCCGTCTTGTTTATTGTAAGTTTTATGTTTGATCTTAAATTTTAGTTCGGTAGTAAAAGTGTTGGTGCCAAGGTGGTGTAGTGGTTAGCGCACTCACTTGGCGATCAGAAGGTCCCTGGTTCGATCTCGTACTCGGGCGGATTTTTTCAGACAGACCGTCACCGGGGTTAACCCAGACTCTAAAAATGGGGCTCTCTGGGGGCTTCCCTTGGAAAACAAAAGCAGTGAGGTCAGGTGCTTCTTATGTACCTCATAAGAGGAAGAAGAAGAAGAAAAGGTTGAGGTATTTGACCGAAATAACAAAACAAATATACTGGGAAAAACATTGGAAATATAAAGAAATAAATTCTGTATTCAGTGCTATCGTACTAATGGTCTATGTTAATCTATTGTATTAATGTTCTATGTTCTATGTATTGTACCGCACTTTCTCAGGCAGCTGTAACGATGTGCTGTTTAAGCCTTTCTTACACTCATCATCATCGTGTGCCATCTCCTTTCTGAAAGTTAGTTGCACTGGTCCTCCAACTTCCCCTGTCCCCATGCACTTGGTGACCGCAGACTTATTTCTTCACGCTGTACATTCTTCTTTATCGTTGTCGTCGACATCTTGTTCCTTTTCCTTTGACTTTTGACTGCAATATGGTTTCATTATTGTATTATGTATTGCTACCTAAGACTGGAGCAAACACATTTAATACGGAGCGTGTGTAATACATAACAAAGATACAGGAGTTCATAAGAGTTCATAACAATGTTCTCTCAAGGATGTTTCACAATGATGCCCTGTACAGCTCTGGAACTCGGACAAAGCATCCGGAGGGAGACAGCGGCCACCCCAGCTGATGTGCTGCCCCAGGCCGTGACAGGGGTGATAAATAGAGGCAAAGAATGTTCTCCTCGAAGTGGTGAACATCTAAGGAGTGTGATATTCACACCTTGAACATTGTTATAAACTCTTGTATCTTGGCTGTGTATAACAATAAACATTCTATGTTGAGTGTAATTGTTCCAGTCCTAGATAAATGCTTTTTTTAAAGTGTCCAATTATTATGAAACACATTGTACTATGAAACACCCTGTATTATGAAACACTTAGTATTATGAAACACCTTGTATTATGAAACACCTTGTACTATGAAATACCTTGTACTATGAAACACCTTGTATTATGAAACACCTTGAACTAGTCCAAACTGCTTTAGAAATTGTGTTATTGTTTCATTCATTTATTAGGCACGGGACAGACTGACGTTGGGGATCATGCCTCTCAAATTTCTGTTGCTTTTCTATCTAGTACCACTTAGTTGAAATGTTACGTTTCCAACTTCCCCGTCTTCTTTCTCTTGATTTTCTCTCTGTCTCTCTCTCTCTCTCTGTCTCTGTCTCTGTCTCTGTCTGTCTGTCTCTCTCTTTCACACATACACACAATCTCTCTTTCACTCCGCAATTCTCATTATTCTTTATGTGTCTACCTCTTTTACCTATGAGCCTGTATTCACTTATCAGTTTTTTTCTTGCTCTCTCTCTCTCTCTCTCGCTTTCTCTCCCTCTTGCTTTCTCTTTTGCTCTCTTTCTCTTGGTCTCTCTCTGGCTTTCTCTCTATCTATCTCTCTGCTTCCTCCCTCTCTCTCTCTCTCTCTCTCGCTTTTTCTCTATCTCTCTGCTCCTTCTCTCACTCTCTCTCTCTCGTTATCTATCTCTCTGCTCTCTCTTTCTCTCTCTCTCCCTCTTGCTATTTTTCTCTCGCTCTCCCTCTCCGCTCCCTCTCTCTGCTCTCTTTCTCTCTCAGCTCTTATAAGGACTTTTCCACCCAGAAAAATAGATTAACTAAGATCGTAGTTTTTAAACTATTCCCTAAAACTTGGGCTTCGGCTCGCAGAAGAAAACGCCCATAATGCATATATCAGTGCTGAGATCGGAACATGACTTTCATTGTAATGGAGATATGACCTGTTGCCCCATATATAGATGCACCAGTTCTTATGATAAACAGATTTTGACCTAGCAATGAATGTCATAAAGCGGGATGACGTGAACTTGGTTAGAAAACTTTACCACAAACTTGTATCTGGTAAGCAGGGGAGAAATCTTGCCGGAAAAGATACGATAGACAGAATAATCTGATTTTTCTTCATGATTTTCTGCCCCCTTGAAAATCAAGTCATTTCCGAGAGTAAAGTTTCGTGCAAGGTGAGAAACATTCGGGTGTTTTCCAACAGATCACTCCAAACTTGGAGGAGAATCAGGGATAAAAGTATGTTCAAAAAGGGCACTCCAAATTTGGAGGAGAATCAGGGATAAAAGTATGTTCAAAAAGGGCACTCCAAACTTGGAGGAGAATCAGGGATAAAAGTATGTTCAAAAAGGGCAGTCCAAACTTGCAGGAGAATCAGGGATAAAAGTATGTTCAAAAAGGGCAGTCCAAACTTGCAAGAGAATCAAGGATAAAAGTGGGAAATATACATTCGTTAATATCGAGGAAGAAGAGTATTTCACATATTTAGGCAGTACAGCTGATAAATATGGGGGAACGGAAAAGGATGTTAAAGCTAGAATAACCAAGGCCAGGACAGCATTTATCCAGCTTAACAAAATATAGGCATCAAAGAACATCAAAACAGGACCCAAAGTTAGGATCCTTAATACAAAAGTATAGATTGTCCTACTATATGGTTAGGAGACATGATGGGTGATGACTAGGGCAGTACAAGAGAGGATACAAACATTCATGAACAGCTGCTTGAGGAGGACTTTAAACATTAAACAGAAACGAAGAAATAATAGGACAAGAGTCTACGAACTTAGAAATCATGTATTGGAAATGGAAATGGATTGGCCATACGCTGAAGAAACCTGACGCCATCATAGCAAGACAGGCATTGACATGGAATCCTCAAGAAAGTAGAAAACGAGGAAGACCTAGACTTGCCTGGAAAAGAGAAATTATGACAGTGCTCAGAGACAAGGGATGCACGTGGAAGGTAGCAGAGAATAATTCCAAGAACAGGGAAGACTGGAGAACCTTTATCCGTGGCTTATGTTCTCAAGGGAGTGAAAGGCGATGATGATGATGATGATGATGAATACTTACAAATTAACTACTCTCAAAATACGCAAAATATTCACTCTCTCTCAGTTCTAGATCGTGGTGTCTGAGAATATAACCTTACAGATGATGTTGGATGGGATAGCAACGTCTGAGGTGGTAATGTTTGTGGCTGCGGTGTATGAGAAGGTAGTGTCTGAGATTGTGATATCTGAGATGGTGATGTCTTGTAGACGCTGGTACATGGGACAGCAATACTTGAGGTAGTGCTGGATGATCTGTGAGATGATGGTATCTGAGATGATTATGTCTAACAGAGCAGTTTTAAACAACATCTCTTGCACCTAAATCAGGAAACAGAAAGTAGTCAAGATCATCTCTTATCTGTGCACGTTGTTCGTAGATACTGTGTGTTGTATTATTCCAACTTGACCAAAAGGATACATAAGGTAGTGGAGCTTAGAGAGACAACTGTTTGCTAAGTCTTCTCCGGGAAATAGCACTGTCGACAAAATCTTGTTTAATCTCTCTCTCTCTCTCTCTCTCTCTCTCTGGTTCATGCCAATCAGGCGTTGATCTTCGTTGACTGCCACAGCCATCTATCCTCTCCTCTCTCTATAAGCTTTGTTTTGGACTGTCCTCTGTGACACTCTTTTAGTCCGTCAAGTATCTTGTTTCTTTGTCTTCCCCTGTCCCTTTTCCCCCTCCAGTTTTCCTGTTTCACTAGGTGTTCCGGTTGCTCTTCTTAAAACATGGCCTGTAAATCTGGACTGTCGTGTTCTGAATTTTGCCATCATTTCTTTTGCCCACCCTCACTTAGAACCTTTTCATTTGATTTCTTTTTCTTTTCATTAAAAATAACTATTTTATATTATCATGATAATACAAAACATCGTTGACAATCTACACATGGGCGCATCAGCAGCAGGGCATCTTGTTTAAACCGAGAAGCCTACAGGAGAGCTGTTAGGAATGCAAAGTTCCGCAAGGGACATGCAAATGACTGACTGACCTGATATATATTTCACATTATAATAACCAGAATCATGACAAAAAGACAGCCAAAATTATATGGATATGGTATGAGAATGAATAAATGTTAGAGTGCCGGATAACCATTGGTAAACTCAGAGGGAAAAAGAAAGAGTGAAAGACACAGAGGAAAAATGTCTTAGCCGGCTCATCAAAACAACTAAGCCGGCAACTAACGTCATTAGGTAAAAAAAAAGGACGGTACAAAATGAAATTTTGATTCGAACGCATATTTGTACGGCACCTGATGATAATGATGATGATGATGATGAACATGGATATATATAATAGCAACAAATCTTGCTGAAAAATAATTGGTCAAATAACAGAGACAGAGAGACATGCAGCTAAACAGACAGACAGGCAGAAAGTAGAGAGACAGATAGAAAATACAGACAGAATAGATCAGAAAGAAAAACAGAAAATGCAAAAAAGCAGACAGAAAATACAAGCAGACAGGACAGATATAACAGACAAGGGCATGCAGAGAGACAGAGATAAGATAGAGGGTCAAACCCAAAGTCGTGAGCAAACATTTTTTTTTAAAATCAGAGTTTAGAGATAGATAAAATATAAATGTATCACCTTAAACTTCATGTAGAGGTCACATGACGTCACCATCATGTGTCACGTGACCACGCGGAGCAGAAATAAAATGGCGGATGCTGAAGTTTCGTTTCGTCAACGTGTTGTTATTGAGTTCCTCGTTAAAGAGGAAAACCCCACTGCTGAAATTCACCAAAGACTTCAACTTGCTTATGGAGATGTGTGTATGGGTGCTAGCAGTGTTAGGAGGTGGGTGAAACATTTCAAAGATGGAAGCACAAGCATCCAAGATATGCATCGCAGCGGTAGCCCTCGAACTGCCTCCACTGAACGCAACGTGGAAAGGGTTGACCACATTAAAGAAGACAGACGTGTCACAGTATCTGAAATCGCTGTAAATCATGGAATATAACACAATGCAGTACAGGGAAATGATTGAAACCCTAGGCTATAGAAAAGTCTGTGCCCTCCGGGTCCCACAGAAGAGAACGTCCAGAAAGCAGTACGTCTGTGCCGTCGGTCAATTGGAACGGAATTCTACCGGGAGGATATTTTCAAACTTGCAGAGCAATGGGGAAAATGTGTGCAGAGAAATGGGAATTATTTTGAAAAGTGAAGAAAAGGATGCAGTTTAAGCTGATACATTTATATTTTCTCTATCTATAAATTCTGATTTTAAAAAAATTGCTCACGACTTTCGGTATGACCCTCATAGACAGACAGACAAACAGGCAGTTAGGTAGGTAGGTAGGTAGATAGGTAGGTAGATAGGCAGATAGGTAGGTAGGTATGTAGGTAAGTAGGTAGGTAGGTAGGTAGGTAGACAGACAGACAGATAGATAGATAGATAGATAGATAGATAGATAGATAGATAGATAGATAGATAGATAGATAGATAGATAGATAGATAGATAGATAGATAGATAGATAGATAGATAGATAGATAGATAGATAGATAGATAGATAGATAGATAGATAGATAGTGGCATTCTTCCCCTTAAGAAACATTTCCATTAATACACAAACTGGACAACAGTTTAGTTCAAAATTCAACAACAAAAACGAAAATAAGAGCAAGATAAGTAGAAGACAGAGTCGATGACTGTAAAAATTAAGGAGAAAAAGAAATAAAATAAAAAAAAAAACGAAAGAAATCAAGAAATTAATATCTGCAAAGATATAAAAGACGAGTACGTCTGCCGGACTCCTTTTAATGCTTCATTTCCTCTGCTTCATTCACTCTTTTTAAAATTAGGTCACATATCATTTGCCAGCTCAGATATCCCGTATATGCTAAAACTATTTACCAACCCTTTCATCTGCCGCCATGCCCTCTAGCGGTAAAATATAATTAAGAAAAATGCGAGCAGAGACCGGTATTCAACCGATAATTTATTATCGTTTCTTGACATCACGTAGACCTTTGGCTTAAACCAGAAGAACGCTGATCAGTGAAAGAAATATGTAGATTCTGATGCTCCTTTCCTCGCGTTTCAATCGTTCGAAAGAAAAAATGTAACAAACTACCAGCTAGAATCAGAAAGCAAGTAATTCATTGCCTCCGTTAGTTTCAGTACAAATGACTTGTCTCATTAATCATACTCGTATTTATAAACGTACATATGTCAAACACTGCACGCAGTGTTACAGATCTTGGCAGATCTTTTATAGGACTAGTAAAGGTCTTGGCTTTGGTAGTCTGAAGTCTAAACTGAATAAGCAGGGCTGTATATACTTTTAGATAACACAAAATATAACCAAATGAAAACCGTTAGGTTTCCCTGCCGGGCACTTTAACTGTATAACTTTATTTCTTTAGGTTTCCCTGCCGGGCACTTTAACTGTATAACTTTACTTCTTTAGGTTTCCATGCCGGACACTTTAACTGTATAACTTTACTTCTTTAGATTTCCATGCTTAGCACTTTAACTATATAACTTTACTTCCGTGCTTATTTGATTTCTCTAAAATTGTGGGTCTTATACGTCAAATATTAATATCAACGTAAAGAAATAGATATATTGATTCTTGAGACTAGAGCTGTTGTTTGAAAACTGTACCTAAACCAGGTAGCCTTTGCTTCACTGTAAGCAACATTTTGAGAACCATCGTCCCGTATACTCTCACCCCGTTCACGAGTTGACGAACAACGGCAATCCCGTTCTTGATCAGAAATCCTGCACCGAATATTGGGCCACATTTTCAAGTGGTGCACCTCGTTTCCTTTATATATTTAAATGACAAAGTCAACGGCCTGATTTATTTTCTTTGCAGCAAATGACCTTTTTTTTTTTTGACCCAAATGTTAATATTATCATTTCTTGACTTTACTGTTATTTTGTTTTTAATTCCAAGCGGAAAGTAGAACAAGTTGTCGGACTAGATCTCTTTGCCCAGTCAGGCGTTTCGTCATAGGAATTTTGTTGTTCTTTTTTCTTTAATATCATCATTCTGTGAAATTGATGAACTCGCGAAAGAAAGAAAGAAAGAAAAATACAATCGAGAAAAAAGAAGGAAAAAAATAAACAAAGAAAAAAGAGAAAAAAAAGAAGGAAGGAATGAAGAAAAAGAAAGAAAGTTTTGAGTTGTTTTCATTTTTGTCCTTTACCGTCTCTCATCATTATGTGCTGCAGATGTTATTTCTTCTTCTTCTTCTTCTTGTTTCGCGTCACCTGGTTCTAGCCTCAGATGTCATTTATATTTACTGTCAGGATCAAATGCGTGGTCTTATGGAGGCCATGCTTTGTGTCTCAAACTTTGTTCTCCAGCGTAGCTTCCTTTGACCAGAGGTGGCTTCAGGAGAGGGGTGTGGGGGGTAGAGAGAACTGAAGTATGTGCTCTTAAGTGTGTTTCAGGTGTGCAGTCTGAGGAGCGTGTTTTTGTGACAGGATGAGGTGACACAGGTGTGTGTGACAGGATGAGGTGACACAGGTGTGTGTGACAGGATGAGGTGACACAGGTGTGACAGGATGAGGTGACATAGGTGTGTGTGTGACAGGATGAGGTGACACAGGTGTGTGTGTGTGTGACAGGATGAGGTGACACAGGTGTGACAGGATGAGGTGACACAGGTGTGTGTGTGAGACGGGATGAGATGACACAGGTGTGTGTGACAGGATGAGGTGACACAGGTGTGTGTGTGACAGGATGAGATGACACAGGTGTGTGTGACAGGATGAGGTGACACAGGTGTGTGTGTGTGACAGGATGAGATGACACAGGTGTGTGACAGGATGAGATGACACAGGTGTGTGTGTGTGACAGGATGAGATGACACAGGTGTGTGTGACAGGATGAGATGACACAGGTGTGTGTGACAGGATGAGATGACACAGGTGTGTGTGACAGGATGAGATGACACAGGTGTGTGTGACAGGATGAGGTGACACAGGTGTGTGTGACAGGATGAGATGACACAGGTGTGTGACAGGATGAGATGACACAGGTGTGTGTGACAGGATGAGGTGACACAGGTGTGTGTGACAGGATGAGATGACACAGGTGTGTGACAGGATGAGATGACACAGGTGTGTGTGACAGGATGAGATGACACAGGTGTGTGTGACAGGATGAGATGACACAGGTGTGTGTGACAGGATGAGATGACACAGGTGTGTGTGACAGGATGAGGTGACACAGGTGTGCTCACAGTAGGAAGTGCCTCATTGTGTAATCCAAAGATGGTGGCCTGTTCTTGACATGGGAGCTGCAGCTTCTGAATGTTGGGTGGTAGCTTGTGCTGGTCACGGACTAGTCATCTTCTTCTACTGATGCTTGATTACAGTTTTTCCTATGCAAGTGTGCAGTGTAATCCAGCATGTCTTGTCTTTGGAGGGAATTGTTTTTCTTCCTCAACAAAGAATGTCAGGTACCTATTTGTACAGCTGCCCTGACTAAAGGGTAACAGCAGCTGGAGTTGATCACACTTCCTTTCAGTCTAAGAGACTGAGTCACTATCACTGCACCCAATCCAGCTGTGTACTGGCCTTCTGATGTTAAACATGTCGCCCAAGGTCTTCAAAATGTGACACAAGGTCCTTAAAATGTGACACAAGGTCCTTACAATGTGACACAAAGTCCTTAAAATGTGACACAAGCTCTTCAAATGTGACACAAGGTCCTTAAAATGTGATACAAGGTCCTTACAATGTGACACAAAGTCCTTAAAATGTGACACAAGCTCTTCGAATGTGACATGCTGTCCTTAGAATGTGACACAAACTATTTTAATGTGACATATTCATTTAATGTGGCAAGGTCTTTGAATGTGACATGTGCTTGAAATGTGACACAAGCTCGTCAAATGTGACATGATGTCCTTTGTCACATAAGCTCTTCATAATGTGACACAAGTCTTTGCCACAGCAATCACCTGCTATCATATTCAAGTTCACAATCACAGATAGAAACAACAATAATAACAATCATCATCATCTTTAAGCTCACAATCACAGACAGAAACAACAGTAACAACAAACAACCATCATCATCATCATCATTCCCATTATCTGTTTAATTACTTATCTTTTCCTTGTGATACATTCAGGTGAACAATCTTCACCATCACACATGGCCTTTCTACCGCCTGCATACCCTTCCCTGAAGTTGTTCAGACTCAAAGATTGCACATGTCACAGATGACATCTGGGATGGAATTAAATGACAACAACACCCCAGTGGTAAAACTGACATATAAGGATAAAATTATGGTTAAAATTATGAACACTTTATATTCACCCAAGAGACACACCTGCAGATGCAAACAATAAATGCTAAGAAGAAGATAAAGTAATTTTACCTCCACTTATCATAAAGGATGGCAATAAAGTCGGCCATGCTAGACTGATGGCACTGTTAACAGGACCAGCAAAACCATATCTGGTCAAGACCCTAGTCCACTTCTCTAGGATACTCTTTGTAGCAAGATGTCCTCCTTTCACTTGAATAATGTGGACGGGCTTGATCAGGACCCCATGGTGGGGGAGCTTATATGAAAGTTTTTTTTCTTTTTTTTTTTTGGGGGGGGGGGGTGGTTCACTCCAGCTCTTTAAGCAACCGCTGAAATCCAGGGCTCTTTCCTGTACTTCAACATCATCACAACCAGATGTAACACAGCAACTACAAAGACATCAGCAAACCATTCTCTTATGCTTAAGGACAGCCCACTGAAGATTACCGAGCCACCTACATCGACTCTAAATGTCCCACACAGATGAGCGTCCGTGCAACAGTTAAGTCCAGACTCCGGAACATATCCTTCAAGAGTGCCCAAACTATGTGGACCTGAGGCGTGGACCTGAGACATAGACCTGAGGCGTGGACCTGAGACATAGACCTGAGGCGTGGACCTGAGACATAGACCTGAGGTGTGGACCTGAAGCATAGACCTGAGGTGTGGACCTGAAGTGTAGACCTGAGGCGTGGACCTGAAGTGTAGACCTGAGGCGTGGACCTGAAGTGTAGACCTGAGGCGTGGACCTGAAGCATAGACCTGAGGCGTGGACCTAAGACATAGACCTGAGGCGTGGACATGAGACGTAGACCTGAGGCGTGGACCTGAGACGTAGACCTGAGGCGAGGACCTGAGGCGTGGACCTGAGACGTAGACCTGAGGCGAGGACCTGAGGCGTGGACCTGAGGACATGAGTGTGGGGCAGAAGGTCTGGATCTGGAGTGGGCTGAGGGCTGTGGCCTGCTGACAGGAATCAGGATCTGATGTGCCCAACAACCTCAAACCTAGAAGGACAACATCATCACAGCTTCAACTTCTAACAAGAATGCACAAACACAAGGAACAGAAGAAGAAGAAGAAGAAGATTCAGATGATAGTTTTTTTTAAAGCTGAAAATCTAAAGCCCTATCAAGGTCAAGTTTGCTCCATGGCTATATGAAGGACCCCTATATTCACACATCACCTGGGGGTACTGACATACTTAAAGCCCATATTTTCTATACTGACATCATGTCCTCTTTGGATCTCCTAGAAAATGGGGCTGAATATCCAGTCTCTGATAAGAAAAAAAAAATATATATATATATCTGCCCGCAAAGGGAGGTGTGCAACAATTATGCATGGCTGTACTCATAAAAAAAAACCAGATTTTCAAGTAAATTATATCCCACATAAAAATAAATTATACCAAAGCTCATACTGGCTGAACATCAAAAATGAGAAACAATCATCAAATGCAATAGAACAAAAATTTTAAATCCTCATACCAAAAACAAAATTTCTGATTAAGCTGCAGCCGAGATGCTCTCAAGCCCATCAACACTGATTAGGATTATTATTCAAATAACTATCACACAGTTTACTGAACAAATTAACGTAACATTATCACACAGTTTACTGAACAAATTAACGTAACATTATTACACAGTTTACTGAACAAATTAACGTAGCATTATCACAAAGATATAAGAAAACGAACCAGGCCATGCGAGGTCTTTAAATAAACAAATTCTCCAGTAATTACACGAACAGACGGTCAATTTACAAAGAGACTCTTTAGATAACATTAATCTCGGTATTATAATCTCATATCTAAGCTGTTGATTTCCAGTCTGCGGTCCACATACCCCAGGGGCCTGCATAGTAAGTCCAGATTGTGTAGTACACTATGAAAGTGTGAGTTCTTAATCTGATACCAAGTGTGAAGGAGGTCATCAGATTTAATAGCCAGATACCATCCATAATGAAGAGCCACAACAGGAATGATAACGAGAATACGTTGGAGATGGATATGACATACAGTTCATAAGCCTGCCACAAACATAACCAGGGAAGCCCTCACCTGGAATCTTCAGGGAAAGAGGAAACAAGGCAGACCTAGAAACACCTGGCAAAGGAGACCTGAAGTAGAGATTAAAAAAAAAAAAAAAGAACGACCACACCTGGAGACGGTTAGAACAAACACCCCAGGAGGGAAAGAAATCTTTGTTGATGTCCTGTGCTCCAGACAAGGATGAAAAAAAAGACGAGCAGGGAAAAAAAGGTGAAGGGGAGTGTAGGTGCTTCAGTGAATTATGCTGGCTTCAAGGGGGGGTACATGATCTCACAAAAAGTTGAGAACCACTGAACTAAGCAGGTCTGCTTATCTGCCCTGGGATGCTGATGGTAATGAAGGCAATGGCTGAATATCATGGCTTTCTTTATTTCTTGGTGTAGAGAAGAATGTCTCATAATGGCCTAGAGGAAGCTTCAATGCTAGATTTTTCAACAAGTTCTATCAAAAATGACAACCATGTCAATTTCATATGTCATTTTGTCAAGTCGTTGTGACAAATCCCGGAGAAGTTCTGAGGATGAGATGTGCGGTTATGGTTGATCATGGCTCACAGTTCTGGCATCAGACTTGGCATTACTGCTTCAGAGATGATGGTAAAATATGAAAACCATGAAATAATTTAACACTTTATTGTCTTGTGTCTTTTTTTTTAAAAATATAAGAAAACCATGAAATAATTTTACACTTTTTGGTCCTGTGTCTAAATATGAAAACCATGAAATAATTTTACACTTTTTGGTCCTGTGTCTAAATATGAAAACCATGAAATAATTTAACACTTTCATGTCTTGTGTCTTTTTTTTTTTTAAATATAAGAAAATCATGAAATAATTTAACACTTACATGTCTTGTGTCTATAAAAAGAAAGATGAAAACTATAAAATAATTTAACACTTTTATGATATGTCTATAAAAAGAAATAAGAAAACCATAAAAAATGTAACACTTTTATGTCTTATGTCTATAAAAAGAAAAAAGAAAACCATGAAATAATTTAACACTTTTATGTCTTATGTCTATAAAAAGAAAAAAAAAGAAAACCATAAAATAATTTAACACTTTTATGGTTATTAAAAACATCTTACCCCTGCTCCTTGGAGACAGAACAAAAGCAATAATTTATAAACTGGACTGACAAAGAGTTACGGTAATAATTTGAATTTTAACACTACAAACAACTGAACTCCAAAGCAAAATATGTTGAGTTAAAAAGTAACAGCAAATCAAGGGATGCAACCAATGAAAAAAATAAAAGATCTGAAGATGAGTCAAAGGTCTTTTCATATATTTTTCAATGGTTACATCCCCTGATTTTCAACAACTTTTTGAATCACCCTCATATTTGACATTAAAAACTGCTTAAACCGCAAAAAGGAATGTGGGGGAAAATGTGATGATTCTAGACTACCAGAGACCACTTGATGATGTATATACAGCCAACCACAAGGGCCTTCAACCAAAGAACTTCAGGCCACAGATCAAGAGGTAGGTAGGTAAAGGTAATCCTGTCATGCCTTAGAGGCACATAGGGATATGGTGTTAGTGCCAAATTTTCCTTGACCTGTCAGCACACTAGAGGGTGATATGGTCAGCGTCATGCCTGGCTGCCTTTCCTTCTCCAACTCCAGAACAAGTCGAGTACCCATTTCTACAGCTGGGTGACTGGGGTGCCTCCGGACAGATTCAAACCCCTGACCTTCGCCATGAGAGACCAGTGCACTAACCACTTCGCCACTCAGACACTCACAGATCAAGAGGAGGACCTAGGAAAAGACGGATAAATGGAGTTACAGAAACAATCATGAATTACAGCACAAATAGCAACTGAGGTCACTCATTTGGCTCAAAAATGCCAACTGCATCTTCCTCAGACACCTCGCAGTACGAGAGGAAGAACAAAGTAAAGCAAAGCAAAACTAAACTAAAGTAAGAGACTATTGAAAAAAACAAAAAGATGGAGCAACAGCTCAATGATTATGATACAGCTCTTGGCTTAAACAAAACTCAGACCTCACATGTGCAAAAATGACATCTAATGACGATTTAACTAAAACAAATTTCCAAACTGGCAAATCTATTTGCTGATTTCCTCTTGCCTCAACCCCCAGACCGCTGGCTTCATGGTTAACATCAGCCGTTGCTGAGAAGGCACAGATGGCCGCTGGAAGAAAAATCCAGATTTCTTTTAGTATAATAAATTTCCAGATTTTCAGCCAAATAAACATCTTTGACCAGATATGGCAGCTTATGGTAAAGTGTCATTTCTTTTTGATTTGTCTTTTGATCAGGCGACTTGACAAGTCTGGAGAAAAATTACTTGGGTACAGAGGTTAATTATTTCTGTTTTTCTTCCCGAAAATTCACCACAATTTTTCTATACAAAGCTACTTATATTCAACATTCACATTCATCCAGATCTGTTTATTCAAATTCATCTGAACAGCAAAAGCAGTTTCTTCAGAGGACTTCTACAGACTTACACAGATTTGAACTGGATGGGCAACCACCTCTCACCCGGTGGGGATATATTCATATCCAAACCACATCAAGGTTTTCCCGTGAGAAAGTCCAACTCTAGACTAAACTGGTGGAATTAAAACCACAGTGTCACGCAATGCCGCTTCTGTGACCCACCGAGAATATAGGCCCAAGCCCCACGATGCTCTGAGCCTCCATCTTAAAACAGACTATCGCGAGAACCATAGTAGTAAATTCAGTAGGATCACGGGGCGATCTTGGTGGTAGAAGCAAACGAAGAAGAAGAAGAATGTAATGTCTTCACGGCACGTCTTAAATTTAGAGGAATGAAAGAGAAATCTGGCCAGACCTGAATGTACACAGCATCACAAAAACTAGCGACTAAAATCAAGAACTGGTAAACTATACTCTCTCTCTCTCAAGGTCTCTGCCGACAGGCCTAGGATATCATGTCCTTCCACAGCCCTCGATCCCTTCTGCATCTTCAACAGGCTTGTCACCAAGCATCTCCTGTGCCAGGATGCCAAACCATCAAACTTCTTTTCTCTCTGTCTACCTCTTTCTCTTCTATCTTCTATCCTCCCTGTATTAGGTGCTCTAGCCCTCCTCTCCTCCAAAAACGTCCCACAAATATGGATTGTCGTTCTCTGATCTTTGTTATAATTTTCCTTGTTTCTTTGTATCTCCTTACTGGCTCCAAGCTTCGTATCTACAGAACATGACTGGTTCAATGTAGCACTGCACCACTTTCCTCTTGACTCTCACAGATAGGGACTTACTAGTGCAAAGTAAATTTTAATACTCTCTGCTAAAGATGAACTAATAATGGCTTTGTTTTAGAGGAAAAAAATCATGACAAAGAAACACTGACAAGTGATTGTCACGTGCCAGATTGGACTGATCTTTGTTTCGTTCCTTTCAACAAGAACACCATTAAGTTATTCAGTATTAGGTTCTTGGTATCACTGCAAATGAGATACTCTCATGACCACTCCCCCGACTGTGCCAGTGAATATCGCAACAGAATGTTCATCGACGGTCCCTTGCATCAATTCCTGATGATAAGCCACTCAGTGAGGACGCCATTTTAAGAACTACAACACTCCAAATGTGAAACTAGTTAGCGCTGCTCTTGTCATGAACTCTGTAGCTAAGGCACCAAGCCAGATCAGGACAAATAAAAGACCACCATAGTTCACCACTGGCCAAGCTGAAGAATCATCAATGCTGTCTGTGCGAAGTTCACAGCTCACAGCGGTGCCATGGCACTCAGCCCAGTAGCTCGGCACACAGAACCGACCTCCATCTTGAAACTACTGATGACACTGTTGCTCATATGACACATTTGTACATTCCTGGTCATACCACACTCAGTCAAACAGCGAAGAGCCACAACAGGACACAAGCACTTTCAACCGGGTTCGTGGAAATCCAACTCCATATTGAATATCATAACAACTGGGGTATTGTTTGTGAAAGCATGAAATGGCCACATGCAAACTGTCGCCACTGCTGAACAGGAAGGAGTGGTGTTAGTTTCCAACACTTGAAAAGAACCCATTCACACAACAGCCTCTGATAAAAGTATCTTTATGGGCAGGACTACCCAAACCCTGCCAAATCTGGGCCAAGAGATACAGGCTCTGGTACAAAAGTTATCAATCATAAACCTGGACAAAGCTACAGTCTTTTGTTTTCTTTTTTTGTTTTTGATGAAATGGCCCCAAATTTTGCATAATCAAAATGTAGAATTCTAAATAACGATGAGAAACAAAACAGACTGCATATGTATAAAAAAAGGAACATTTTTAAAAACATGAATTATTGAGTAATAAAGCTTTTTCTCTCTTTCACTGCTGATACTCATTTTTTCACTTAAATTTGCAATACACGTGCTCTCACGTGAAAGCGAAACAATAATCAAGCATTAAATAAAACAGGCATATGCAAATATGAGATTGTTTTGGTTTTCTGTTCCGACATTTAATCTTTAGAAATAGCAAATTAACAAAGCAAAACTATTTTTTCAGTATTTTTCTCATCTGAGAATTCTGATGGGATAAAAGTTCATCTGTCCGGTCAGCTTTGACATTGATTCTGTCCAACTGTTCATTCTGCCTTTCGATCTCATCTCCAAGGCCCATAGCTAGACCTTTTAATCTAGACATTCCTTCACTCATTAGACCTGCAAATTTTGACAAAATACGGAAATTTAGTTCTTTTTTTGTTTTGCCAAATCTTTAACTAACTTGCAGAATGAAACGCTTTATCATTTATGAATGACACTAGAAGTAACTAGTAAATGATGAGAAAAGAAATGAAAATATTATTTTAATATTACTACACAACTTTTCTAATCCAAGAATATGGGTTAATTCTCCACTTGGTCCATATTCTAATAAAGATGTAGATCTTCAGGTTACTTCCTGGAAGTTCCCAAAAAGTCCAAAAAATTTATTCTACTTCCATGAACATTAAAAAATATAAATGACCTTTCAAACACACACACATACACACACATGTATGTTAGCTTTATGTAAACGAAACAAAACAAAATATATTCTCCTGCTTAAGAGTAGAGATTCCATTTGGCGAAAGCCACCAGTAAAATTTATTAAGTTAAAGTGTCCTATTTTTAAAATGGGTGAATGAAATGTGACAAAGAAATACAATTTGATTTCTATTACTGGAAGTGTTCACGCAAAAGGATGGGGTTAAAAAAAAAGGCAAAAATAGCCATATAATGCCAAGAAGACACCTACAGGATATGGTGCTAACGTCCTTATTTCTCTTCGCCTGTCAGCATGCTAGAGGGTCGATGTGCTCAGCATCATACCTGGCCACCTTTCCTTCACTAGCTTTATAAGAAGTCAGGTACCCAACTGTACTGGACTCATACACACTGACCTTTGCCAAGAGAAACTTGTGATGTAGAAATGTGCTGATGTCCTAAATTGCATGTCTTTATTGTCAGCATTTCACCCGGAAATACAATTTTTTACTCAAATGAGTAACTTTTCTTAATGATTTTTCATCCTTTTGACTTCGCATGGCCTTGTCAAAAATGTAGTCCCGTTGGCCCATGCAAGAACTCTGGGATATGGCGCTGGTGCCCATATATTGTTTAAGCTGACGGCACAATAAAAGCTGATGTGATCAAGACCATGCCTGGCTGCCTTTCCCTCATCAGCTCTAAAAAAAGTGTCAAGTACCCATTTCCAGACCTGGCTACAGCCTAGGACAAAGACCCTGATAATCACAGGAAAACTCAAAGGAAAAAAAAAGAATAGCTGATATTAAAAAACAAAAAAGCTAACGGGCTGACTAAGTGCCACGGCATAGGAAAAACAAGGGAACATATTGGAAAGGCCACAGATGGTGCAGAAAACAAAGAGCCCATGACCGCCAGCTGATTTTGCTACAGGAAATGAAGAAATGAAAGTCTGGGTTCCAACATTTTTCACTCTTAATTGTCAAGTGTTAAAAATGTGAAATCAACCTGCTCATTGAAATTAACCTCCTCATTGCTATGTTTCATACTGAAAAAAAAAAAATCATGTTGAAAATATTACTTAGACATCTAATCACTAATACTGGTTAAGGAATTCCCATTATTTAGAAGCTTGAACTCACTTCATTCACTACATAACAGCACAGTGCTACCAAAAATGTTATTCAGGCGTAATGCTGTATATGGGATCAAAACAATGTTAGCCTGTATAACGTATGGGGGTATTTACTTTAAGCACAGAAAACTCAGCCCGTATAACATACGGGATTAACCCCAAAGAGGTTAATTCCAACAAGTACAACCGAACAAATCTCCAGCGTTTTGTCAGATGGGCACCTCTGAATCCAAAAATAAGATCTAAGAAAAGGTAACTCTCACCTAGATTGTAATCAACTTCCTCTTCTCTGGCTGTTCTTGTGATGGGTGTAATCATTGTGTACTGGTCGCTCCCTGGCTTTCGTTGGCTGGCCATGAATTTGGAGTCAAGGTCATCATCATTGTCGTAGAAACCACTGGTATCAGGTTTGGACTTTTCTGATTTCTCAATGGTTGATCGCAGCCTACAAACAGACAAACAAACAATTTTTTAAAAAGGGCCTATCCCATGAACAGAGAAGAAAACAAACAAATAAGTGCTAACCCAGACAGAAGTGAGGAGAGAAATACTGGAAAAAATCATGAAAACAAGACATTTATGATAATCTGGGTTTGTCTAGAGGCATAATACTATTCTGAAGACCCCTCTTGAGAGCAAGATTGATGGGAAGAGAACAAGAGGATGATAGCGACATAGATGAGTGGAGAGCTTCAAGAGATATACAGGAAATGGCTTGGCTGAGAGCACTATGAAGACAAGAACGGAGCAGACCGGAGATTCATTACATCAAGCCTTTTTGGGGATATGGCACAAGATGATGATGAATTAAAAATAAATAAATAAATGATACTGTTTACTTCTCTGAAATTATGCCATAAAATATGAAATTACATTATTAATGTATAAGATTATGTCATAAACAGAAACATATTTTGTGCCATTGGCACATAGCATCTTTAGTAAACATATAAAAACTATAACTACTCGGATCCGGTGTATTTCCAATAGCAACATATGGATTTAAATCACAGAGACTGACCCAGGCTTCAGAAAAGTGGATCACATCTTTGAAATCTTCTTCTTCTTCATTCAGTTTCATATGCTCAGCTTTCTAAACAGGGAGTTGGGTTCCACTGTACTAGATTATAAATCCTCTGCCCAAATACATTCATCAATTCCACTAGATTATAAATCCTCTGCCCAACTACATTCATCAATTCCACTAGATTATAAATCCTCTGCCCAACTACATTCATCAATTCCACTAGATTATAAATCCTCTGCCCAACTACATTCATCAATTCCACTAGATTATAAATCCTCTGCCCAATTACATTCATCAATTCCACTAGATTACAAATCCTCTGCCCAACTACATTCATCAATTCCACTAGATTATAAATCCTCTGCCCAATTACATTCATCAATTCCACTAGATTACAAATCCTCTGCCCAACCACACTCATCAATTCCAGCCACCCTTTTCTCAGACTGATCATCACTGTATCTCTTCTCTCTTTCTCTTCTAGCCTCTCTTTAACACTAACCTACAATACTTCAAGTCTTCATTTAAACATTCACAATACTCCATCACACAAAATCATGGACACAGCTTCTTGCAAGTCACAGCTAAGTGCCTCCTTTTTATTTTCCACAGTTTTTTTCCTCCATTCGTAATGTTGTATATCACTCATGCGAATTTATATTTTATCTTCTTTCCGTATTTCTTTGTTCTGTACATTTCTTATGATTGAGGCGTAACCGAAACGTTACAACTGTGTTGCTCATAAATTAATAAAGCTGTTACAACTTTTGGTTTTAGATAATTTTAACACTCTTATATCACGGTTTTAATAAAGTGGCCTTGTGTATATTTACATATTCAGTCATAAGTACTTATACCCAAAAACTATATTATACACATGTGCATATTATATACAGTTATTTTTACAAAAAAGCGGTTTTACCATGTGTGTGTTTATATGTGTGATGTGGTAATAAAGGTAAAATGCCTCTCTATGCCATTAAGGCATACGGGGGATACGGTGTTAGGCCCGTACTTCCAAGACCATCGGCACGTGAAAGTCTGATGTGGTCAGCATCAAGCCTGGCCATATTTACCTTCCCAGATTTCTCTGATGCCCATTTTTAAAAGGCTGGGTGGACCCTAGGCCCTTCTTTGCATTGTCGTACCAGAAAAAAATCTCCACTGCTGGGACTTGACCCCAGTACCACCAGATTAGTAGACCAAGCACCTAACCACTCAGCCAACCAGGCCACCACATATGGTAATCTTATATCTTATATCCTTCCCGTGCCGTTAAACGTCACATAGGGCTCGCAAAGTAGTTCGCCAATTTTTCCTGTCTTCGGCGAGTCTTTCAACCTCATCAAAGGATTTTATGCCTGTTAACTTCGCCTCTCTTAACAATGTCCTCTTCAGAGTTTCACGCGGTCTGCCCCTTTTTCTTCGGCCTGTTGTGTTCCACTTGATAGCTTGTTTTGGGATTCTCTGCTCATTTCTTCTCATCAAGTGACCAACATATGTCCATCTCCTTTTCCTGATCACCCATGAGACTGGTTGTTGTTCAGTCATCTGTCTTATCTCTGCATTGTTCTTGAGTTCATTCCACTTGATGCCGAGTATTTTCCTTAGGCATTTGTTTTCAAAAGAGTCTAATTTCTTTTCTATTTCTTTAGTTGTTTTCCAGCTTTCGCATGCATAAATGAGGGTGGATATTACATTTGAATTGAATAGTCTTAACTTGGTTTTTGTGCTTATAACTTTTGAGCATATGGTAATTTTGTGCATATGGTAATGGTAAACACCAAAGTGAAAAAAAAAATCTGGCCAACATTACAAAGTAAAATTTTGTGGTCGCACCTTGTGTTTGCATTTTCTTGAGCTGTGGTTTTAGTTTCCGCTGTTTTCTTGTCCCCGGACCACCAGTTTTTGATGCCTCCGAAAACACTTTTGATATTGTTCAGATGGCGCTGTGATGCCTTCATGTTCTGTTGCATGCCGTCCAACTTGTTCTCGATGTTGTCTATGGTTTCCCCTTGTCGAACAAGTTCCTGAAATAAGATAGTTCATTAAATAAGATTGTACCTCATGCAAGGTGAAAGACAGGCACAGCCTGTACTGATTTCACAAAATCCTAGCGTGTTCACTGACTTTAAAACCTGAAGTTCATCTGCACAGTTTCACACAAATGTGACATCTTGTAAAAAAAAAAATGTGTCTATCAGAGTAACTGACCAAGCAATGAGTTTCAAGTCTGAGAATTTGTTCTACTTTCCACTTGGAATTTTAAAAAATAAATGTCAAGAAATATATGGACACTGATGTGATAGTCTCCACATGTGCTAACAGAAAGGATATGAGAGATTTAAAAATGGATAAATTCCAAAATTTCATTTTCATTATTACTGTTTCTCTCTCTATGACCATGAATTTTTTTCACCAGCATTATCCTTCCTGTGCCACTAAAAATCACAAAGGGCCTGCATGGTAATTCGGCAAGATTTCCTGTCTTCAGTGAGCTTTTCAACCTCATCAAGGAGTGTTATATCCAATAAACTGGCTTCTCTTAACAATGCCTTCTTTAGAGTTTCAAGTGGTCGACCTCTTTTTGTTCAGCCTGTTGTGTTTCACTTCATAGATTGTTTGGGGATTCTCTGATTGTTTCTTCTCATCACATGACTGACATATGTCCATTTCTTTCTCAGATCACCCATGAGACAGGTTGTTGTTTGCTCATATGTCTTATCTCTGCACTGTTCTTGAATTCGTCCCACTTTATATGATTATTGATATTATATTAATATTATATGGCCATGATTATTGATATATAACTTATGTTCTTCTCTGATATCAAAGATAACACACATACCTCTGCTGTCGCAACACCCATGGATTCTGAATCATAAATACTTGCTAGGGCTCTCTGGGTGCTCTCTAGTTGCGTGTTCTCGGAGTTGGCTATCCTCATCAGCAACTGCTCTCTCCGGTCGTCAAAAGGGTTGCTTTCCTCGTACATCGATGAGGTGGAATACGAAGAAGCTGACACCGCGTTTTGTCTCTGAGAATACTGGGGCCCAGAAATGGGGCCTGAAGTGGCTGGTGGTCGTGGAGATGAGTACGGAGGGCCACCTTGTTGTGTTGACGGACTAGGTTTCGACTTACCCACCATCACGAAATCTTCATCATCTTCGTCGCTTTCGAAAGGATTTGATGACTTGTGATATTTAGACATGTTTAGTTGATGTCGATTAACTTACGAACAGGAAGAAGAAATGAATATCAGTCTCTAAACATCAATGTCTTTTCAGTTTGTTTCTGAGATTCCGTTTCAGGGAAAGAAAATGTCAGGTTAATTTGTCAACTTCCGCTTTGTGACTCAAAGGTCAGAGGTTATCCGGTGATTGTTTACTTTTGTCACACATTAAAAATAACATATACTGAAATTGTTTTCAATTCTCCAGCTTTAAATCCAGAGCAGTAAAGTAGATAGTTTACTCATCTATTATGGCTTGGTCTGAGGTTTGATTCCGGCTGGAGTAAAAAAAAAGTTGTTAAAATGGGTACCAGATCACAAACATTGGGAAACAGCGCTTACAGCGATAATGCATTTTGCAAGATCATTACAATGAGTCAGATTTTCAATTTTAATATTTGTAGTATGTATCAGAGCTTCTGTGGTTTTTGTTTTCTTTCTTTTTTCCCACATTTATATGTTGAATACACAACATTTTCCCTTATAGATTCTTTCTGTTATCAAGAAAATCATGACATCCGCTATCTGCTTCGTTCTATTTGTCATCGTTTTTGTTGTCTTATGAAGATAATAAGATGACTTACACACTTTGTTTTGTTTCTGTTGCTACACTTTTTCATTTCCTTTTGATGGAATCAGTTCATACCCCCTCACCTTCCACCGGGGGGGGGGAGGGGGGGGGTTCCGTATTATCTCTACCCCCTTCCTTATTCATACAAAAACATACAGGACGAAGAAGTACGAAATGAAGACAAAGTACTTGTACAAATCAGCACGTATTATGTATGACATATATAACATGACCATCTTAAAATACGGGACCCTCAATGAAGCGAGGGGTTTCGGGGTGTGTTTTTTTTTTTTTTGGGGGGGGGGGCGATGATTTTAAATTAGAACGCAAAATTTGAATCCGTGGGCCAGGTTTATAACTTGACTTACAAATGTGCCAATCAGTTCCTGCTTGTACGTCTCTACAGAGTCCTTTTTTTTCCCCTTAAAACGTCAGTATTTCCGCTAATTTTTTTTAATTTCTGGGTGTTTCTGGATACTTGACGATCAAAGATTAGATTAAGGGACAATATGGGATACATTTTCTTTTAATAGAGGACGTTTAGGTGTCCTGGCGGAAGTACTACCATCCTGGACAACTCATTAAAATTTGAGGCTGCCCCGTATAATACGGGGTCTTGGTCACTTTACACATAAAATGGGTTTTAAAAAGGAGAACAAAGAGTTTACTTATTTCATGAAACTCTCTGGGACTCAGCTTCATCCACACCACCACCACCACCATCATCATCATCATCATCATCATCTATCACTCCCTTCAGAGCATAGGCCACGGATAAAGGCTCTCCAGTCATCCCAGTTATTGGAATTATTCTCTGCTTCCTTCCTTGTGTATGATAAAGGGCAGAATGTCAGACGGGCCTGCGTGCCCAATTCTTAACCCTTTTGAAATAAAGATCAATCAATCAATCAATCAGTCAATCCTTGTGTATCCCTTGTCTCTTCTCTTCTCTAAGTAAATCTAGCTTCATCCACACCACGAGATAAATATTCTCCCCCCCCCCCCGGTCCCTTTTTCTCTTCCTTATGTATTATACCCCTACCAAAGAAACAAGGTGCAGTCGAATGTGAAGGCCATGGAACCATTAGTCTTATGAGCCATGTTAACAAAGTCCTGCTTCGTACTGTCATGAGAAAAGTCAGGGGCAAAATAAAACCAGAAATCTCTGAAGAACAGTGCGGCTTCGTCGAAGGAAAAGGTACAAGTGATGCCATATATATAATAAGAACATTGATGGAGAGATCAATAGAAGTAAAGATGGACCTATACTTATGCTTCATAGACTACTGTAAAGCATTTGATAGAATGAGACACACAGAAATTATAAGAATGCTGGATGACAACATAGATGGGAAAGATCTGAAACTAATCAAAAACTTATATTGGTAGCAATCAGCAGCAGTGAGGGTTGAGAACCAAATAGGAGCATTCCAAGACATAAAATTGGGAGTGAGATAAAGATATGTTCTATCTCCTGACCTCTTCTCCGTGTACAGCGAAAACGCAATGAGAAATTTAGAGAACATGCCAGGAATATCAGTTGGCGGGTACAATCTCAACAACTTAAGATATGCAGACAACACAGTTCTGATTGCTAAAAGTGAAAGGGAGCTACAGGCTCTTCTGGACATCGTGGTTCGTGAAAGTAAAAATAAAGGTCTCAGCCTAAACAAAAAGAAGACTGAAGTGATGGTCATCTCAAAGAAAAGAATACCACCAAAATGTAGCATTCCCATCGATGGCACAAATCTGAAACAAGTTGATAGATTCAAGTACTTAGGAACGATTATAACAAATGATGGGAAATGTCACAACGAAATAAAAAGCAGACGTGCTCAGGCCAAATCAGCATTCCAGAAAATGAGAAAAATCTTGTGTAAAAGATCCATATCAATGGAAACAAGATTCCGACTACTTAAATGTTACATCGAGCCAATTTTGTTTTTTGGATGTGAAGTATCGTCCATGAGTAAGAGAGTACAGCGAAAAATGGAGGCCATGGAAATGTGGTTTTAAGAAAGATGTTGAAGGTACCATGGTCAGCTAAGAAAACAAACGAAGAAGTCTTAAGAAAGGCTGGGGTTTTAAAAAAAAACAAATTATAGCAAAGATCAGAGGCAGACAAGTGAGATTTATAGGGCATTTCCTAAAATGAAGAAAATTGGAACACACTGTGGCAAATGGAAAAATTGAAGGAAAGTGAGACAGAGGAAGCCAGAGAAAGAAGTTACTGGAAGGATGTGGCTAGGAAGAAAGTCACCGGCGGATCTCATAATCAAGTCTAAAGACAGGGAATTGTGGAGAGACATGATCGCCTACACCACGCGGCACGGCACTTGAATTGAATTGAACTATGTATTATATGACATTCGGAGATATACAGC
Organism: Achatina immaculata; assembly: GCA_009760885.1. Classification (NCBI taxonomy): domain Eukaryota; kingdom Metazoa; phylum Mollusca; class Gastropoda; order Stylommatophora; family Achatinidae; genus Lissachatina; species Lissachatina immaculata. The sequence continues at coordinate 38,504,314 of CM019698.1, forward strand.
AGAGAGAATCTTGTTAGACAAATTTCATTTTGTTACTTGTCCACGTGGAGGTAACCAGTGACTCATTAAATGTGATTCCAGATAACCAGTGACTCATTAAATGTGATTCCAGAGATGGGAATGTATAAACTAGAAAAAAAGTAGAAACAGCTTTGTTACTTAACGAGTACACAGTTGTGACGTTTCGGTGTGAGCCTTAATCACACAAAAACACACAGGACAAATAAAGAGAGAGAGAGAAGATAAAGTATACATTCACATGAATGCAATATTAAAAAAAATTAAATTAAATGAATAGGGCACTCAGCTGTAACTTGTAAGAAGTTGTGGCTTGTCCTATAGCAGTATACTGAATGTTGGGATGTAAGATAGATAACTCATCTGAGAATTGGAATATTTGTATAAAATGAGTTATCTTCTAAAGTAATCAGCTGTTTGTGAGTAGAGTCCATCTGCTGTGTCTCGGAATGCACGAGGGTCACGGTTGGGGAACGACAGGAAAGAGGTCAGGTGAGAGAGAAATCATATGACTGAGGGATAGTTGTGTTTTGTGTATCGTCTGAGATAGACGTAGATTAAACTGTTAGAAATGTTGTTTAGTGAAATAGATGCAGAATAGAGTGTGTTAGGTTGTTCTGATGGCGACAGTAGTCTGCCGGGAACATATATCGTGAAGATGTCCAGTCCTGTGTCCATGGATTTTGTTGATGCCTTTTTCGTTATCGTCATATCGCTCATCGACTCATCGTCATCCCGTGTATCATTAAAGTCATTTCAACTGTAAAGTTGCTGCTTCTGTATTACTATTTCCACTGAGAGAGAATGAACCTAGGAGCAAGTAAGTCTGTGAAGTGAGTAACAAAACAGACGCAAAACAATGTAGAATAGTAATGTAAGAAAGAACATTATTCCAGTGGACAGTAGTGGAAATATATCCAGAGATGAATAGCAATACATCTACAGTTTACATTCTACACACAGAAGAACAGCACAAGATTGAATCACTCGAAAATCCTGCTTTAGTCCGACGCCACGATCATAATCCATCTCCACTAAGTTCCATTCCCTTCTTACTTGTCACACGTAGTTCAGAACTTCCTCACAGCTTCACATTACAACACCTCTATCCCAACTATAATCACCTGTTTCACCTTCTCCCGGCTAGATTACCACTGTATCACGCTCTCTCCCCTTCATGGTTTCCCCACCCACCACCCTCAGTTACGACCCACCTATCACACATCCTAAATCTCCATATTCTCTACACTCCACCATGCGCATTTCTGACACACAGCGTTGGACAAGCCACAGCTTCGTACAAGTTACAGCTAAGTGCTCTGTTCATTTTATTACATATTTTCTTTTACATAGCATTCATGTGAATTTATACTTTATCTCCTTTATTTCTTAATCATGTGTGTTTTTGAATGATTAAGGCTCACGCTGAAAAGTCACAACTGTGTACTCGTTAAATAACAGAGCTGGTCCTAGTTTTTTCCTAGTTTATACATTTTGTTACCATAGCTTTACTGCAGTGGCTCCGTGTATAGTTATTCTTTCATCTTATATCCTTCCCGTGCCGTTAAACGTCACATTGGGCTCGCATGGTAGTTTGCCAAGATTTCCTGTCTTCGGCGAGATTTTCAATCTCATAAAAGGATGTTATGTCCACTAAACTGGCCTCTCTTAACAATGTTCTCTTTGGTCGACCACTTTTTCTTCGGCCTGTTTTGTGGATTATATTATATTGTTGCATATACGTATATGCTTATACTCTAATTATTGTGTGTTCAGTGATGAGAAGTTACTTAGTTGTTTCCCCCAATTTGACGAATGAAGGGAAATAACCAATAATATATTTCGCAACTGAAGGAAGCACCAGTTATCTATCCACCTACCTACCTATCCGTCCACTCACCCAACATGCCTGTACACCTACTTGTCTGCCTGTCTCTCTGTCTGTCTGCCTGTCTCTACATTTTCCTCATGAACCACAAATAATCATCTTAAAATACCATCCAGTCAACCATAAAATTATTTCGCCTGACCTTGTTCTGATCAAGACGAGACTTCTTATAAAGAAGACACAAGCGTTCTATATAAAGAAATGACCTCCACATCAAACAACAAATTAACAACATGCGCACATACAGCGGTGTCTCCACAACTTTTTCTTTCTTTTTTTGATCCTGCCCCACCCCAACGCCTCGAAGCTTGTGACGCCCCCCCCCCCCCACATAATAGTCAACCAAGTTCTGAACAAGTGTTAGTATAAATATACTCTAATTGCAACCCCACCCCCCCCCCCTCAAACATATTCATATCCCCCCCCCCCCCCCCCGAGGGACATATGCCCCACGTTGGAAAACACTGACGTAGAGTCTAAACTAAGTAGGTCACGGAAGAGGGTTTTCAGTGCAAAGTTATCTGTGGAGAACATACCTCCAGCAGCTTTAGGGTACAAACAGGAGTGAAACAGGGATGTGTACTATCACCAACATTATTTATCTTGGCAGTAGACTGGTTAATGAAGGAGGCAACATCAGACAAATGCAGAGGATTACAATGGACCCTTGACACAGTGCTGGAGGACCTTGACTTTGTGGACGACATTTGTCTGTTATCAAGCAGTCACAAAGATATGCAAGAGAAAATAAACAAGCTAACTCAGAATGCAAACAACATAGGACTAAAGATCAACGTAGGAAAGACAAAGTTAATGAAACAAAATGTGAACAACAGAAATGTACTCAGAGTAGATAACAAGTTAGTGGAGGAGGTCAACGAATTTGTATACCTTGGCAGCAGAGTAGTAGAAAATGGAGACAGCACAGAGGACATCAACAGCAGACTTACTAGAGCAAACCAGGCTTTTGCAATGCTGCAGACTATATGGAAATAAAAAAAACTAAGCATAAATATGAAAATCAGGATATTTAAGAGTAATGTTCTAAGTGTACTACTCTATGGAAGTGAATGCTGGAAAATCACCAAAACCATAGAAAACAGGTTGAATTCTTTCCAGACTAAATGTTTACAAAGAATTAGACAAATATTTTGGCCAAACACCATAATAAATAACATCTTATTAGCAGAAATATAGATGAAACCACTGACAACAATTATTGAGGAAAGACGCTGGCGATGGTTGGGACATGTGCTCCAAATGACTGACAACTCACTACCAAAAATAGCACTAAGATGGACACCACAGGGGAACAGAAGTAAAGGTAGACCAAAAGAGACATGGAGAAGAACAACAGAAAGGATGTTGAGCAAAAGAGGGCTCACCTGGGCAAGAGCAGAAAAAAAGGCGAAGGACAGGCATTTGTGGAAAACCCTTGCGGAAGCCCCATGTGCCCTGGGCACTTAAGGTTCAGAGAGAGAGAGAGGTCACGGAAGGAAAACGAGGCGGCTAGCATTACCACAAACTACAGCACAATTAGGAAGATGATAATTTGGGATTTGTTTTCTTGTCCCTACATCTTTGAAGTGTCGAGTTGCTGTTGTATGGTGAGATAAAGTGGGGGCTAGTGGCTGCCAGCAGGTCAGTGGATTATGCAAGCAAATACTCGTCTTTTTTTTTCTTTCCTTCTTTCTTAATCTTTCAGTTTGGTTCTCTGCAGCTGTTGCTGTTGTTTTGTTGATGATGATGGTGATAATAATGATGATCTTCTTCCTCAGTCTCTCTGGAACTGAGAGCTGATGTGGTGAAGAGGATGATGCAGGGCATCGTGTGGGTGTGCTAGTTGATGCACAGTATCATGTGGGTTTGGTAATTGATGCACAGCATCGTGTGGGTTTGGTAATTGATGCACAGTATTGTGTGGGTTTGGTAATTGATGCACAGTATCGTGTGGGTTTGGTAATTGATGCACAGCATCGTGTGGGTTTGGTAATTGATGCACAGTATCGTGTGGGTTTGGTAATTGATGCACAGCATCGTGTGGGTTTGGTAATTGATGCACAGTATCATGTGGGTTTGGTAATTGATGCACAGGATCGTGTGGGTTTGGTAATTGATGCACAGTATCATGTGGGTTTGGTAATTGATGCACAGTATCATGTGGGTTTGGTAATTGATGCACAGTATCATGTGGGTTTGGTAATTGATGCACAGTATTGTGTGGGTTTGGTAATTGATGCACAGCATCGTGTGGGTTTGGTAATTGATGCACAGTATTGTGTGGGTTTGGTAATTGATGCACAGTATCGTGTGGGTGTGGTAGAGTGTTAAGACAGTGCAGCCAAAAGTAGGGAGTGTTAGATACTTCATTAGCAGACTCCACCACCATGGGGACTATGGCGATCCCTGCACCGCTAGCCAGGCTAGGTATGTTACTCTGGGATACCAACGGAGAGGTGGGACAGGGTCTTGATCAGCTAATGTTTGCCAACCCTGATGCTAGCATATCGGCTGTGTGTGGCTGTTTGCCTCAGACTGTTGATGACAGAAACACTAAGGAAGGTGGGACGGGTTTCTATGGTAACAAAAGGATCGTGGATGCTTTGAGAAAGTAGAGAGGTAAAGTTACTGAACAAGGGAAAAGAAAGAAAAGAAAAGAAAAAACAAACAAACAGACAGGGAAACAAACAAAGAGAGAAAGAAAGAAACAAGAATACAAACAAATATGTCAAAAGGCAAGGAATACAATTTAGCATTGGGGGAACATCTAAATTACAAAATCTGAAATGAAAAAGAAAAATATAGTGCTTAAGATGAAAAGGGAATCCTAGATTTAAAACAAAAATTAGTGGAATTTTGAACATTGGATAAAAATACAGCAGACAGAAAGAAACAAATTAACATACAGCGTGGCATACACTGCAGAGGAACATATGAAACACTTTTTGTAACGCTGACTGAATGATAGACACACGATATCATTACGAACAACGCTTTGCCAAAACTGTGCTCCCTTATTCCCACTGTACATTCAGCTTTCTCGGCGCATCTTTCTCTGTGTGCAGCCAAATCTCAGTTTGATTTCATTGCCAACAAGTGAAAAGGGCCTTTGTTGGGTGGCCGAATCTTGTTCTCGTAAATCCAATAATCCAACCATTTTCAGTTGCAATGGCATTTTCATGGCCGGCCGAGCAATTTGATAGACATGGCTAGGGAGTTGGGGAGCTCTACACTTTTCTATTTGCTTTATTTCTTCCATGTTAATAATAGATTTTTGTAGTTTTAAATTGCTGCATTTTTTTGTCCAAACTTGGCTCATTTGTAGGAGATAAGTCATCAGAAAGGACGTTTCTTGGAAAATTGACCAAAGGGAACTGTTTTTGCGTGTAAAAGGTAAAATTCTAGTTTCCATGCCATTAGGCATTTTAGGGAATACGGTATTAGGCCTGTATTTTCCATAACCTTCAGCACATGAAAGTGTGATGTGCCAAGATTTCTCTGGAATCCATTTTCAGAGGCTGGTTGAACTCTGGGGCCTTTTTTTTTCTGTGTAGCAGAAAGAAGTCCCAAGTGCCTGGACTGAACTCAGTACCACCATTTTTGTGTGTGGTTTTATATATATATATATGTGTGTGTGTGTGTGTGTGTTTTTGAGCAAGTAAAGTGCTTTTGAAATACGCTTTCCTCTATGAACTTGATGAAGCTGAGAACTTGAATTCTCTACAGAAAACACTGATATTGAAACACTGGCAATATGTCGGTTTGAGAGTAGGTTATTGTGCATTACTTAACACCCCTTGAGTGGACGTAAGAGGAAGCTTCTAAGAAGACTCCACTACCATAAGGGCTGTAATGAGACACACCACCAGGTTAGCTAGACTGGGGAACATAACTTGGTATCAGGAAAACCAGAACTGTGATAAGATCACCATTGCTGAACAGGAAGGAGTGGTGCTAGGTTCCAACACTTGAAAAGAACCCATTCACATAACTGTGGTAACACTCTGATAAACTTATCTTTAGGGGTAGGATCACCCAAACCTTGCCAAATGTGGGCTGAGAGATACAGGTACCCCTAGGCCTTTTTAGTGCGTACTAGAAAAAGTTATCAGTCACAAACCTGGACTATGGCTATAGCCTTTTTCTTTTCTTTTTTTTTTTTTTTTTTGATTTTGATGATATGGCCCCAGATTTTCATCATCATCATCATGTGCCGTGCCGACTGGCGTTGGCTATTATGCTTCTCCAGAGTACCCGATCCTTCATGCAAACCATCAGTTCAGTTGGTGATCTCCTCTCACATCATCCCGTCAGACTGTCCAATATCATTTATCTTGGAATTCCTCTTGATCTTCTTCCTTCTATTTTTCCTGTTGTTATAATATTTTCAATGCCCCCTCTTCTCATTGCATGTCCCCACATTTTGCAAAATCAAAATTTGTAATTCTAAACAATAAAAAGATACTCTCTTCTTTATACGCAGAATAAAAAGAAACAAAACAGAGAATGCATATGTGTAAAAAGTAACGTTTTAAAAACACAAATTTTCGAGTGATAAAGCTTTTTCTTTCTTTCACTGTTGATACATATTTTTTTTTCACTTAAATTTGCAATACACGTGCTCTCACGTGAAAGCGAAACAAAAGTCAAGCATTAAATAAAACAGGCATATGCAAATATGAGATTGTTTTGGTTTTCTGTTCCAACATTTAATCTTGAGAAATAGCAAATTAACAAAACAAAACTATTTTTTCAGTATTTTTCTCATCTGAGAATTCTGATGGGTCAAAAGTTCATCTGTCCGATCAGCCTTGGCATTGATTCTGTCCAACTGTTCATTGTGCCCTTCGATCTTATCTCCAAGACCGATAGCTAGACCCTTTAATCTGGACACTCCTTCACTCATTAGACCTGCAAATTTTGACCAAATAGAGAAATTTAGTTCTTTTTTGTTTTTAAAAATCTTTCACTAATTTGCAGAATGAAACACTTTATCATTTATGAATGACACTAGATGTAACTTGTCAAAAAATTACGAGAAAAGAAATGAAAATATTATTTTATTCTGACTATGTAACTTTTCTACTCCAAGAATATGGGTTAATTTTCCACTTGGTCCATATTTTAATAAAGATGTAGATCTTCAGGTTACTTCCTGGAAGTTCCCAAAAGTCCAAAATATGTATTCTACTTCCACGAACATTAAAAAATATAAATGACCTTTCACACATACACACATATGTATGTTAGCTTTATAAAGATATAAGGTAAAGGTAAATTTCCTGTTCCCATGCCATTAAGGCATATTGGGGAAAACAGTGTTGGGCCCATATTTTCCTGATGTGGTCAGTATCACACCTGGATGCTTTACCTTCCCAGATTTCTCTGGTACACATTTTTAGAGGCTGAATGAACCCCAGGGCCTTCTTGGTTGGTGGTACCAGAAAAAAAAATCTCCATTTCTGGGACTTGACCCCAGTACCACCAGATTAGTAGACCAAGCGCCTAACCACTCAGCCAACCAGGCCAAACAAAACAAAACAAAATATATACTCCTGTTTATGAGTAGGGATTTGATTTGGTTTGTTAAGATAAAGCGTGTAATTTTAAAATGGGAAAGTAAAACATGACAAAGAAATACAATTTGATTTCTATTCCTGGAAGTCTGCATGCAAAATTTTGGGTAAAAAATAAAAGGCAAAAGTAGTCATATAATGACATCTATGGGATATTGCACTAATGTCTTTATTTTTCTTGATCAGTCAGCATGATAGAGGGTCAGTGTGCTCTGTATCACACCTGGTCACCTTTCCTTCACTAGCTTTATAACTGTATCAGGCTGAAAAACACTGACCTTTGTCAAGAGAAACTTGTGATGTAGAAATGTGCTGATGTCCTAAATTACATGTCTTAACTATCAGCATTTCACTCGTCAATCATTTAAGTCTAGGTTCTAACATTTACACTCTTAATTGCCAAGTGTTAAAAATGTCAAATTAACCTCCTCATTGTTATGTTTCAGGTGAAACAAAAAAAAACATGTAGAAAATATTACTTAGACACCTACTCGATAATATTAGTTATGGAATTCCCATAATTATATTTAGAAACTTGACCTCATTTACTTGACCACTACATAACAGCACAGAGCTACCAAAAACATTATTCAGGCATAATGCTGTGTATGGAACCAAAACCATGTTAGCCTGTATAACGTATGGGGCTTCTGACTTTAGCACTGAAAACCTGGTGTGTATAACATACGGGGTTAATGCCAAAGAGGTTAATTCCAACAAGTACAACTGAACAAATCTCCAGCATTTTGTCAAATGGACACCTCTGAATCCAAAAATAAGATCTAAGAAAAGGTAACTCTCACCTAGATTGTAGTCAATTTCCTCTTCCCTGGCTGATCTTGTGATAGGTGTAATCACTGTGTACTGGTCGCTCCCTGGCTTTCGTTGACTGGCCATGAATTTGGAGCTGAGGTCATCATCATTGTCGTAGAAACCACTGGTATCAGGTTTGGACTTTTCTGATTTTTCAATGGTTGATCGCAGCCTACAAACAAACAAACAAAATATAAAAAAGGGCGTATCCCATGAACAGAGAAGAAAACAAACAAATAAGTGTTAACCCAGACAGAAGTGAGGAGAGAAATACTGGAAAAATCATGAAAACAAGACATTTATGATAATCTGGGATTGTCAAGAGACATAATACTATTCTGAAGACCCCTCTTGAGGGCAAGATTGATGGGAAGAGAACAAGAGGATGACAGCGACATAGATGGGTGGAGAGCTTCATGGGATATACAGGAAATGGCTTGGCTGAGTGCACTATGAAGACAAGAAATGGAACAGACCAGAGAATCATTACAGCCAAACCTTTGTGGGGATATGGCACAAGATGATGACGAACTAAAAATAAATAAATAAATTGTACTGTTTACTTCTATGAAATTATGCCATAAAATATGAAATTACATTGTAAATGTATAAGATTATGTCATAGAAAGAAACATATTTTGTGCCACTGGCACATAGCATCTTTAGTAAACATATAAAAACTATAACTACTCGGATCCTGTGTATTTCCAATAGCAACATATGGATTTAAATCACAGAGACTGACCCAGGCTTCAGAAAAGTGGATCACATCTTTGAAATCTTCTTCTTCTTCATTCAGTTTCATATGCTCAGCTTTCTAAACAGGGAGATGGGTTGCTTCCATGAATCCTGCTGTCAGCAGGAGGTCTTTGTAGGAACCCCAGAGTTTCTCCTCCCATGCTTCTCTCTCAGGGCCATACCTGGGCTTTGAGGTCTCTGTATGTAGTGCAGGTCTGTAGTCTGTGTTTAGGGGTCTAGGGGCTGCTTTGGCACATGCAGTGGGCTGCTAACACAGCCTTTATCTTGGGAAGATTAGCATTTAACATCTTAGAAATGAGATGTTACAGAAGAGCTCATGTAATCATGAAATATCTCAGAAGAATAAAGGTAGTCCCATAGCAAATGCCATAGAGGATGAAGCATTAGAGACCTCATTATGCTGGGCCATCAGGGTATGAGGTAGTGTGGCCAGTTCCTTTCCTCGCTGCGTTTCCTTCCAAGATTTTCTCTGGTACCCATTTTACGAGCTTGGGGACCAGCTAGCGTAGTGGTTAGAGCACTTGTCTAGCAACCAAATGGTCGAAGTTTTGAATCCCCAGCTGAGCGGGGTTTTTTTTCGACCAATACAGAAGAATAAGAGGAGTGATAAAAGTATCTGAGAAGAATTGGATGTGGCCAAAAACAAACTCCTCTGTAACAGAGGATGCTTCCTAGGAAACTAGAAAGAGTGTGGGTCATGGGCCCAGGCCATTACTAACACTTTAAACTGGTTGGACATTAGCTATATTTAACATTCCCTTTCTCTACAATCATATTCCCTCTAGTTCTACTCTTTTCCCATCTGTAACTTATATTCCAGAACCCCCTCACTGTCTCTCTCTCTCTCTGAACCTTAAGTGCCCAGGGCACATGGGGCTTCCGCAAGGGTTTTCCACAAATGCTTGTCCTTCGCCTTTTTTTCTGCTCTTGCCCAGGTGAGCCCTCTATTGCTCAACATCCTTTCTGTTCTTCTTCTCCATGTCTCTTTTGGTCTACCCTTACTTCTGCTCCCCTGTTGTGTCCATATTTTTTCCCTTGCTTCCGTTTCTGTAGCAGTCTGATAGTTTTTTTTTTTACCAGATAGGGTTGCTGGCCCTATGCTGAACCCTCCTTAGTCGCCTTTTACGATCATGCGTGGTAGGGTACAGTGGTCCTATTCTTTGCAGATACCGGGTACCACACTGTACCAGATTATAAATCCTCTGCCCAACTACATTCATCAATTCCAGCCACCCTTTTCTCAGACTGATCACCACTGTATCTCTCTCTTTCTCTTCTAGCCTCTCTTTACCACCAACCTACAACACTTCAAGTCTTCATTTAAACATTCACAATACTCCACCACACAAACTCTTGGACACAGCTTCTTGCAAGTCACAGCTAAGTGCCCCCTTTTTATTTTCCACAGTTTTTTTCCTCCATTCCTAATGTTGTATATCACTCATGTGAATTTATATTTTATCTTCTTTCCTTATTTCTTTTTCTGTACATTTCTTATGATTGAGGCATAACCGAAACGTTACAACTGTTTTTCTCATAAATTAATAAAGCTATTCCAACTTTTGGTTTTAAATAATTTTAACATTTTGATATCACAGCTTTACTAAAGTGGCCTTGTGGATATTTATATATTCAGGCATATGTAATTATACCCAAAAACTATATTATACACATATGCATATTACACAGTCATTTTTACACCAAAGTGGTTTTCCCATGTGTGTGTTTATATGTGTGATATGGTAATAAAAGTAAAATGCCTGTTTCCGTGCCATTAAGACATATTGGGGATACGGTGTTAGGCCTGTACTTCTAAGACCATCGGCACATGAAAGTCTGATGTGGTCAGTATCACGTCTTGCCATATTTACCTTCCCAGATTTCTCCGATACCCATTTTTGTTTTTGGCCGGGTGGACCCCAGGGCCTTCTTGGTTGGTGGTACCAGAAAAAAAATCTCCACTTCTGGGACTTGACCCCAGTACCACCAGATTAGTAGACCGAGCACCTAACCACTCAGCCAACCAGACCACCACATATGGTAATATTTCACTGAAGTGAGAAAACAAATCTGGCCAACATTACAAAATAAAATTTTGTGGTCACACCTTTTGTTTGCATTTTCTTGAGCTGTGGTTTTAGTTTCCGCTGTTTTCTTGTCCCCAGATGACCAGTTTTTGATGCCTCCAAAAACACTTTTGATATTGTTCAGATGGCGCTGTGATGTCTTCATGTTCTGCTGTATGTTGTCTATCTTGCTCTCGATTCTGACCAGGGTTTCCCCTTGTCGAACAAGTTCCTGAAATAAGATTGTTCATTAAATAAGATTGTTGATGAAATAATATTTAGGCAGAACATTCAAACAGAAACACAAAATATCCACTAATTCATTATTTTTCATTTCTCATGATTATAAACCAGGGGTGTCCAACTTCTTCAAAGGGCCCATTTACCACAATTTTATCCATGTGCTGAGCAATTGGCTCCATCTAAATCAATCAAATTTTGCCAAATTAGATAATATATATCATAATTGTACTATTGACTACACAATCAGCTGAAGCAATGGTAATTTCTGTAACAGAATAGAATTTGGTAACAGAATAGGGGTTCTAACAGAGTTATTTGTGGCCAAGTTGCTGACCACTGCTCAGGTGGTTATGCAAGCACGGACCAAGATTTATCTCTGTGTTCCTTCCTTGGGAACAACTGTCTTAAGAACACACTTATCTTAACATAGTCTTTGTGAGACAGGGAACATAGATCTGTTTGGTTAAAAATTCTGACCTACTTCTATAGCCCAGAAACCTGTAGCAATCAACACTAATTGTAATTGTTATTTTTGTAAAATGTAATGTCAGGTTGGTGGACGGGTGGGATGAGGAAAATCTGGTGTGAAACCAATAAGTCCAGGACGTGACATGCCTATGGGTCTTTACAACAATGGCTATCAGAATGATGTAAACAAAACAGCCAGCAGACTATAGGTGGTGGCGAATGGATATCATTGAGGCACTCATCAGATTCCTCATCCCAAAGTTGGAGGGTCTCTGTGGAACTGTCTCAAAGCCATCTGGCCAGCCAGCATTGCATTCTGGATCTGACATGGAGAAGGGGCTTACGTGCAGCCACCAGAGGCTGGAAAAAAGCTTTTGGCCAGGCTAGCCTACACCACTATCTTCATGGCAGTCCGAGCAAGACCACAGTCTACCCTAGTAAGGAAAGATGCTGAAGTAGGAGGTACCCAGCCAAAATGTGCATCACAGAAATCAGGGTACCACATATTATTGCCAATGTGCATACGAAGAAGAAGAAGATCTCTGTGTTCCCATTGGCCATTTGATCATGAGGTCTGGGGTTTCTTTTGCGCAGGATGGGATTTTTCTGTTTGAGATGTGAGAGAGAGAGGATGTCTTGTAGTTCTCTTCCCGGATGGTTGTTCGTGTTGGTTTGAATCATTATGCAGATTTTCTGTAAGTCTGGTTGTCCTTTCAAGGGCAGATTGCTGTGTAGATCATTATGTAGTGTATTGGGAATGTGGTTGCCTTTTTTTTTGCACAAAATTGTGAAATGTGATTCTGTTGGAAGTTGTGCACAGGGCTTTCATATGATTGGAGGTCAGCATGTTTTTTCAAGTTTGAGTGCGTGTGGTAGATTTCTATGGCGGTCACAGCTTGCCTGGATGGTTTGTATTCCCTTTTGTTGATTTCTTCTTTTCAGTTTACATTCACAATTTCCATTCTTGCAACCATTCGTGTCACATATTTTTGAGTTTCCATTAAAGTTCCCTCCTGTATTTGCAACTCCTGACTTCTGTGATATGTGGACTCCAAGCTAACTGTGCCATTTGTCATGTATCATGGTTGAGTTGTCATTCACGTTAGACTGGTTATATTCATGAGGTCAAAAACGTAGTGGTCGTCTTATTGTTCACTTGCATTGTTGTTCACCCTGGCTACATGGTGTATATCAATGTAATGTTTCTGAGTCTTAGTATTGCAGCTAAGCAAAATAACTGTTTAACAGTGCTGAATTAATATTCAAGAGAATGAAATGCTGATTCATTTTTTCTGCAGCAGAAAAACTAAAATTCAACATTTCTTCGCTAACAATATTAATTTTAAGAAAATAAATTACTTTTTTGTAATAAAGGCCACAAAAGATGGGCATCACTGGCTGTATGTGACCCACCAGGAGCACAATGGAAACCTCAGCTCTAAACAGTCATATCATTTAGAAACATGACTTTCTTTTTTACTACCACTTATCCCATACAAAAGAGCACACTCCATGGACCTTTAGCTTGATAAAATAATGATACAAAATGATATCAGATATGACGTGATGTGAAATAACTACAAACAAATGAAATGGTGATAGAGAACACTTGAGCAGTATAGAAGGTAGCATGCTCATGTAGTGTGGTGGTATAGAAGGTAGCATGCTCATGTAGTGTGGTGGTATAGAAGGTAGCATGCTCATGTAGTGTGGCGGTATAGAAGGTAGCATGCTCATGTAGTGTGGTGGTATAGAAGGTAGCATGCTCATGTAGTGTGGTGGTATAGAAGGTAGCATGCTCATGTAGTGTGGCTGTTGTCTGGGGTTTAATCCTTCCTGGGGTCAAACAAGTTGTAGAAACAGGTACCTAGCTCTGACTGAAGTCTCAGCTGCATGAAACAGGTCAAAGAAAACATAGACACTTAACATCATATCTGCTATAACCTTAATAGTATAGGTGAATGCATTAACTGGCAAATTCATCATCATCATCATGTGCCATGCTTGACAGCATGGTTGGTCATACTTATCCACAGATCTTGGTCCTTGACATTTCTGAGTAACTAATGCCTGAGGCTTCTAACATCTGCTACCTGAGCCTACTTTTCCCCAGTTCTACTTTTGCCTGAAATATTCTGGTTTTAGTTTCTGTGATGCATCTTCCGTAAGCTATAATCACTGATCCCTGGTATTTAAATTTTGTTCACTTGCTGCACTGCTGTTCCACTGATATTCATACTATAGGCCAGATGGCACTCCTTTTTGGATATAACCACTGTCTCCACTTCCTTGATGTTCAGATTAAGTCCTTATTTTTCACTCTCTGTTACTACAATACTCAACATGTCCAGCAGATCTTTCTTATTTTCTGCTGTTAATATTTGTATCATCTGTGTATCATAAGCTATTTAAATTATATCCCGCCACCTGGTAAATTAATGATAAACCCCCCCCCCCCAAATCTGGAGGTTATCAGTTGCCGTAACTGGTTTATATTATTAAAACCTTAATAAAAAGCAACCAGCGAAATCGGCTGAAGGGTAATCAAGCCAGTATGATGATGATGATGCTCAATCTTCATGGGATAGGACCAGCCAGTTTTGACTTTAGTTCAAGATGTGAGCATTTTGTAAAGAAAAGTAGGTTAAGAAAAAAAATGTACATAAACATTTAATTCCTGGTGATGTTTTTCATTTTACATTAAAAAAAAAGTATAAGTCACGAAGCTGTTACACTGACAAAAAAGGTATAATGGAAAGTACCTCATGCAAGATACAGCCACAACCTGTACTGATTTCACAAAATCCTAGTGTGATCACTGACTTTAACATCTGGAGTTCATCCGTACAGTTGCATGCAAATGTGATATCTTGTAAAAAAAAAAAAAAAAGTCTATCAAAGTAACTGATCAAGAAATGAGTTTCAAGACTGAGAATTTGTTCTAATTTCCACTTGGAATTTAAAAAACAAGTCATGAAAAATATGGACATTAATGTGATACTCCCTACATATATTAATAGAAAGGGATATGAGAGATTTAATTATAAGTGCCATGTCGCACATGGTGTAGGCGACCACTTCTCTCCACAATTATAGCATTCATTATGAGATAAGTAACCAAGAACTGCAGCAGAGAACAGGCCAGCAACCAGTGGAAGACGACATCCTACGAAGAAGATGGGGATGGATCGGACACACTCTACAGAAATCCACATCCAGCACTACAAGGCAAGCCCTAACATGGAACCCACAGGGTAAAAGGAGGAGAGGGAGACCAAGGAACTCCTGGCGCCGAAGTCTGGACACGGACATCAAAATAATGAACCAGACATGGAGACAGTTGGAAAGAGTGGCCCAGGACCGAACTGCCTGGCGGGCTCTTGTTGGCGGCCTATGCTCCACGAGGGGTCAGAGGCATAGATAGATAGATAGATAGATAGATAGATAGATAGATGAGATCCGCCGGTGACTTTCTTCCTAGCCACACTGACGGCCCGTCCAGTAACTTCTCTCTCTGTCTTCCTCTGTCTCTTCTTCCCTCAATTTTTCCAGTTGCCACAGTGTGTTCCAATTTTCCTCTTCTCAGGAAATGTCCTATAAATCTCGCTTGTCTGCCTAGATCTTTGCTATAATTTGTTTTTTAACTCCAGCCTCTCTTAAGACTTCTTCACTGGTTTTCTTGGCTGTCTATGGTACTTTCAACATCCTTCTTATAAACCATATATCCATGACTTCCATTTCTCGCTGTACTCTCTTATTCATAGACCATGCTTCACACCCATAAAACAGAATTAGCTCGATGTAACATTTAAGTACTCAGAACCTTTTCCAGATTTAAAAATTGATAAATTCCAATCTTCATTAATACTGTTTCTGCATGGCCATGATTATTGATATATAATAACTTGTACTCTTCCCTAATATCAAAGATAATACACATACCTCAGCTGTGGCAACACCCATGGATTCTGAATCATAAATACTTGCTAGGGCTCTCTGGGTGCTCTCTAGTTGCGTGTTCTCGGAGTTGGCTATCCTCATCAGCAACTGCTCTCTCCGGTCGTCAAAAGGGTTGCTTTCCTCGTACGTAGAGGAGGTGGAATACGAAGAAGCTGACACCGCGTTCTGTCTCTGAGAAGACTGGGGCCCAGAAATGGGGCCTGAAGTGGTTGGTGGTCGTGGAGATGAGTACGGAGGGCCACCTCCTTGTTTTGTTGATGGACTAGGTTTCGACTTACCCACTATCACGAAACCTTCATCCTCTTCGTCGCTTAGGAAAGGATTTGATGACGTGTGGTATTTAGACATGTTTAGTTGATTAACTTACGAACAGGAGGAAGAAATGAATATCGGTCTCTAAACATCAATGTCTTTTCAGTTTGTGTCAGAGATCCTGTTTCTGTGAAAGTCCGGTTCGTTTGTCAACTACCGCGTTGTGACTCAAAGGTCATAGGTCATCCGGTGATTGTTTACTTTTGTCACACAATAAAAATAACATATACGGAAATGGTTTTCAATTCTCCAGCAGTAAAGTAGATAGTTTACTCATCTGTTATGGCTTGGTCCAGGGTTTGATTCTAACTGGAGTAAAAAAAAATGTTATGGATGATGGTCGAATTTGATGGAATAAGTTCACACCCCTTCCCCCTCCCCCCACGGGGGCTTTCTTATCCAATCCCTTCCACTCCCTTCCTTATTCATACAAAAACATACAGGACGAAGATGTAGGAAAAGAAAGTATAAATCAACATGTATTATGTATGGCACATATAACCTGACCATTTTAATTAAAATATGAAAATGCACGAACAGTGTTAATATTTAACGAGTACACAGTTGTGACGTTTCGACGTGAGCCTTAATCATACAAAAACACACATGACGAAGAGATAGAGAGAGGAGATAAAATATGAATTCACATGAATGCTATGATTTTAGAAAAATGAATAGAGCATTTAGCTGTAACTTGCAAGAAGCTGTGGCTTATCGGACACTGTGTATCAGAAATGCGCATGGTGGAGTGTAGAGAGTATTTAAATGGAGACTTTCGATGTGTGATAGGTGGGTCGTAATTGAGGGTGGTAGGTGGAGAAACCGTGGAGGGAAGAGAGCGTGATACAATGTTAATCTAGCCATCAGAACGTGAAATATACGATTATAGTTAGGATAATGAGGTTGTAATGTAATGCTGCGAAGAGTTTCTGAGTTATGTGTGACAAGTGAGAAGGGAGTGGAGCTTAGTTGGGAGGGATTATGATTGCGGAAGAGGAGAATGTTAGGTATAGCTGAATAACGAGTTCAAACCATGTGGTTCTAGTATCCCACATTCCTGAATGTAGCGGTTCTCAAGCGCTAGGCACTAGGTGGCGTGTGTCATCTGCGTGATATTGTTTGATGGCTGTTACCAGAAAATCAGATTTGCCTCTGTAGTTGAGGCCATTGAAATGATTCGGGGCTGGTTTCGAAGCATGCAGGGTGATATCATACAGATGTTTTTTGCATTTTATTTAATTTTTTTTTTGCCCTCAGATTAGGGCACCGCATGCAAAAACATCTGTACAATATCACCCAGCATGCTTCGAAACCAGCCCCGAATCATTTCAATGTGCTAATCAGTCCCTGGTTGTACTTCTCTACAGAGTCTGCTTTTTTTTTTCAAAATAGTATTTCCGCTAAATTTTTTAATTTCTGGGTATTTCTGAACATTTGACGATCAAATGTCCAGATTATGGGACAATATTGTACACTCTTTTTTTTTTTTTAATAGGAGAGATTTAGGTGTCCTGGCCGAAGTACTACCATCATGAAAAACTCATTAAAATTGGACGCTGTCCCGTATAATACGGGGCCTCGGTTACTTTACACATAAAATGGGTTTTAAAAAGGAGAAAAATAATTTACTTATCTCATTAAACTCTCTGGGACTCAGTTTCATCCACATCATCATCATCATCGTCATCAATCATCATGATCATGATCATCATCATCACCATCATCATCACCATCACCATCATCATCATCACCATCACCATCATCATCACCATCATCACCATCATCATCATCATCACCATCATCATCATATCATCATCATCATCATTATCACCATCATCATCACCATCACCATCATCATCATCATCATCATCATCATCACCATCATCATCATCATCACCATCATCATCATCATCATCATCACCATCACCATCACCATCACCATCATCATCATCATCATCATCATCATCATCATCATCATCATCATCACCATCACCATCATCATCACCATCATCATCACCATCACCATCATCATCATCACCATCACCATCATCATCACCATCATCACCATCATCACCATCATCATCATCATCATCATCACCATCATCATCACCATCATCATCACCACCATCATCATCATCATCATCATCATCATCACCATCACCATCATCATCACCATCATCATCACCATCATCATCACCATCATCATCATCATCATCATCGCCTTTCACTCCTTTGAGAGCATAGGCCACGGATAAAGGCTCTCCAGTCATCCCTGTTCTTGGAATTCTTCTCTGCTTCCTTCCATGGGTGCCCCTTGGTCTCCGAGCGAAGTCTTAATTTCTCTCCTCCAAGCAATTCACTTAACTATAACTCCACTTAAACGTTGTCTCTGGTTCTACAGTTTATGTTAATATGACTAACAGTCTGCAGCTTAAGATGGCATCCGCCTCCAGAGAACTTTGGTGAAGCAGTACAGCCCTGATGACCTAGCTCTCTGACCACTATCATAATTTCTCTTCTCTAAGTAAGTCTAGCTTCATCCACACTACGAGATAAATATTCTCCCCTTGTCACTTTCTCTCTTCCTTATGTATTATGTGACATTCAGAGATGTACGGTAGAGAGAATCTTGGTAAACAAATTTCAATTTTGTCACTTGTCCACGTGGAGATAACCAGTGACTCATTAAATGTGATTCCAATGACGACAAAGCAGTTATTTCCCATTTGATGAATGAAGGGAAGTAACTAATAATAAATTTCGCCACGGAAGGAAGTAGTATCTATCTATCTATCTAACCCACCTGTCTGCACGCCTACTTGTCTGTCTGGCGGTTCTGTCTGTCGGCCTGTCTCTCTGTTTGTCTGCCCGTCTCTACATTTTCCTCATGAACCACAAATAATCATTTTAAAACACCATCCAATCAACCTCAAAAGTATTTCGCCCGACCTTGTTCTGATCCAGACGAGACTTCTTATAAAACGACACAAGCGTTCTATATAAAGAAATGACCTCCACATCAACCTTTTGGCTAAGATCAAAGTGGCTGAGGTCAAAGTGTCCTCTTAGCAGGTACCCTGATCAACATGCCCTTTGGTTAACAAAAGCGTCGTTATTTTTTTAACTAAACGAGATGCCCGAGGCCTGCCCTGCACATTGAATGCCGGGGGTATGGTCCACATCTCGTTACGGGTGGACCCGGTTTGCAGTACCACCGGGTCACGGCCTGTTGTTTTCGTTGTCTTAAAAAAAAAAAAAAATCAAACAACAAATTAACAACATGCACACATACAGCGGTGTCTCCACAACCTTTTTTTTTTTTTGATCCTGCCCCACCCCAACGTCTCGAAGCTTGTGACGCCCCCCCCCCCCCCCCCCCACATAATAGTCAACCAAGTTCTGAAAAAGTGTAGTATAAATATATTCTAACTGCACCCCCACCCCCGAAACATATTCAAATTGCACCCCCCCCCCCCAAGTGGGACATTATGCCCCACGTTGGAAAACACTGACGTAGAGTTTAAACTAAGTAGGTCACGGAAGGAAAACGAGGCGGCTAGCATTACCTCAAACTACAGCACACTTAGGAAGATGATAATTTGGGATTCGTTTTCTTGTCCCTACATCTTTGAAGTGTCGAGTTGCTGTTGTATAGTGAGACAAAGTAGGGGCTAGTGGCTGTCAGTAGGTCAGTGGTTTATGCAAGCAAATACTCGTCTCTTTTTTTCCTTCCTTCTTTCTTAATCTTTCGGTTTGGTTCTCTGCAGCTGTTGCTGTTGTTTTGTTGATGATGATGGTGATAATAATGACGATCTTCTTCTTCAGTCTCTCTGGAACTGAGAGCTGATGTGGTGAAGAGGTTGGTGCACAGCATCGTGTGGGTTTGGTAGTTGATGCACAGCATCGTGTGGGTGTGGTAGTTGGTGCACAGCATCGTGTGGATGTGGTAGTTGGTGCACAGCATCGTGTGGGTATTGTAGCTGGTGCACAGCATCGTGTAGATGTGGCAGTTGGTGCACAGCATCGTGTGGATGTGGTAGTTGGTGCACAGCATCGTGTGGATGTGGTAGTTGGTGCACAGCATCGTGTGGATGTGGTAGTTGGTGCACAGCATCGTGTGGATGTGGTAGTTGGTGCACAGCATCGTGTGGATGTGGTAGTTGGTGCACAGCGTCGTGTGGGTTTGGTAGATTGTTAGGACAGCTATTTTTTTCAGTCTCTGAGTGCAGCCAAAAGTAGGGGGC
The DNA here is from genome assembly GCA_009760885.1 of Achatina immaculata. Lineage (NCBI taxonomy): Eukaryota > Metazoa > Mollusca > Gastropoda > Stylommatophora > Achatinidae > Lissachatina > Lissachatina immaculata. The sequence goes on from CM019698.1 coordinate 38,524,661, forward strand.
GTGAGATACTTCTTTATCAGACTCCACCACCATGGGGCCTATGGCGATCCCTGCACCGCTAGCCAGGCTAGGTATGTTAGTGGGGGATACCAACGGAGAGGTGGGACAGGGTCTTGATCAGCTAATGTTAGCTAACCCTGGTGCTAGCATATCGGCTGTGGATGACTTTTTACCCCAGACTGTCAATGACAGAAACACTAAGAATGGGGTGGGGGATGGGGGAAGGGGTTTCTATGGTAACAAAAGGATCGTGGATGCTTTAATAAAGTAGAGAGGTAAAGTTACTGAACAAGGGAAAAGAAAGAAAAGAAAAGAAAAAAATAAACAAACAAATAAACAAGGAAACAAACAAAGACAGAAAGAAAGAAACAAAAATACAAACAAATATGTCAAAAGGCAAGGAATAAAATTTAGCATTGGGGGAAAATCTAAATTACAAAATCTGAAATGAAAAAGAAAAATATGGCGCTTAAGATGAAAAGGGAATCCTAGATTTAAAAAAAAATTAGTGGAATTTTGAACATTGGATAAAAATACCACAGACAGAAAGAAACAAATTAACATACGGCGTGGCATACACTGCAGCGGAACATATGAAACACTTTTTGTAACGCTGACTGAATGATAGACACATGATATCATTACGAACAACGCTTTGCCAAAACTGTGCTCCCTTATTCCCACTGTACATTCAGCTTTCTCAGCGCATCTTTCTCCGTGTGCAGCCAAATCTCAGTTTGATTTCATTGCCAACAAGTGAAAAGGGCCTTTGTTGGATGGCCGAATCTTGTTCTCGTAAATCCAATAATCCGGCCATTTCCAGTTGCGATGGCATTTTCATGGCCGGCCGAGCAATTTGATAGACATGGCTAGGGAGTTGGGGAGCTCTACACTTTTCTATTTGCTTTATTTGTTCCGCGTTAATAATAGATTTTTGTAGATTTAAATTGCTGCATTTTTTGTCCAAACTTGGCTCGTTTGTAGGAGATAAGTCATCAGAAAGGACGTTTCTTGGAAAATTGACCAAAGGGAACTGTTTGTGTGTGTCCTAGTAAAGCGTTTTTGAAATATGCTTTCCTCTTTGAACTTGATGAACTAATTCTAAGTGCCGTGCCGCGTGGCGTAGGCGATCATGTCTCTCCACAATTCCCTGTCTTTATGAGATCCGCCGATGACTTTCTTCCTAGCCACACTGACAGCCCATCCAGTAACCTCTCTCTCTCTCTCTCTCTCTCTCTCTCTCAATTTTTCCAGTTGCCACAATGTGTTCCAATTTTCCTGTTCTCAGGAAATGTCCTATAAATCTCGCTTGTCTGCCTCTGATCTTTGGTATAATTTGCCTTTTAACTCCAGCCTCTCTTAAGACTTTTTCATTGGTTTTCTTGGTTGTCCATGGTACCTTCAACAACCTTCTTATAAACCATATTTCCATGGCTTACATTTCTTCCTGTACTCTTTTACTCATGGACCATGCTTCACACCCATAAAACAAAATGGCTCGATGTAACATTTAAGTACTCGGAATCTTGTTTCCATTGATATGGATCTGTTGCACAAGATGTGTCTCATTTTCTGGAATGCTGACTTGGCCTGAGCACGTCTGCCAGAACCTGGACATGACAATGAAAAAATGCAAACCACGGGAAGTAAACTGTGCGCTAGACAATTTAAAGCGAAAGTAGGGACTGAACAAGACAATGAAGCTACTGGCAAGTAGGGACTGAACAAGACAATGAAGCTACTGGCAAGTAGGGACTGAACAAGACAATGAAGCTACTGGCAAGTAGGGACTGAACAAGACAATGAAGCTACTGGCAAGTAGGGACTGAACAAGACAATGAAGCTACTGGCAAGTAGGGACTGAACAAGACAATGAAGCTACTGGCAAGTAGGGACTGAACAAGACAATGAAGCTACTGGCAAGTATGGACTAGGAATCAGAAACAAAAGACGAGAGATGTTGATTGAGTGGACAGAAAAGAATAAAATGATAATAGGAAATACTTGGTTCCAACAACATCCTAGGCGACTATGGACATGGAAAAGCCCAAATAATAACATACGTAACCAGATATATTACATTATGATCAACAGAAGATTCATGAACTCACTAATATCCGTGAAAACAAGACCAAACGCAGATTGCAACAGGGACCTCATCCCAGTTTTAGTAAAAGTGAGAATCAGGCTAAAGAGGTTAAAAGTAGCAGCTAAAAACAAAGAACTAGATAGAGAGCTGTTACGGAAAGATAAAGCAATACAAGAACAACATAGGACCGTAGTACATAATCGATATGCCATAGAGAAGATTGAAACGACTGATGAACAATGGAATATGTTTAAAGACTATTCAGCAAATATCTATCGAAATCTTACCTCCAAATAAAAGACATGCTAAACAGGGTTGGATGACAGAAGACATTTTGCAACTAATGAATCGGAGAAGAAGTCTTAAGGAAGATAAAAATGACTATGACAAAATAAACAAAGAAATAAGACACAAATGCAATAAAGCTAAAGAGGAGTGGCTACATAAGAAATGTAATGATATAGAGACACACCATCAGGGAAACACAAGGGATATGTACAAACAAATAAAGGAGTTAACAAACAAAAGGGCATACCACAAGACTGGTTGCCTGAAGTCAAAGGAGGGGCATACAATAATGGACAGAGATGAAACAATGGCAAGATGGAGCGAATACATTAGAGAACTCTATAAGGACAGTAGAAGCGAAATAGATATACGAAACAATAAAGGGCTTCCCATAAAGCAGAAGTGGAAGAAGCCATCAAATACATGAAGAACAGCAAAGCACCAGGACCAGATAAAATTACCAAGGAAGAATTGGAAACATTAGGAGAGCTTGGCATAGAAATAATTACCAGATTGCTGAATGACGTCTATAACAGTAGCTATGTCCCATCAGACCTTTTTCAATCAGTTTTCATTACCCTACCAAAGAAACAAGGTGCAGTTGAATGTGAAGACCATCGAACCATTAGTCTTATGAGCCATGTTACCAAAACCCTACTTCTTATTGTTATGAGAAGAGTCAGGGACAAAATAAAACCAGAAATCGCTGAAGAGCAGTGCAGCTTCGTTTAAAGAAAAGGTACAAGCAACGCCATATATATATAATAAGAACATTGATGGAGAGATCAATAGAAGTAAAGACAAACCTATACTTATGCTTCATAGGCTACTGTAAAACATTCGATAAAGTGAGACACATAAATTATAAGAATAATGGAAGACATCAACGCAGATGGGAAAGATCTGAAACTCATAAAAAACATATATTGGCAGCAATGAACAGCAATGAGGGTTGAGAACCAGATAGGAGGATCCCAAGACATAAAACTGGGAGTGAGACAAGGATGTGCTGATGAAACTGCAAACATGTACTCTCTACGCCAAACGCTGATATTGAAATATAGGAAACTGTGTCGGTTTGAGAGTGGGGTATTAAGCATTACTTAACGCCCCTTGAGAGGGACGTAAGAGGAAGCTTCTTAGAAGACTCCACTACCGTAAGGGCTGTAATGAGACACACCACCAGGTTAGCTAAGCTGGGGAGCATAATCTGTTATTAGGAAAACCAAAACTGTGATAAGATCCTGTGCACCTTTTGCATGGTCTGCTGCGACCGTTATATCCTCTGCACTGCCAGCCATCTTTGTTCCCCTACTTTCTGAGCACCAGATCGTTGGTTCCTCCAGTAACAGCCTCAGCCTGGCTAACACAGCTGCTCTCATTCCTAATGTTCCTATGGCAGCAGGATCTGGTGAAGGAAGATCCTTCAGATTAGATGGCCAGATGCCATCACCAGTGAAAAGCTATGGCAGAAAATGAATCAATCCACAGTGGAAGAAATGATAACGAGAAGACACCAGAGATGGCTAGGGCATACACTTCGAAAGCCTGCCACAAACATAACCAGGTAAACTCTCTCAGGGAAAGAGGAAACAGAGAAGATCTAGATACACCTGGCGAAGGAGTCCTCGAGCAGAGATCAGTAAGATGGACTACACCTGGAGACGGATAGAAGAAACAGCCCAGGACAGAAATAAATGGAGAGACCTGGGTGATGGCCTATGCCCCAGATAGGGGTAGAGAAGGCGAGGAGGTAAGCCATTCGCCATTCCACCTTACAAAACCGTCGCGGCTTGGACTGCAAAGAACATTGAGCTCTCATATCCAGGGGAAAAAAAAGAACAAGAACAAGAATCCCCCGAGGTTCTCTCAAAAACGAATTCTCAGCCCGCCATCAAGGACTTGCACATCACATCAAACATCCAATATGTTAAAACTCTTCTAGTTCCCCCCTCAGTTTCTATTCAAACAGCAGCTCGACTCTACTCGCTTCCATAACTGTCCCTCGGGATTCTAGAAATAGCTTAGACCCGCTCCCCTCCCCATTCTCAACTTTTTTTCTCTCCCTCCTGTCCCAGTCAAAGTAAATGGTCTGAAAGAGATCATGGCGCCTTCACGGCAGACTAGCTATGTTGGGATGAACAGCCGACTATGGTATTTTAACTTCAGTCTGAACTATTCCTTTCTGTTTTTTTTTTTCTGGTTTTCTGTTGTTGTCGGCTCTTTCTAGTTTTTACGTGCTCTTAGTCTTTGTTCATCTGTTTCAGTTGTTCTCAGATTGTGATGAAAGGATTCTTGGAAGATCAGGCAGTTCTCTGAGGAGGAAGTCTAGATTTTGTATAAATGTGTGGCGATTTTTAATTTAGTGTCAGGTGGCGGATGTACGTAGGGAGGCTGAGGCAAATTCTCATGAGGTTTTGCAGGTTCCCTTGGGGATAAACTTTTAGAACCACTGGTCTATTCCCTGTCGTGTGAGTTACGTTTTTATTTATAATTAGGGGAGGCATTCTTTTGTTGAAGTAACAAGTTCATTGCGGGAATTCCCTTAAAGCGATTAATTAGGTGCTATGGAAAAACCTTGAAATTAACAAAGAGAAAACAAAAAATTATGAAATTTCTCATTAATCAAGAAGGACAAAAATACGTAGAAGGAACAGTTGTTGATGAAGTAAACCAATCTGCAAACCTTGGCAGCTACATAGACCAGGATGGTGACACCAGGAAGGAAGTTAGAATTGCGAAAGCAGCTTTGTTCTTAAAAAATCTTGAGAACATATGGTTTTCAAAAGTTATAAACACAAAAACCAAGTTAAGATTATTCAATTCAAATGTGATATCCACCATCATTTATGCATGCGAAAGCTGGAAATCAACTAAAGAAATAGACAAGAAATTAAACTCTTTTGAAAACAAATGCCTAAGGAAAATACTTAGTATAAAGTGAAATGAATTTAAGAACAACACAGAGATAAGACAGATGAGCAAACTACAACCAGTCTCATGGGTGATCAGAAAAAAAAAAGATGGACATATATAGGCCATGTGATGAGAAGAAACAATCAGAGAATACCAAAACAAGCTACCAAGTGGAGCACAACAGGCTGAAGAAAAAGAGGTCGACCACGTGAAACTCTAAAGAGGACATTGTTAAGAGAAGCCAGTTTAGTGGGCATAACATTCCTTGATGAAGTTGAAAGACTCACCGAGAACAGGAAAACTTGGCAAACAACTATGCGAGCCCTACATGATGTTTAATAGCGCGGGAAGGATGTAAGATGTAAGATGTAAAAACCATGTTGATCCAAGTTTCAAATCTGACTAGCGGGTGCCATGACGGCTTTATCGAAGCCAGTCTAAGAAGAAATTCTTACTTGAAGACTAAACTACTATGTGAATCTTAAACAGCCTGTTGCTAGGAACAGCATGCGATTGTAAAATACCATGTTCGTCATCACCGACATTATGTTTACATTAGATTAGTTCTTATTTGTGATAGATAGATAGATAGATAGATAGATAGATAGATAGATAGATAGATAGATAGATAGATAGATAGATTCTACCTTCTACCTTTCTCTTCCCATCATTATGCATATATCTACATGACCTATAAGAGCAACGAGTCCCAACGGCCTAACTCAGGTGTTAAAAAAAAACATAAAAGAGATATCTCTTCCCTTCTTGCACTGGCCCCCCAACAAACAAATGATCTAACGAGTTTATCGCCCGTGTCATGGAGTGTTGTCCACATTTTATGGGAGTCTAAAACTCCATTTATTTCGATTCTTTCTGGTCAATTTGTCCCGTGGCCTCTCGGCTCATCAGACCTGTCCTTTTCGTGTAGCACTCCCTCATTCTGGACATAGCTTCTCGATTTGCAATGTCTCCCCCCTCGTTTTCTCTTGTTTCTGGTCCTACTTTTTCCGTTGGGGGCTACGGTACCATCTGCCGGTTCATTCAGAAAAATAAAGGAGAAGGACAAAAGCAAGAGAGAAGTCCAGAGTTTGTATCCATAATTATTCTTATTCTTTTTCTTCTTCTGTCCTTCTGGAACTCTCAGCTTATGATTTTTTTTGCAGCCGATGCTGTCAAGATGTCGAGGTACAGCATCATCATCAGCGGCTATTTTTTTCAGTCTCTAAGTGGAGCTAAAAAGCACGGAGCATGCAATACTTCTTCAGCAGACTCCACCACCACGGGGACTATGTTGATCACTGCACCGTTACCCAGGCTAAGCCTTTCACTGGGGCTACCACTGGAGAGATGGGACAGGGTCTTGGTCAGCTATGGTTCACCAGTCCCGGCGCTAGCATGTCAGCTATGGTTCACCAGCTCTGAAGCTAGCATGTCAGCTATGGTTCACCAACCCTGAAGCTAGCATGTCAGCTATGGTTCACCAGTCCCGGCGCTAGCATGTCAGCTATGGTTCACCAGCTCTGAAGCTAGCATGTCAGCTATGGTTCACCAACCCTGAAGCTAGCATGTCAGCTATGGTTCACCAGCTCTGAAGCTAGCATGTCAGCTATGGTTCACCAGCTCTGAAGCTAGCATGTCAGCTATGGTTCACCAGCTCTGAAGCTAGCATGTCAGCTATGGTTCACCAGCTCTGAAGCTAGCATGTCAGCTATGGTTCACCAGCCCTGAAGCTAGCATGTCAGCTATGGTTCACCAGCTCTGAAGCTAGCATGTCAGCTATGGTTCACCAGCTCTGAAGCTAGCATGTCAGCTATGGTTCACCAGCCCTGAAGCTAGCATGTCAGCTATGGTTCACCAGCCCTGAAGCTAGCATGTCAGCTATGGTTCACCAGCCCTGAAGCTAGCATGTCAGCTATGGTTCACCAGCTCTGAAGCTAGCATGTCAGCTATAGTTCACCAACCCTGAAGCTAGCATGTCAGCTATGGTTCACCAGCTCTGAAGCTAGCATGTCAGCTATGGTTCACCAGCTCTGAAGCTAGCATGTCAGCTATGGTTCACCAACCCTGAAGCTAGCATGACAGCTATGGATCGATGATGGTCAAATCTGACAGCATCTTGGCCTCCACAGTATCACTAACTAATCAGTTCCGATTATGAAAATCTCGCAGCCCGTGTCCCCAGGTTGGGTAAGACGGCAGGGGACGCAACTTGTGCAATGGCTGCGTGGCTCTGAAAGCGTACCACGTTTTTGAGGGTAGCCTGGGAAGCAAGTATTGGATGAAAACAGAGTTGCCAGTCTATAGGCCTGATAATAGATTGATTTCCCCTTGTAAAGTTCATCTTAGAGCCCCTGCTTTCATCAGATAGAATATCATGGAAGATAGTTTCTCTAAAAACAACTGACCGATATAGAACAGACAGAAGTATGATGTCGGTGACGAAGAGGAAGAAATATATCCATACTACAAGAGCTTAATACTGAAGAAGGCTGGCTAGTAAAGAGGATTAAAGAGAGAAAACTTAAATATTTTGGACACATTAAACGTCATGATAATCTAGAGAAGACCGTCTTGGAAGGGTACATAATGGGAAAAAGAAAGAGAGGAAGACCAAGAAGAAGATGGCTGTAAGACATCGCTGACGATCTGCAAATAGATGCATCAGCAGCAGGCCATCTTGCTCACAACCGATAGGCCTACAGGAGAGCTGTTAGGGAGCCAACGTTCCGCAAGGGACATGCAAATGAATGAATGTAAGGAACAAAACCAAGGCATAGATGGAGAGGCAAAGTGGACTAAGTCCAACAAGAACTTGGATTTTTTAAAAAAACTGGAAAGATAAGGCCAGAGACAGAGATGAATGGAGACACGGAAACAGCTCGGAAAGTTGGGGGGGGGGGGGAGGTGGGGTGATATCTGTGACAATAAAAGGATCATGGGATGCTTTGAGAAAGTAGAGAAGTAAAGTTCTTGAACAGGGGGAAAAGAATGAGAGAAAAGAAAGAAAGAAACAAGCAACCAACGACAGAAAGAAAGAAAGAAACAAGCAAACAAACAAGTATGTCAAAAGGCAAGGCATACATGGGAGTATACTATGTGGAGTATTGGACATTAACAAATTGGAATGCTGAAGAAAGAGAGGTGAGACTGGAAAAGCAACGACGTTTTGTAGGATGGAGAGAAAGAAAAGAAGATTAAGATAACACCTGAGAATCCCGGATTCCAGGATGGTGATCACTTACAGACAAGATGAGAGAAAGAAGAAGCCAAACCCACTCGGCCATAAAGTACGCCATCTGTTGTATGTAATATTTTCTTTTTATCTTCAAAGTGATGGGTGATAGTGGGGGGGGGGGGGGTGGGTGGGTGGATGAAGAATAGAGGGAGAGTGGATATGAGTGGAGGAAGCGTGATGTGGGTGAGGAAGAAGGAGAATGAAGAAGGAGTGAAGGGAGTGTGAAGAAAACGTGGATGAAGAATGAACGGGGAGTGGGTGGAGGAGAGAATAGAAGGAAGTTGGAGAGGGATTGGAGAGAAAAAGAAGATTATGGGGGGTAGGGGGGGGGGGAACTGGGAATCCCGCGACCTGAAAATTTTTGGTAGATTTTACGGTAAAGTAGGGAATTTAAATTCATGCAAATTTCGCTGTTTCCTTCTTTACTATGAAAGTTAAATTTTAAAAATCTATTATTCTTTTCCGTGGTAACACAGGCAGGTTTTAAACTGTCATCTCGTTTGCCAGTACCCGGTCTGACTTCGTCCTCTTCTCCAGTTCCTGCAGGTGACCTGCCTGTCCAGATCTGTCACTTTCATCAGACTGGCCGTGTTATGTTTCTGGGCACTTGAAGAAGGTAGTCTGAACGTATTACTGCGAGATGCCGGTCAACTTTGGGCAAGACCATATTGCATCCAGGGAGGCAGTTAGAGAGACATCGTTCAGGTAAAGGACACGTCACGTGAATGATCGTTCTTATCCGTGTTTTTCTATTTGTGTTTTCAGTTTGTATTCATTATTTTTTTTTATCATTTCAACCTTCTTATCTTTATTTTTTTTTTCAAATTATGTTAGAAAACCCATTTTGCATTGTTTATACACCACTAGAACATGGAGAATAAGTGAGACTCTTTTCTTGTTAACAGACTTTCAAATTGAACGTCAATCAATCGATTGAAACGCCGAAAAAGTATGCTGATGATGATGATGATGATATCTTGTTTACCGATTATAAAACTCAGTCTTTATTTGTCATTCACAAGAAGTAAAATGTATAAACCAGGAAAAAAAGTAGGAACAGCTTTATTATTTAACGAGTACACAGCTGTGACGTTTCGGCGTGAGCCTTAATTATAAAAAAAATATACATGACGAAGAAATAGAGAAAGAATATAAAATATAAATTCACATGAATGCTATTTACTCGTAAAAAATAGGAATGGAAAAAATAGAATAAAATAAAATGAATGGAATACCTCGCTGTGACTTGTAAGAAACTGTGTTAACAAGCGTGTACGGTGGAGTGTAGATAATGTTTAAATGGAGACGTCTGATGTGTGGTAGGTGGGTCGTAAATGGGGTTGGGGAGGGGATGAGACGGTGGAAAAGGGAGAAAGTGATAAAACGGTAATCTAGCTGGGAGAAGGTGAAATAGGTGATTGTAGCTAGGGTAGAGGGCTGTAATCTGAAGCTGTGAGGAGGTTCTGAACTATGTGTTACAAGTGAGAAAAGAGTGGAACATAGTGTATAGGGAATACGTTTGTGGAAGAGGGGAATGTTAGGTGTAGAAGAGAGTTCAAACCATGTGGTTCCAGTGTCCTATATTCATAAATATAGCGGTTCTCAAGCGCTAAGCGGCTTCTGTCACCAGCGTGACATTGACGGCTATTACCAGAAAATTAGTTTTGCCTCTGTGGTTGGGGCCACTGAAATGATTAGGGACTGGTTTCGAAGCATGCTAGGCGATGTCGTACAAATGTTTCTACATGCTGCCACCTAATCTGAGACCAGTTTCACCAATATAAGTTATTCTGCATCTTTTGTATATAATGGCATACACCACATTACGGGACTCGCATGTGAATCCCTCGTGAAGAGTGAGGATAGTTTTGGGAAAGGTGATTGTTTTCGTTTCCAAGACTACAGGGCAGGTAACACAGCGAGAGCGGTTACATTTTCTGGTGCCAACATATGCAAGGTTCCGCTTCAAGTGGCTATGGACGAGGATGTCCTTAAGATTTGGTTCACATTTGTATGCTAATAGGGATAGATCTGAGAAGATGTTGCGAGTGTCCGGGTCGAGTTGGATTATTGGCATATGGCGATAAAGAATTATCTTAACCATCTGACCATGAGAGTAAGAAGGAAGTCCTAATTTGACTCTGTCGGATGAAATTATAGGCTTTGTTTTTTTTTCTGAAAGCTTCTTCGAGGCTCACTTTTTGGATACCGTTAAATGCTTTCCGAAAGAATTTTTCTGGATAGTGGCGATGACGAAAGATTTCTAATAAATTCTTGGACTGATCCATAAAGTCCAAGTTATCCTGACATAGGCGGCGAAGACGGAGGAGTTGGGAGTATGGGATGGAGTTCTTACGAGCTTCAGGATGAGAGGAGGTGTAAAGTAAACACGTGTGGCTGTCGGTTGATTTGTAAAATACAGAGATGACAAGACTGTCTGTTCCAATAGATGTTTTGATGTCTAAAAAGCTGACAGACTTGTCAGAAATTTTGTAAGTGAATTTTATGTTTTCATTCATCGAGTCGGCCAATTCAATGACATTTTCTAGCTCCTTCCGAGGCATACTGGTGACTCCAGTGCCATCATCGATGTAGCTTGTATAGAATTCTGGGAGTCTGCCAGTGTGGGTTCCCCATAATTTGACTTCAAGAAAGTTCATAAATAAGCATGCATAACTGGGTCATATTTTCGTTCCCCATTTCATTCAGATCAGTGGTGATGCCATGGGATAATGGGACACAAGTCTCCATTTAAACATTCTCTACACTCCACCATCAGCACTTCTGAACACAGCCTCTTACAAGTGCTCCAGTCATGTGTGACGTTTCGGCGTGAACCTTAATCATACAAAAACACACAGGACGAAGAAATAGAAGATAAAATATAAATTCACACGAATGCTATGTAAAAAAAAAATAAGAATGGAAAAAAATATGTGCTAGTGTAAGTACTCATTAAGTAATAAAGCTGTTCCTACTCTTTTCCTAGTTTATAAATTTTGTTATCACAGCTATACTGCAGTGGCTTCGTATATATATATATATATATATATATATATATATATATATATATATATATATATATATATATCTGAACCTTAAGTGCCCAGGGCACATGGGGCTTCCGCAAGGGTTTTCCACAAATGCCTGTCCTTTGCCTTTTTTTCTGCTCTTGCCCAGGTGAGCCCTCTATTGCTCAGATCCTCTCTGTTATTCTTCTCCATGTCTCTTGTGGTCTACCCTTACTTCTGTTCCCCTGTGGTGTCCATCTTAGTGCTATTTTTGGTAGTGAGTTCTCAGTCATTCGGAGCACATGTCCCAAACCATCGCCAGCGTCTTTCCTCAATAATTGCTGTCAGTGGCTTCATCTGCATTTCTGCCAACAACATGTTATTTCTTATGGTGTTTGGCCAAAATATTTTTCTAATTCTTCGTAAATATTTAGTCTGGAAAGAATTCAATTTGTTTTCTATGGTTTTGGTGATTTTCCAGCATTCACTTCCATAGAGTAGTACACTTAGAACATTACTCTTAAATATCCTGATTGTGAGGTACACAAGGAATACGTTTGATTCCTTTAGTTAGTCGTCTTGCTGGAGTTGGACGTGGAAATGTTTGTTTCCTGTTTTTAAAAAGCTGCACCTACCAATATCCAGAAGAAAGAAGGTACACACACAAAGTTCCAGCTACACTTACCAATAACCAGAAGAAAGAGGGTACACACACAAAGCTCCCCTCTCCATGCCATAAAAGCACATTGGAGATGCAGTGTTAGGGCCCTGTTTCCACGACCTGAAAGTCTGATGGGGTCGGTACTACGCCTGGCCACATTTACCGCCCCAAATTTCTCTGGTACCCATTTTTAAAGGCTGAGTGGACCCCGGGGGCTTTTTGGTGTTACCAGAACCAAGAAATATCCCACTGCAGGGACCTGAAGCCGGTACTACCGGATTAGTAGATGGAGCGCCTAACCACTCCAGTCTTCGAGGTCAAAAGGAGTGTATATTTTATTCCATTATTCCGTACATCTCTATTTCCCCCTGAATTTCTGTGCTAAGAAAGATGAACAAAAGTTGCAGGTCTTTGAGAACAAGATGCTAAGAAGAATCTTTCCGCCTATGAAGGATAACAACAGTGGAGAATGGAGAGCTAGAAGAAAAAAAAAAACACTGAACCTAACAACTTATTTAAATCACAGCGGATTATAAACGTGTTGAAAGCGAACAGATTACGTTGGTTGGGCCGTGCGGAAAGAGTGGAAGAGAATAGATAAACGAAAATGATGTATGTACAAAGGATGAAGGTAACGAGAACAAAAGTAGACCAAGGCAGAGATGGAGAGGCAACATAGAGGAGGATATAAAGGAAAATGGTGTCACCAACTGGAGAGAGAAGATTAGGCAGGAAAGGAGGCTAACTTTATCTGCAGCAATGAGCCTTAATAGTTCGGAAAGCTGAAGAAGAAGAAGAAGAAGAATAAGAAGAATAAGAAGAATGTCTGTGTCAATTTTTCTCACTGTTACTATAGTTTCAGGCTTGTTATAGGAGTATACAGTTTACATGGTGTGTCGTAGCTGCTCAGGCCCAACTACAACAAGTGACCAAGTGAACTTCGATTATTTGGTCACGTCACTGACTTGTTACTGAACTTGGCCATGAGAGGGGGTCTTTGGCGGGAATTTTAGTGCGAGAACTGCCGTGCAGAAGTTAGAAGATGGACGTACATGAGGTCTCTATCAGTCTACGCGAGTGCTGTGAAAAGTGTTAAGCTCGGGAGTAGACGGGTGAGATCTTGGAGCTGGACTTATGCTTGGACTTGTTCTTTAATGTAGAAGTCGTTCGTGAGTCGCGATTGAAGTCAGCGTGAAGTGCTCGTTTGTTTGGATGTTGTCGTATGTCGATCTGTCATTTACTTGTAATATGACTCATAGCACATACGCTCATACATCCACCATTAGATCACCTCTTACACATGTGAGAAGCCCTTAGGCAAGCTATTTAAATGCTAAATAAACTATATAAAATAGTGCCCTCAAAGGCCATTACTGCACTTCTCTGAGGTCTGCACCCTAGGGGACTGCCTAGTTGGCCCAATAATAGCACCAATCCTGTATACGTTTTTTGCCAGTTTTCCCTGGCTACAAATTCCTTTATAATTTCCCATTTCCCCGTCTCTCCGAACCCGGGACAAATCAAATCCCTAATAACAATCACAAAACGCCAGGTTTAGCGACGAAGGGTGACGGAAATGATTACCAAGGACGCCATGGCGCGAGAATGCGTGCGATCACGTTCCCGCCACGTTTAGTTCCGCACATGCGCGCAACGCGATACAGAGCCACTTCTGTCTCCGGTTTACAGAAAATATGAATGTGACTTTGATGAGCAGGCGTCACTGGGTTCATTATGTTACTGTTAATACTTTGTGATAAATATTAACTTCGTTCATCGTTAACATTCAGGTAGGTTGTTTGTTTTTTTTCGGTGTGATATTTTGTCCTTAAATCCGTGTTGCTGTCTCCTTTTTAATTATTGTTTTTAAATATAGTATTTCGTGGCTGTTAAGTTATATTTCTTCTTCTTCTTCTTCTTCTTCTTCTTCTTCTTCTTCAATTTCCTTGGAACTGCTAGCTGGTATTTTTTTGCAGTCCATTTTGTGAGGATGTTCAGGCACAGAAGTGTATCGGATTAGGAGCGGGTTATAGGGGCTGTTTCTTCTAGCCCCTGGACGTAGTTAAAGATTTGGGTGGGGGAGGGGGAGATGTGTGCAATGCTTCTTTAACAGACTCATCCAGCTATGGCGATTTCAGCCCTGTTAGCCAGGCTAAGCCTGTTACTGGGGGTATCACCGGAGAGGTGGGACAGGGTCTTGGTCAGCTATTGATCGCCAACCCTGGCACTAGCATGTCAGCTATAGGCACTGACAGCCAAAACTGACAGAGTCTACGTAAAGCTGGTTAAAAAAAAAACAAAGTTTATTCTTGTACTTCTTGTATTACACCGCCTTTATGCTTTAGGCGTTTCCCTGTGCCCGAAGTGATCAGTTCTCTAGCGTCTCACTCGGAACTTGGTGGTCAAGTTCTGCCAGAGGTGCCTCAATCACACATCAGTTCTTGGAGCCAGGGAAGAACAGACTGGGCAGAAATAGTGCTGAGTGCAGCGTTCTCTGTGTACTAACACGGTGTCCATCAGTGTCCTGGCACTAACACGGTGTCCCTAAGTGTCCTGGTACTAACACAGTGTCCCTCAGTGTCCCGGCAATAACACGGTATCCCTCAATGTCCCGGCAATAACACGGTTTCCCTCAATGTCCCGGCAATAACACGGTATCCCTCAGTGTCCCGGCAATAACACGGTATCCCTCAATGTCCCGGCAATAACACGGTTTCCCTCAATGTCCCGGCAATAACACGGTGTCCCTCAATGCCCTACACTAACACAGTATCCCTCAATGCCCCGCAATAGCACAGCATCCGTGAATGCCCATATGCTACGAAAGGACTACATTCTTGGAAGGATTTCCAGTCACTTTTATCCACAGACATTTTTTTTCCTCTCATGACAAATCTGACGCCGAGGTATAGAGGAGACGCTCTTGTGTCTTCTTATCTTGAGGAAATGAGCGATCAAGACCCTGTCTTATTTCAAAGCACTTCTCCTGGTAAACAGGCTGTTGGTTATGTTATAGCCTAGCTAAGAGGATCGGGATCTATATAGGTGGAGGGTACAAAGAAACCAGCTTTGTATGTTGGGTGACGGCATTTAGCATTTAAACAACATCAGTGTTCTACTTTGAGTGTGATGCTTGTGTCATTCACTTTGGTGTCAGCTGTAAGTTCCATTTATCCATTCATCTATTCCTTCCTTTCGTCTCTATGTCTGTATTTTGTTTGACTATCTTATCTGTATGTTTTCTGCATGTTTATCTTATGTATCTTTGTTTATCCATGTATCCATCCACGAGTCTGTTTGTCTGCTTGTTTGTTTTATCCATCAGGTTCTGCTTAGTTATCTGTCTGTAAGTCTTAGTTGACCATCCATCCATCCATCCATCCATCCATCCATCCATCCATCCATCCATCCATCCAGTTTTGGTTTTCTGGTCACATATAAACCTTCTGTCTATTTGTCTCTATCTCTGCCACACTTTCTGTCCAACCAAGTCAGAGCTGCCCTCCCATCAGAACAGTTACTTTGGGGAAAATGTTAATATGGGCGTGGCGCCTCCTGCCCTAGTAACTATGTGCTCCTCCCTTTTTATGGTGCATCTATGGCTGTTGCAAAGAAACCATGCATTAATGTCTGCCTCTTTGTCTTTCTGTGTGCCACTACGTCCGTCAGCTTGTCTCTCTAAGTAGCGATTTATTTGTTTATTTGTAATTCAGTCTCTCGTTCCATCGGTCGTTGTCTGATAGTTTTTGTCTATCTGTAAGTCAATTATTTTTTTTTTCTATCGGTCTCCGTCTGACAGTTTTATCTATCTGTAAGTCAAGTGTTTCTTTCCATCGGTTTCTGTCTGACAGTTTTGTCTGTCTGTAAGTCAAGTGTTTCTTTCCATCGGTTTCTGTCTGACAGTTTTGTCTGTCTGTAAGTCAAGTGTTTCTTTCCATCGGTTTCTGTCTGACAGTTTTGTCTGTCTGTAAGTCAAGTGTTTCTTTCCATCGGTTTCTGTCTGACAGTTTTGTCTATTTGTAAGTCAAGTGTTTCTTTCTATCGGTTTCTGTCTGACAGTTTTATCTATCTGTAAGTCAAATGTTTCTTTATATCAGTTTCTGTTTGACAGTTTTGCCTATCTGTAAGTCAAATGTTTCTTTCTATCGGTTTCTGTCTGACAGTTGTGTCTGTCTGTAAATCAGTCTTTCTTTCTGTTAGCATTTGTCTAACCGTTTTGTCTATCTGTAAGTCAGTCCTTCTTATCTATCAGTCTTTTGTTTATACAAAAAACCAATACTTCATGTTTTAATACGCGTAAAAAAAAAACAAAGGATATGAAAGTACTCTGAAAACGAAGTAGTCAAATTCACACATATACACAAACATACAGTGTATAATCAGGTTCTAAGGACTGTTATTGCCGGAGGTGGGGTGGAGGATACGCTCTCCACTTCAACGGCGTGTGAATCAAACAGCCTCTGACAGTCAAGTCCAGCTCCTGGCCTTCTCGTGGCAGAACTGTTTAAACTGACAGGAGAAGGGGCGACGGCGAATATCTGGCGCCTGAAAACCAGACGCTTCGGGTAGATGAGAGGCATATTTGGTAGCTCATCTACCGCTGCTGGCGAGATTCTTCAGCTGCCTTGCGTGGAGTGGGGCTCCTTTCGGCCAGTGAAGAAAGTTGCGAATGGGGTTGCGGTGCGGCACCACTGTGGAAAAGATGAAAGAAAGGAATAAGCGAAATAAACAGTAGCCAAATCACGGCACATCTGGTCTGGAGGTCGGCCACGTGCTAAGTGCACTCATATCGAGCAAAATGCCTGAACCGGCTTAACTCAGAGGTTAAAACAATGCTGGCGAGATTCTTCGGATGCCTCGCGTGGAGTGAAACTCCTCCTTGCCAAGGAAGGAAATGCGGAAAAGAAATTAGGGTTGCTGTGTGGAGCCGATATGAAAAGGTGATGGAAAGGATAAAGTGAAGCTTAATCGGTATGTCCAGTAATATCGCGGCGAGAGCTACTCATACCACGGCACCTCTGCTCTAGAGGCCAGCCACATCCGATATACACTTATACTGGTAGAATATGCCTAAACTGCCTTACACCAGGGGTGAAACTTGATGGCTACGCATGTCACGATAACTCTGCTCTAGAGGTCGGTCACGTCCTAAACACGCCCATACTGGGATAATATGCTTAAACCGGCTCAACCCAGGGCTGGAAGTCACTAGTGGCGAGGATTCGTCCTCCTGGGCAAAAGCTCCGTTTTGGTCACAACTAGGAAGGGTAGCTGCCATGACCACAAAATGCTGCAGTCGGAGACACTGGACCAGGGCAGTCTAGATAGGCAACCACCTCTCACCCGGCGGGGATGTATGGGCATCCTAATCACGCTGAGGTTTTCGGTGAGAAAGTCCAACACTGGACTGGACAGGCAACTACCTCTCACCCGACGGTGATACACGGGTATCTCAAAACACGTGGAGGTTTTCTGATGAGAAAGTCCAACTCTAGCATGGATGGGCTACCACCTCTCACCTAGCGAGGATATACTGATATATAAAACACGTCGAGGTTTTCCGGTGAGAAAGTTCAACTCTAGACTAAACTGGTGCAACGAAAACCACGGTTTCACCCAAGCTCGCTTCTGAGACCCACCAAGAATACAGGCTCAAGCCCTGGGATACTCTGAACCTCTTGTGGTCCTCTTGGGAATCTCGTGTGGTCCTTTCTTTCTTCCACACGGGGGACCACGTGACCTATCGAGGACCACAGGCGTAAATTCAGTAGGATCACAGGGCGGTCTTGGTGGTAGAAGCGAACGAAGAAGAAGAAGAAGTGTATAATCAAATATTTCAACCTGTGATCTTCTTCAGGGCACACAGGTTACAAGAGAGCAAACAGTAATGAGGGAAATTTTAACTTAATATTTAAAATATGTTGTATATAAATGAATCCCGGATCGGACTAGAAGCTGCCAGCGATACTTTAATGTGGCTTAGAACTTAACATTGTTCGTACATTCAAGGAATCGTTTATAAACAACGGCAACATCGATTAGACTAATCGATCACAACTCAGAAGGTTGATGAGCTTTTGTCAAAAAACTAAAGTAAATCGTGGACATAAATCAGACGTTTGGGAGAGTTCTGCTTGTGTCCTCTGTGAGGACTTGATTTAGAATTTGTTTGCACTCGCAGACTTTAGTCCAGCGCTAATTCCCCTGCCATTGCTCATTATTAATTTAGCTTTCTCTCCTCCTCCTCCCCTCTCATCATCATCATCATCATGTTCCATTTGACTGGGAAAGTGTGACTGAGGTGAGGGTCTAGACTTTCACAGAACACACTGGGCCCTGTTCACCTCTTCATAGGCTCCATCATTAAACTGAAAAAGGCTGGCAGCTGCGAACGGTCAGGTAGGTCTTGTTATGTCCTCCGGGCTCCACCATCTCCAACGTATAGGATGAAACACTTCCATGGATGAAGAAGAAGAAGAAGAAGATATACCCACAACCCACGCATTCGGCAGCGTAAGCAGCTCTTTCGACCGATTTCGACCATGTCTTGTCTTATCTTGTCCTTCCTAATTTACTGTTAGGTGTAGAGGTGAAGTGCATTTGTCTCCCAATGGCTCCGCCTGTTGGCTTCGTACAATGAGATATTTCAGGGACTCTGCTATACCATCTGTCCGTCGTTTGCATGGGCGGCCCCTTCCTCTGCCTTTGTGTGGTCTGTAAAACATTGCTCTCTGTGGTACACGTCCTGTTGGTGGTCGTGATACATGGCCGAACCATTTCCCGGTTCGTGTGGCCCTGGCGCGCCCAAGTGGTGAACTTTATTATTATGTGTGTTATGTTTTCACTAAAGGGAAGGTCATGGCGATAAAACCAGTGTGTAGCGGTCAGTGAGTTAACAGCGACAAAGGGAAGTCGGACAATGTGATCAGCTCCTCTTGCGACAGATCTCGCAGTTCGGCGAGGTGTACAGCGCTCATAGATAAATATGACGTGCAATATGATTTCGACCATATAAATACCATATATTAATTGACCACCTGTCAAAACATATAAAGACAAAGCTTTTGTTTATTTACCTGTGGCTTTTCGATTGTTTTTGTTTAACAGTTTCGCACTAATTGCTAAGTGATAAATAATATGATGTTTACGTTTCGCGGGCAAAATGCAGTTGTAAGCTAAAATAAACAATGGATTTCACTTGTTGAAATGTTCTGTGTTGTGTTTGCACTCTTTTTCTCTAGCCAGTCAAATAAGCGGCTGGGTCCTCTTTTATCCAGAGAGAGAGAGAGAGAGAGAGAGAGAGAGAGAGCCCCTCTGGAAATTTATCATTGGCTTCAGAGGTCCTCAGCTTGGAGATTGATGGCTCAGTTTTAGAGCTCTGTAGGAAACAACGAGTCTTGTGTAGTTCAATCAGTGGTTTTTCAAACATGTACAGACTTTTGACACACTTGTCAGTGAAATTATACTATTTTACTGTTTACACTGAGCGAGGTGTAATCTCTACAACCTAAATTGGCTGCATGTGTCTTACCGTTTTGCGGCACATCAGCATACCGGCGCACACTGACTGAAAAACAATGCTCTATATAACTGTGGATTATTTTATTTTTTTTTATGCTTCTGTCTAGGTTTTCTTTCACCAGGGTTTCTCAGATCTTTTAATGCTAATCCCTCTTGGTCCTAGACCACATCCCTAGCACCTCTAAACACATTCTGTCGCTGTCCTGCTGGTTTCTTTTCCCTGGATCCGTCCATCAGTAAAGTGTGAGAAACAGCCGTGCTAAAAAATAATAGTCATTTTTATATCCCTGTGTCTTGGACGGAGTCGTGACCTGGGCGAAGTCGTGATGCAGTCGAAGACGTGACCTAGAGGAAGTCGTGATGTGGTCGAAGACGTGACCTGGGCGAAGTCGTGATGTGGTCGAAGCCGTGACCCAGAGGAAGTCGTGATGTGGTTGAAGACGTGACCTAGAGGAAGTCGTGAAGTGGTCGAAGCCGTGACCCAGAGGAAGTCGTGATGTGGTCGAAGACGTGACCTGCAGGAAGTCGTGATGTGGTCGAAGACGTGACCTGCAGGAAGTCCTGACCTGGGAGACGTTGTATTTTCATGAAAGTGGGTTGGCACGTGATGGCATGATCTACTTTCTTCCACTGGCAACTGTGTATGAAGTGTAGATATATAAGAGAGATGACGACCGTGATAAAACTGGTTCTAATAATGAAAGTAGATAGAGGTGTATGGTTCAGTTTTACAAAAAAAAAAAAAAGATAGAAAGAGTGAGGAAAGTGGATAGAAACAAGAATGGCAGAAAGTAAGATGAGCACATACAAATGAAGAACACACAACAATCCAATATTTCTGCAAAATCTTTTTTCAAAGATCACATACAAAAACAACACGAAAAATAGATGAAAAATATAGCCTTTGCTTTATTTGCTCTCCTCCTATTAAGAAATACGGGCCGCAGAAAGCTACGTCTATATTTTTTGTCTATTGTTTGTGTTTTGTGTTGTTTTATGTGATCCTTGAAAAATACTTTTGCCGAAATATTGAATTGTTGTAAGTTCTTCATTTATATGTGCTCATCTTGCTTTCTGTAATTCTTATTTCTGCCCATTTTTCTCAATCTTTTTATCTTTTTTTTTTTTTTTTGTAAAACTAAACCATACACCTCCATCTTCTTGTATGAAGTGTAAATCTGCACATGTGCTGAAAAGTTATCTGCCCGACCAACATCCAAAAATCTGAGCGCAACTGTGCCAATGTAACTTTAAAAAAAGTGTTATTTTAAAATGTAAAGTGTCTTTTTTGCAGGATCATAGTGTTGTTTTCTTTTTTACTTCTTTTTTTTCCAGACCGATAATGGAACTTTGTGAAGGAGTTAACTTTTAACTTGTCAACTTTGTCAACCGGGTACTCATGTTTAGCAGGCGAGTCTACTGAAAAGCAACGACAGCTGGGATAGAACCCAATACTTTTAGTCTCTATGGTTTCGGTCGCTCTCTCCTTCGCTACCATTATTAACGACACGAAATTTACGTAACTTTTGAAGCAGAGTTCAGTGCAGACAAAGAAAACGACTTGATAGTCTTGTCTTGTCTTTTATTTCTTTAGAACTGCGAGCTGGCATTCTTCGTTGCTGATGCCATAAAAGTGTTAGGGGCACAGGATGGTGTCGGATTGGGAACGGGTTGTGGGGGGGGGGCTATTCTATCAGTCCTTGAGGGGATGTAAAAGCAATGAATGTGCAATGCTTTTTTTTTTTTTGTCATTTAGCAGACTCCACCACTAAGGATAAAGAAGTATAGAATTTCTAGAATAGTCTCTGGCACAAAACCACTATAGTATCACTAGAACGATTTTGCGATACAACTTCATTTTTTGTTGAGTGTGCCTGAATAGGCAGTGAGCTAGTTTACATTACTACTGATACTGTTGATTGATCTTCTTGTGGAGTACAATTTCCATTATAGAAATTTCTTGTTCTTGTTGGGAATAGATCAGATTCCACGATTTAAATAGACAACCTAGTTTCCTCTGCTAAACACTAAGAAAATTCAACAAGAACGCCCAGGCACACAACTCCATAGAAGAATATTGAGATTACAACGACTTGACTAAACTTGGCTGTCTTCCGACATAAACAAGCTTGTCAACAATGAGGGTTCCAACAAAGTCAGTGGTGTAGTTTTACATCAGACAACACACATTAAATTAATGGATAGAATGAAGGGTGAAATTTTGAGGATGAATAAACACCACTGCCACAAGGCAGGAAATATAGAACACGATGATAAGAAAAACTTCCCGGCGAGAGCTAGTTGGCCATGTGGGAACGGAGCCATGTATGACAGTAAGAAAAAATACCAACTCACATACTTACTTTCAATTCACGATGAATACAACTTCACTTCCAAAAGTACCACATCACAATTCTTCCAGCAGTGAACATCATTCTTATAATTATATTATCATTCTAACCGGACTTCTAACAAACTTGCAAGTTTGTCCTAAAAAGGACAAAATCTCAAAAACTATATAATAACAAGGTCAAAAATGAATAACTCCAACTATTTTCTTGACCTGACTACATCTTAAAACAGCTCCCAAACAAATAACTGGAGTAACTCAAACACAGATCATCACATAACTACTAACTTGACTAT
Organism: Achatina immaculata; assembly: GCA_009760885.1. Taxonomy (NCBI): domain Eukaryota; kingdom Metazoa; phylum Mollusca; class Gastropoda; order Stylommatophora; family Achatinidae; genus Lissachatina; species Lissachatina immaculata. The sequence continues at coordinate 38,547,028 of CM019698.1, forward strand.
GACCTAACTCATGCTCTGAATCGTTCTAACTCATACTCTGAATCGCTCTAACTCATGCTCTGGTTATATCTCATACTCTCAAAAATCATTTTTTAATCTCTGCTACACCCCCCAAACTATCCGGTGATTCTCACTTTCTCCCACGCTATAAACAATCGCATGAATTCCACTACTCATTTTAACCTTGCTCTATTACAGAATTTCGTGGAGCACTAAGTTTCTCGTCATTCATTCATTTGCATGGCCCTTGCGGAACTTTGCCTCCCTAACAGCACTTATGTAGGCCTCTCGGTTGGGAGCAAGATGACCTGCTGGTGATGCATCCTTTTGCAGATCATCAACGATGTCTTGCAGCCATCTTCGCCTTGGTCTTCCTCTCTTTCTTTTCCCCATTATGTACCCTTCCAAGACGGTCTTCTATAGATTATCATGACGTTTAATATGTCCAAAATATTTAAGTTTTCTCTGCTTAATCCTCTTTACTAGCCAGCCTTCTTCAATATTAAGTTCTTGTAGTATGGATATATTTGTTCTTTTTTTGTGTCCATGATATTTGAAGAACTTTTCTGTAGCATTTAAATTCAAAGGCATTTATGAGTTTCTCAGCTGTTTTGTTAAGTGCCCAGGTCTCTCTAGTAAACTAAATTACTGAAAACTAGAAACTTCTAAACCATGTACCATGAGATTGTTTTCTAAGTTCATGTGAGCTGTAAACAGACACGGGGGGGGGGGGGGGGAGGGCGGAGTACTGCAGGTATTCACACTTTACTTGGTTATGACTCTTACACTAATGGCTATTCTGCCATATGGGGACTATGGCGATTCCCTTTCCCGCTACCAACAGAGACGTGTGACAAAGGTCTTAACCTGATGTGGTTTGCTGACGCTGGCACTAACACCCCAGCCATGGGTCGCTAAATGCCAGATGGGACAGTACCTTCGACACCCCCCCCCCCCCACCCCCAAACCACAATCGATCTAATAACTATAGCCTTTAAATGAAGTTATATGGACGGACAAAACAGGGTTCCTATTCCGGTGCTCGGTAACTTTCGACTCCGAGATGTTTTATCCTAGTGTTTCACATTGTGCGTGCAATAAGTCATCCCATAGCCCGAACTCCTGCACTCCAGGTTCTTATATCTTCCGAACTGAACCCGTGGCTAATATTTCCTGAGTAAAGTGTACGACATTTTAGCACACTCTTGTTCTCTGAATCACGAGACTTCAGTTAATGGAAGTAGAGAGATCAAAGAACTTCATATTTGTGTTCTAGCAGTGAGAGTTATCTGATACGTCGAATCGGTCATTCCAGATGCGATTTTTGACAGCTTCTTTGATCTAGATGCGGTCTTTTTTGTTGTTGTTCTTCTTGTTGTGCTTGTTAATCTACCTGGAACTGCCAACTCCGTGTTCGCTGTGGTGATTTTGAAAGACGTTGCGTGGTAGGATGTGAATTTTGAGTAGTTTGATGAAAAACTGGGAGATGGCCCATGAAACTGGTTTCTCTTCAGGCTCCACTACTCTGCTGCTAAAGCCATGTCCCACTCTGGTGGCTGGGATAAAAGATCAGCTCAGACTGGGTCTAAAAGCTCCGTGGAGCGAGTTTGAGGTGTGGTGGTATCAGGTCTCCGCGAGATAAAGTCCTGGTTAGTTTGAGTCTTAAAGGCGTTTGAGTCTTGATGGGAGTTCTCCAAACTGGGTCTTGATTGGATTGCGTTTTTGGAGGATTGGGTCTTTAAATGATTGGGTCTTGATGAGACTATGTCTCTGATGGATTGGTCTTTGAAAGGATTGTGTTTCTGGGGATTTGGATCTTGAAGGGATTTTGTCGTTGGAGGATTGGGTCTTGATGGTACTGTGTGACCGAAGGACTGGGTCTTCATCGGATTGTGTCTCTGGAAGATTGGGTCATAATGGGATTGTGTCTTTTAAGGATTGGATCTGTAGAAGATTGGGTCTTGACTGGATTGCGTTTTTGGAGGATTGGGTCTTTAAAAGATTGGGTCTTATTGAGACTATGCCTCTGTAGGATTGGGCTTTGATGGGATTGTGTAGTTCCAGGATAGAGTCTTGATGGGATTGTGTAGTTCCAGGATAGAGTCTTGATGGGATTGTGTAGTTCCAGGATAGAGTCTTGATGGGATTGTCTTTCTCGGGGATTGGATCTTGACGGGAGGTGTCGTCGGAGGATTGAGTTTTGGTGGTACTGTGTGTCTGAAGAATTGAACCTGTCTTGATTGGATTAAATCTCTGAAGGATTGGGTCATAATGGGATTATGTTTTTGGAAGATTGGGTCTTGATGAGATTGAGTCTGGGTCTTTTGATCTTCCTGACGGCCTCGGCGATAGAGATTTTATAAGCTGGTGCAAAACTCCCCTTTCCCCCCTCTCCGCTCATATGTTTTCATCCCTCTTCCCCGAAGCCATCCGAGCCCACCTTTAAAACATGGCAAACCCTCGGGGCCCCTGTAGCGATTCACTAGCTGGGCCCTCTCACAGGGCCTGCTTGGTGAGATTGAGCCTTGGCTGGATTGGGTCTACATGAGACTGGATCTTTGAGGGACAGGGTCTAGATGGGATTGGGTCTTGTGGGATGTGGTATTGGTAACATTACGGCGGCTCCGACAGCTGTATTTGCTCCCATGATAAGCATAGGGCATAGCATATTTGCATTGTCTTTATATAAAGAGTACTACCCTTACTAAAGTGTGAACCCAGATTCGCCGGAATCAATAGAAATCTCGGAATTCTGGGAAATCTAACACATCGATGTGGGCAGTCTTTGTTGACAGCTCCCCTTGACAGTTTCTGTTGACATGTTTGCTCTTGTATTGTACTTGGTAACGTTCCCCTACTTTGCTAGTGGTCCATTGTGAAGCCAGGGGAGACTATTACAATGGTTCGACAACTGATTATTAGACGTCTTTGTTGGTTGGTTAATTATCTCCCTGTTACAAGTGAGTCCTTTACAGAGCACGTTAATGCGAAGTTCATGAAAGAGGATTTGAATCTTATCAGATTAAAATCCTCTTTCATGAACTTCACATTAACGTGGACTGGGCAGATTTGTCTTTCTTTGATGGAGATGTATAATTCAGTTTTACAAAACAAAAAAAAAAGATAGAAAGAATAAGGAACGTGGGCAGAAACAGGAATGGCAGAAAGTAAGATGAACGCATACAAACGAAGAGCATATTTCGGCAAATGTCTTTTTCAAGGATCACATGCAGAATCAACACAACAGATAAAACACGAAAAAAAAACAGATAAAAAGTTAAATACGTAGCTTTTTTTCCCTCGTTGTAAGAAAGACGGGCACACAATTGGCCCTGATAGACGTAGGTAAGCACGAACTGGACGCAGACAACTGGCTGAGAAATGAGATAAAGCGACGATGGCAAAGGGTACCATATGGTAGAAAAAAAATGGAAAATTAACCTTAAAACCAATGATCTTTCCGATATCATTTAGGGCATAACTCCATGCTGTTTACTATATGGTACCCTTTTTTATCCTCCCCTTACCTCATTTCTCAGCCAATCGCCTGCTTCCACTTTGTGCTTACCTATGTCCATCTAGGGGCATTCTGTGCTCGTCTTTCTTACAAAAAGGAAAAAAAAAAGTCTTTAATGTTTCGTGTATTTTTCATGTTTTTATCAGTTATGTTGTTTTTTTTTTGTATGTTATCCTCTGAAAAAGATGTTTGTCGAAATATTGATTGTTGTATGTTCTTTATATGTACTCATCTTATTTTCCGCCTTTCCTGTTTCTGCCCACTTTCCTCACTCTTTCTGTCTTTTCTTTTTAAACTAAACCATTCACCTCCATCTGCTTTATTATTAGAACCAGCTTCATCGCAGTCGTCATTTCTCTTATCTCTTTGAAATGTCTGCTGGACGGTCATAGAAAGAAGCGCTTTTCCTTGCTGGATGCTCCTCTATGGTTAATATGCATTAGAGTTAAAGCTACATTTTACATACTAGGTGAAGGTAGTCCCATAGCAAACGCCGTAGAGGATGAAGCGTTAGAGACCTAATTATGCTGGGACATCAGCGTGTGATGTAGGGTGGGCCAGTTCCTTTCCTCGCTGCCTTTCCTTCCCAGATTTTCTCTGGTGGCCGTTTTACGAGGCTGGGTCGACAACGGGACAGCATTGGTCGAAAAAAAGAAATCCCACTCAGCAGCTGGGGATTCGAACTCTCGACCATTCGGTTGCTAGACGAATGTTCTAGCCACTACTCTAGCTGGTCCCATATTTTTTGGGTTTCTAACGCTTCATCCCGTACGGTATTTGCTATGGGACTACATTACCAGTTTACACACTACAATCATCAAATTCTTAATTCCGTGGAAAGCGCATTAGTTCAGATAGTCTGGCTAAAGTCATGTAAAAAACAGTAAGATTCGTGGAGCACTGTAAGGTGTTGTTTCTGTGGCACTGTAATTCCCACACCAGGAAATTATTATGCTACAGTATAGACAGCAGAAAAGAGAGTGCCACAGTGTTACATTGAAACAGTCATGTTCTACGGGCGCAAAGCTTGGACTGTCAGTAAAGGGATACAAAGAAGCTTGGACTGTCACTAAAGAGATACAAAGAAGTTTGGACTGTCAGTAAAGTGATACAAAGGAGCTTGGACTGTCAGTAAAGGGATACAAAGAAGCTTAGACTGTCAGTAAAGAGATACAAAGAAGCTTGGACTGTCAGTAAAGAGATACAAAGAAGCTTAGACTGTCAGTAAAGAGATACAAAGAAGCTTGGACTGTCAGTAAAGAGATACAAAGAAGCTTGGACTGTCAGTAAAGAGATACAAAGAAGCTTAGACTGTCAGTAAAGAGATACAAAGAAGCTTAGACTGTCAGTAAAGAGATACAAAGAAGCTTAGACTGTCAGTAAAGAGATACAAAGAAGCTTAGACTGTCAGTAAAGAGATACAAAGAAGCTTGGACTGTCAGTAAAGAGATACAAAGAAGCTTAGACTGTCAGTAAAGAGATACAAAGAAGCTTAGACTGTCAGTAAAGAGATACAAAGAAGCTTAGACTGTCAGTAAAGAGATACAAAGCTTAGACTGTCAGTAAAGAGATACAAAGAAGCTTAGACTGTCAGTAAAGAGATACAAAGAAGCTTAGACTGTCAGTAAAGAGATACAAAGAAGCTTAGACTGTCAGTAAAGAGATACAAAGAAGCTTAGACGGTCAGTAAAGAGATACAAAGAAGCTTAGACTGTCAGTAAAGAGATACAAAGAAGCTTGGACTGTCAGTAAAGAGATACAAAGAAGCTTAGACTGTAAGTAAAAAGATACAAAGAAGCTTAGACTGCCAGTAAAGAGATACAAAGAAGCTTAGACTGTCACTAAAGAGATACAAAGAAGCTTGGACTGTCAGTAAAGAGATACAAAGAAGCTTAGACTGTCAGTAAAGAGATACAAAGAAGCTTAGACTGTCACTAAAGAGATACAAAGAAGCTTAGACTGTCAGTAAAGAGATACAAAGAAGCTTGGACTGTCAGTAAAGAGATACAAAGAAGCTTGGACTGTCAGTAAAGAGATACAAAGAAGCTTGGACTGTCAGTAAAGAGATACAAAGAAGCTTAGACTGTCAGTAAGAGATACAAAGAAGCTTAGACTGTCACTAAAGAGATACAAAGAAGCTTAGACTGTCAGTAAAGAGATACAAAGAAGCTTGGACTGTCAGTAAAGAGATACAAAGAAGCTTGGACTGTCAGTAAAGAGATACAAAGAAGCTTGGACTGTCAGTAAAGAGATACAAAGAAGCTTGGACTGTCACTAAAGAGATACAAAGAAGCTTAGACTGTCAGTAAAGAGATACAAAGAAGCTTAGACTGTCAGTAAAGAGATACAAAGAAGCTTAGACTGTCAGTAAAGAGATACAAAGAAGCTTAGACTGTCAGTAAAGAGATACAAAGAAGCTTAGACTGTCAGTAAAGAGATACAAAGAAGCTTAGACTGCCAGTAAAGAGATACAAAGAAGCTTAGACTGTCAGTAAAGAGATACAAAGAAGCTTAGACTGTCAGTAAAGAGATACAAAGAAGCTTGGACTGTCACTAAAGAGATACAAAGAAGCTTGGACTGTCAGTAAAGAGATACAAAGAAGCTTGGACTGTCACTAAAGAGATACAAAGAAGCTTGGACTGTCAGTAAAGAGATACAAAGAAGCTTAGACTGTCAGTAAAGAGATACAAAGAAGCTTAGACTGTCAGTAAAGAGATACAAAGAAGCTTAGACTGTCAGTAAAGAGATACAAAGAAGCTTAGACTGTCAGTAAAGAGATACAAAGAAGCTTGGACTGTCAGTAAAGAGATACAAAGAAGCTTAGACTGTCAGTAAAGAGATACAAAGAAGCTTAGACTGTCAGTAAAGAGATACAAAGAAGCTTAGACTGTCAGTAAAGAGATACAAAGAAGCTTAGACTGTCAGTAAAGAGATACAAAGAAGCTTGGACTGTCACTAAAGAGATACAAAGAAGTTTGGACTGTCAGTAAAGAGATACAAAGGAGCTTGGACTGTCAGTAAAGAGATACAAAGAAGCTTGGACTGTCACTAAAGAGATACAAAGAAGCTTGGACTGTCAGTAAAGAGATACAAAGAAGCTTAGACTGTCAGTAAAGAGATACAAAGAAGCTTAGACTGTCACTAAAGAGATACAAAGAAGCTTGGACTGTCACTAAAGAGATACAAAGGAGCTTGGACTGTCAGTAAAGAGATACAAAGAAGCTTAGACTGTCACTAAAGAGATACAAAGAAGCTTGGACTGTCACTAAAGAGATACAAAGGAGCTTGGACTGTCAGTAAAGAGATACAAAGAAGCTTGGACTGTCAGTAAAGAGATACAAAGAAGCTTGGACTGTCAGTAAAGAGATACAAAGAAGCTTAGACTGTCAGTAAAGAGATACAAAGAAGCTTAGACTGTCAGTAAAGAGATACAAAGAAGCTTGGACTGTCAGTAAAGGGATACAAAGAAGCTTAGACTGTCAGTAAAGAGATACAAAGAAGCTTGGACTGTCAGTAAAGAGATACAAAGAAGCTTAGACTGTCAGTAAAGAGATACAAAGAAGCTTGGACTGTCAGTAAAGAGATACAAAGAAGCTTGGACTGTCAGTAAAGGGATACAAAGAAGCTTAGACTGTCAGTAAAGAGATACAAAGAAGCTTGGACTGTCAGTAAAGAGATACAAAGAAGCTTAGACTGTCAGTAAAGAGATACAAAGAAGCTTGGACTGTCAGTAAAGAGATACAAAGAAGCTTAGACTGCCAGTAAAGAGATATAAAGAAGCTTAGACTGTCACTAAAGAGATACAAAAAAGCTTGGACTGTCAGTAAAGAGATATAAAGAAGCTTAGACTGCCAGTAAAGAGATATAAAGAAGCTTAGACTGCCAGTAAAGAGATACAAAGAAGCTTGGACTGTCAGTAAAGAGATACAAAGAAGCTTAGACTGTCAGTAAAGAGATACAAAGAAGCTTAGACTGTCAGTAAAGAGATACAAAAAAGCTTGGACTGTCAGTAAAGAGATACAAAGAAGCTTGGACTGTCAGTAAAGAGATACAAAGAAGCTTGGACTGTCAGTAAAGAGATACAAAGAAGCTTAGACTGTCAGTAAAGAGATACAAAGAAGCTTGGACTGTCAGTAAAGAGATACAAAGAAGCTTGGACTGTCAGTAAAGAGATACAAAGAAGCTTGGACTGTCAGAAAAGAGACACAAAGAAGCTTAGACTGTCAGTAAAGAGATACAAAGAAGCTTAGACTGTCAGTAAAGAGATACAAAGAAGCTTGGACTGTCAGAAAAGAGACACAAAGAAGCTTAGACTGTCAGTAAAGAGATACAAAGAAGCTTAGACTGTCAGAAAAGAGATACAAAGAAGCTTAGACTGTCAGTAAAGAGATACAAAGAAGGCTGGAATCAGCTGAAATCTGATTCTTAAGAAGAAAGCTGAAGGTGCCATAGACAGCGAGAAAAATCGAACGAGGACGTTCTGAAAGAGGCAGAAGAAACAAGGAAAATTATAACGAAGATCAGAGAACGACAATCTAAATTTGTGGGACCCGTTTGGAGGAGAGGAGGGCTAGAGCAGCTAATAGCAACAGGGAGGATAGGAGTGCTAGAGCAGCTAATAGCAACAGGGAATTTAGAAGGTAGAAGAGGCAGAGGAAGACATAGAGAAAAGATGTTTGATGGTTTGGCATCCTGGTACGGGAGATGCCTATTGAGATGCACAAGGGATTGAGGGTTGTGGAAGGACATGGTATCCAACGCCTGTCGGCAGAAACCTTGAGAGACAGAGAGAGAGAGAGAGAGAGAGAGAGAGAGAGAGAGGAGATCGTTTTCGACCTACTCAAAATCAACATACGAAAATTCATATTTACGTTAGATATATACATAAAGCCTTCGGACAGCGCCAACGCACAAACATTCGATGTACGGACTAATATCAAATCATGAAGGTAAACAAAATGCACCCTCAGTCATACAAGGGTTAGGTGTCGCGGTGTAAACCACGGGGACAGTTATGAATGATGCTTTTCGCATGAATCCGATTTACGTAAACACAGCACACTGCTGGCGAGACTCCTCGGATGCCACGAGTGGAGTGAAACTCCTCCCGGCCAATGAAGAAAATGCGAAAAAGAAATTAGGGTCCCGTGCGGCGCCGATGTGAAAAGATGATGGAAAGGATAAAGTGAAGCTTAGTCGGTATGTCCAGTGGTCTCGCGGCGAGAGCTACTCATACCACAGCACATCTGCCCTAGAGGCCGGTCACGTCCGATATACACCCATACTGGTGAAATATGCCTAAACCAGCTTACACCAGGGGTGAAACTTGATGGCTACGCATGTCATGGTACCTCTGCTCTAGAGGTCGGTCACGTCCTAAACACGCCCATACTGGGATAATATGCTTAAACCGGCTCAACCCAGGGGTGAAACTTACTAGTGGCGACGATTCGTCCTCCTGGACAAAAGCTCCATCCTGGTCACAACTAGGAAGAGGAACGGCCATGACCACAAAATGCTACAGTCGGAGACACTGGACCAGGGCAGTCTAGATAGGCAACCACCTCTCACCCGGCGGGGGTGTATGCGTATCCTAATCACGCTGAGTTTTCCGGTGAGAAAGTCAAACTCTAGATCAAACCGGTGCAACGAAAACCACGATGTCAAGCAATCCCGCTTCTGAGGCCCACCAAAAATACAAGCTCAAGCCCTGCGATACTCTGAACCTCTTGTGGTTCTCTCGTTGATCTCGTGTGGTCCTTTCGGGGACCACGGGACCTATCGAGGACCACAGGAGTAAATTCGGGAGGATCACAGGGCGGTCTTGATGGCAGAAGGGAACGAAGAAGAAGAAGAAGAAGAAGACGTAAATACAGCTTTACGTAAAGATTTGTGGCGCGTAGTAATAGGTAAATCAGGAAAAACTCGTAGCTCTGTCAGCACTCGCTATATGGGAGATTTGCCGGATGAAACGACACGCAGTGTAATCGGTTTTGTTTACATGCGTGAAGCATGAAGTATCCTAGAAGAAATCAAAGATTGCTGACGTAAATCGGAGCGAAGTGGCGGTCTGTTTCTTGCATCCACTCAAGCGTGTCTGCAGTTCTTTGATTGTTTAAAGAGCGTGCAATAATTAAACAGAATTTGTCGATGCCCTTTTTCGCAAATAAACGTGCTGCGTAAATCCTTAATCCACCACCCCTTGCTGGGATAATGGACTCCCTCGCTGTGGGATCTCGCCCGTAACGATGGTGTCACGGGGAAGAGTTCAATGAGTGAATAATGAAGGGTGTACAGGAACTATAACCCTGACTGAAAGGTGGAAAATTACACGTGGCGATGCTGGTTAAACTTTGATTAATGGCCTTGTCAAGCTCTGACAGTTGCAAGAGGGTCATTAAATAAGAATGGTCTGTGAAATGTGTCAGATTTCGCGCCGGCTGAGCAAAACGAAAGTGAGGCTTGATGAATGTACACTCGTGGTGCCATTGATCCTTCTGACGGCGGCAAGAAGACTGGGTCAGTGATGACTACTTGTGGTGTGGGTCACGTGCCCACGAGGAAGGTTGATTGAACTCAGAACCTTGTCTGTTGGCAACCGAGATCGCGCTCATGAATAAGTATGAGAACCTTCCACGGTGGTGGAGTCTCTACGGCTCTTAGAAGTATCATTCTGTGGTATCCTAGCTTCAATGACGTCTCAGCAGCATCGGGGGCCCCCTGAACAAAGTAATGCACTGGGCCCCCACCATTCCTCTCTAACCTATGCAAGTAATGTTAGGAATCATAGATTTCCATGGGCTGGTTGGGCCCCCATGCACTTAGACCCCCTGGGCAGTGCCCAGGTGGGCCCATGCGCTGAGACGGCATTGCCTAGCTTTGAAAGTTGATCACGATGTTCGTATTAACATTTATCGTTGACACTGGATAGAACTATCATCAAGATAATGAAGACCTGTTTCCTCTAGACAACTTTTCCCCACTTACAGAAAAAAGGCACTGGAAATGGATTGGCCATGAGCTTTGAAAAAAATCCCAAAAAATCCACTGCAGTAGAAACCTGAAAGAACACAGAAAACGAGGCAAATGTAGGCAGTCTGACCAAGAATTGTGGAACTGTGGATGGGCAGGAAGCAAGGCAGCCGAAGTATCGTAGTGGGACGATTGCAGACTGAGAGAGGAAGAGAGAATCTGTTGCTGCCCTGCAAGACGCCACAAGGCATTCGGAGCGGTGTTTCATTAAACCATCACTGTTCGTGTACTACTTCATACATGGATGATGGGTGGATGAATGGATGGATGGATGGATGGGGTTGCGCAATGAAACAATGGGGTTATGACAACCATATGACAAAGGCGTAGCAACCAAATGACGGGATTATGGGAATCAAATGACAAGGTCATTGCAATCAAATGACGGAGGTATGGAAACCAAATGACCAGAGTATGACATCCAAATGACAGGGGTATGACAACAAATGACGAGAGTACGGCAACCACGTGACAGAGTCATGGGAAACCAAGTTAAAAATTGTCCATTTCCTTTCCTCTTTCTATCTTTTGCAATAGTCAAATAAAATCAGGGCCCCTTATATCTTTTTAATAATTATTAACCACTAGTACCTAACAGGTTCTATGATGATGATGATGATGATGATGATGATGATTTCCACAGTCTTGTGAACGAGGTGCCTGGACAATTTGGACAGTCCAAAAGAAGATATGTACTGGTAAAAAAGATTAAGGATCCTTGATCTACACAAATCCCACAGTCAAAAAGAACTCTCTGTCTGTCCATGAGAAAAAGAGAAAAAAAAATTGGCAAGAGAATACAAGAGAACCGAACTTCGAACTTTCAGTAGAGAAAGATATCGTCGCACTCACACTCGGCAACCAAACATCTCTTACAGAAGAAAAAAAAACACACTCTGGAGATGAAGATTTCCCGCAAATAAACTTCTTTATTTGTTAGACCATAAGACCTAGCAGAGCCTGAAACACCCTCGCTACAAATGAGACCGTCCTGCAGAAGGAATTCACAGGCGTAACTTCTGCAAAAATGTCCGGTACGGATGGACCTCGATTTACGTGGATCTGATATACGTAGATCCCAATTTACGTAAAAAGAAATTCCGACTTCTGCAAAAAAAAAAACAAAAAACTAAGAAATTTTGTCGGAAAAAATAGCAACGTAAAGTACCCCCCCCCCCCCCTTTCCTCCTCTGATATTATTATATTGGTATATAATAAAACATTCCAGCTGCCTATTTGCATCTTGTGTTTTGGTTCCAGGAGGTCTGCAGTCGGGCTGGGGACTTCCAGTGGTTGGCTTTCATCCACAACCTTCATGGGCTCAGTTTCCTGATAAGCATTTCTCCTTCCACCTGCATTTGTTTTTTTCCCTTGCTTCTGTTTCCGTAGCAGTCTGATAGTTTTTTTTTTACCAGATAGGGTAAAATAGCACTAAGACGGACACCACAGGGGAACAGAAGTAAGGGTAGACCAAAAGAGACATGGAGAAGAACAACAGAAAGGATGTTGAGCAATAGAGGGCTCACCTGGGCAAGACCAGAAAAAAAGGCGAAGGACAGGCATTTGCGGAAAACCTTTGCGGAAGCCCCATGTGCCCTGGGCACTTAAGGTTCAGAGAGAGAGAGAGAGAGAGAGAGAGAGATGTAATAAAACACATCTCCAAGTTAAGTGAAAACCGACTTACCCATACAGTTGCTGAACGATCCATTTTACGGAAGTCGAGGATTTTGTGTATTTATGGACGCGAGAAGAATTGTAAATTAACATGTTACTACTACCAACGGTCGCTTTACACCAGTGTTTCCAAGGCTGGGTCGAGCTGCCGCCCCCTTTTCCTACCAGGCCACATTCTCAATGCCCCCCCCCCTCCCCGCCCTACCCCAAACCCTTAGCTTACAACTTGTACAAAGATCGTTTAAACTTGGATATCCACTTCAACAACTAAAATCTCAGTTAGCGAAGGCGTTTACTTAACATTATCATGAAGCAGCACCTTTATAACTTCACCTGCTGCGTTATTTTCTCAGCTTTTAATGTGATGGGTGAGTTTTTCATGCAGGGACACGAGTTTCTCAATATCAGCTTGGAAAGTTCTAGGAATGAAAGTATTACTGCCCCCGTCTGCTGCATCGTTTTCCCTATACTAGCCCCCCCCCCAAGTACCCGTTTTTCTTCCAAATCCCCCCTCCCCCACCGCCCCTCCGGTCTTTTCTAACGCCCAGGGTGGGGATAACGCTATCTTCCACTTTAGGAAACACAGCTTTACACTGTGAGATTTATAAACGAGAAAATCGAAGCATCTCCGAAGTTGTCCGGAGTTCAAGGATGATGATATGAAGTAAAAAAAGTCTAAAACACAGTCCTTAAAAACTAGCACTCGGCGAACTGTTTAGATACTCGACATTTCCTCCCACAATCTGTATTCTGCCAGGCGTATAACTTATGTCTTCTCCACGTGTATCACGACGATTAAGCCCCTTTTTGCCCCACAATCATGGCGGAGATAAAGTCTTGTACAATCCCTCTATACCTGCTAAAGACAGGCTGCCAGTCAGAAATTGCTGGCAGCAATTGATTCAGATATCTAGAAATAGCCGTTTCTTTCAGCTGTCGCCAAGAATCCTGATGTAGAGGACTTGGAGAATAGTTCGCGTATGCTGAAGTTTGTTGTCTTTTATTCTGTTACAAAGTCGTGTTGTTTGGATGTAGCTGTTGTTGTGTCGAAGAAAGTTTAGTGAAGTTTGGATGTAGCTGTTGTTGTGTCGAAGAAAGTTTAGTGAAGTTTGGATGTAGCTGCTGTTGTGTCGAAGAAAGTTTAGTGAAGTTTGGATGCAGCTGTTGTTGTGTCGAAGAAAGTTTAGTGTAGTTTTGATGTAGCTGTTGTTGTGTCGAAGAAAGTTTAGTGAAGTTTGGATGTAGCTGTTGTTCTGTCGAAGAAAGTTTAGTGTAGTTTGGATGTAGCTGTTGTTCTGTCGAAGAAAGTTTAGTGTAGTTTGGATGTAGCTGTTGTTGTGTCGAATAAAGTTTAGTGTAGTTTGGATGTAGCTGTTGTTCTGTCGAAGAATGTTTAGTGATGTTTGGATGAAGCTGTTGCTGTGTCGAAGAAAGTTTAGTGAAGTTTGGATGCAGCTTTTGTTCTGTCGAAGAAAATTTAGTGAAGTTTGAATGTAACTGTTTTGTTGTCGAAGAAAGTTTAGTGAAGTTTGGATGTAGCTGTTGTGTTGGCGAAGAATTTCTGTTAAAGTTTGGATGTAACTTTAGTTGGCGTAGTACAATTTAATTTGTGCGGAACTGTTTGAAAATGAATTACTGTAGTGCCACAGTGGTAGTTTGTTATGTCAGTATCACATGTTGATGTACCTATATTACTGTAGACCACTTACAACATTAATACAACAGGTTGTTGTATCTCATCATAAAAATTACGAACATATTATGATATATTATCGTAGCACATTATGATATAAAGTTATCTGATTTTGACCCTTTTGTTATTCCATTAAAATTCTATCAAATTCATCGTAAGTTGTCATAGAAAGCTGACAGAATGTGAATGGAGATAGACCCTGATGCGGTGAATGGAAGAGTTCACGTGAAAAAGTTTTTCTAAAGCGGTCTTGTTAGAGTTTTAATGATGTCTGAGTCTGTTGCGTCATGTGTTGTCCTGTGTTGTCCTGTGTTGTCCTGTGTTGTCCTGTGTTGTCGCCGTGATTAGTTCTTCTTGCCATGTTTATCATTTCATTTTCTTTCTTTCTTTCTTTCTTTCTTTATCTGTCTGTCTATCTGTCTGTCTGTCTGTCTACCCAGTTTTTACTTAGATTTTAAAAATCTTCTTGTCTGTTTTTATTATCTTATTTTCACAATTCGTTGATGATCTGCAAATGGATGCATCAGCAGCAAGGCAAATTGATTACAACCGAGAGGCCTACAGGAGAACTGTTAGGGAGACAAAGTTTCTCAAGGGACATGCAAATTACTGATGACTGACTGATTTTCACAGTGTTTCATTTTCAGCTTAATCATAGCTATTTCACGAAAATTCCTGTCTTATCTCCTATTTTCCTTATTCCTTGAACATCTAAAATCGGTATTCCACGGACAAGCTGAATTTGATCTTGCCAAACAGAAAATACAAAAATACAGCCTGGATGTGTGTAGCTGAACAAGTGGCAAGATTAGAACATGGACTTAATCTAAAAGGAGCTACATGCTGTGGAATGTAAGGATACGTTCCCTGTTTCCGGTGTTCTCCTTAAAACATCTAACAAGTCGATCCATGCACCAGAAGAAGCCAGAAAGCTGAAATATCAATTTCTGGATCGATAATTTTCACAGCTTGTCTTTGGACTTGTAAAAAATGTGTTCTTGAGGTTCTGACGAGCGCTCTTAATGTCGGTCTGCGAGAAGAGACAAGAATGGATCAAAGAGGGTAGCCCAGAATCCCTGGGGATATAATTTTTTTTTTTACCTTGCGTTTATTTTAAGCATATGTGTGTGAGAATATATGTGCATATGTGAGTATACGGGTATGTTCAACGTCCTTGGTATCATATTCAGTGATTTCTTCTCATAACAACAGGAAAGATAAACGGTTGGGGGGATGACCAAGAGAGAAAATCGTTAGTAGTTCAGGACAATACAGGTCGCCAGCTGAAGTAGTGAAAAGTATGAAGTATCGAGATCTGTGTACGTCTTTTCTTACTGGAAAAAAAATTGTACATGAAACTATGATGATGATATTGTGCTACAACACTTTCATAATAGGCTGCAAAGAACATCAGTTCCCAGTTCTATAGAGATAGAAGAGGAAAAGGAAGAAACAGAAGAAGAAGAAAAGAAGAAGAAGAAGAAGAAGGAGATGATGATGATGATGATGATGATGATGATGATGAATTTCTTTTGATCTTCTTGTTTGTCTGTCATTGAAAGTAAAACCCCCTTGTTGATGGCAGATAAAAGTATACAAGTGTATTGATTCTTCTACCAGTTTCTCTATCATTGGAAGTAAATCCCCTTGTTGATGGCAGATAAAAGTATACAAGTGTATTGATTCTTCTACCAGTTTCTCTATCATTGAAAGTAAACCCCCTTGTTGATGGCAGATAAAAGTATACAAGTGTATTGATTCTTCTACCAGTTTCTCTATCATTGGAAGTAAATCCCCTTGTTGATGGCAGATAAAAATATAGAAGTGTTTTAATTCTTCCACCTCCGTGTTGATAGCAGATAAAAGTATACAGGTGGTGGATTGATTCTTCTACCCCCTTGTTGATGGAAGATAAAAGTATACACGTGTATTGATTCTTCCATTCCCTTGTTGATGGCAGATAAAAGTATACAAGTGTATTGATTCTTCCACCAGTTTCTTTGTAATTGAAAGTAAACCTCTTTGTTGATAGCAGATAAAAGTATACAAGTGTATTGATTCTTCCACCAGTTTCTTTGTAATTGAAAGTAAACCTCTTTGTTGATAGCAGATAAAAGTATACAAGTGTATTGATTCTTCCACCAGTTTCTTTGTAATTGAAAGTAAATCCCTTGTTAATATCAGATAAAAGTATACAAGTGTATTGATTCTTCCACCCCCTTCTTGATGGCAGATAAAAGTATACACGTGTACTGATTCTTCCACCCCCTTGTTGATGGCAGATAAAAGTATGCACGTGTATTGATTCTTCCACCCCCTTCTTGATGGCAGATGAAAGTATAGACTGTATTGATTCTTCCACCCCTTGTTAATGGCAGATAAAAGTATACACGTGTATTGATTCTTCCACCCCCTTGTTGATGGCAGATAAAAGTATACACGTGTATTGATTCTTCCACCCCTTTGTTGATGGCAGATAAAAGTATACAAGTGTATTGATTCTTCCACCCCTTTGTTGATGGCAGATAAAAGTATACACGTGTATTGATTCTTCCACCCCTTTGTTGATGGCAGATAAAAGTATACACGTGTATTGATTCTTCCACCCCTTTGTTGATGGCAGATACAATTATACAAGTGGTTGATTGATTCTCCGGGGATTGTTTCCCCCGCTGTCTTGTTTCTGTCAGCAGAAGTTTGGGCTCTTCTATGTGTGAAAAAATTCATTTCAGCCTGCAATAACAGCCACATTCCTGCATCGTCTATGAGGCCATGAGGAGCGGAGAGGACGAAGGTCCAGTATCGCAACTTGACGGTTTGAATGGAGCTGAAGCTGGCTTTGTTCTTCATCGTCATCACAACCATGAGAATTCATCATCATCACAATCATGAGAATTCATCATCATCACAATCATGAGAATACATCATCATCACAACCATGAGAATACATCATCATCACAACCATGAGAATTCATCATCATCACAACCATGAGAATTCATCATCATCACAAGCATGAGAATTCATCATCATCACAACCATGAGAATACATCATCATCACAACCATGAGAATTCATCATCATCACAACCATGAGAATTCATCATCATCACAAGCATGAGAATTCATCATCATCACAATCATGAGAATTCATCATCATCACAACCATGAGAATACATCATCATCACAACCATGAGAATACATCATCATCATCACATCCGCGGGAATTAATCGTCATCAGATATCATCATCAAAGTTGCTCGTACGCATTCGTCAAAGACGTCCAACTTCTCTGAATGTCTTTTGATATAGGGCCGTCCCCAACCCGCTGTCCTTGTCCTGTGTCGACTAGAATGAGGTTGGTTATCTTTGTATATTGCTCAGCTTGATTGATAGTATGAAGTGCTTTTTATTTAGACGTGTGTGGGTGGTAAAGCAGTGGCATATTGTAGTGTGACTAGTTGCAGATATGCTGTAACAACAACACGAACATTCTTTGTAACGATATTCTCCTCCCATGACGAAGCCAGGTCGAGTACAAACTGGCATATAGGATTATCTGTCAAGGCCGCATTTTTACTTAACACACACACACACACACACTCTCTCTCTCTCTCTCTCTCTCTGAACCTTAAGTGCCCAGGGCACATGGGGCTTCCGCAAGGGTTTTCCACAAATGCCTGTCCTTTGCCTTTTTTTCTGCTCTTGCCCAGGTGAGCCCTCTATTGCTCAACATCCTCTCTGTTGTTCTTCTCCATGTCTCTTTTGGTCTACCCTTACTTCTGTTCCCCTGTGGTGTCCATCTTAGTGCTATTTTTGGTAGTGAGTTGTCAGTCATTCGGAGCACATGTCCCAACCATCGCCAGCGTCTTTCCCGGGAGTGGTACCCGTGATCTGCAAAGAATAGGACCACTGTACCCTACCACGCATGATCGTAAAAGGCGACTAAGGAGGGTTCGGCATAGGGCCAGCAAAACTATCTGGTTAAAAAAAACTATCAGACTGCTACAGAAACAGAAGCAAGGGACTTAACACTGACAACCGTTTATTTATGCAGTTTTTGATGAATGAGCATGAATCAAACTGACGATCAAAATCAAGTGGCGACTTCAATAAAAATACAGAACTTCATTAAGAATAAGACTCAGGACTGCTAGCCAGTAAGACCTAAACTAGCGCCATAAGAATCGATCACTTTCATCTAACTACACTCGTCAGCACTAACACATGAACATATCTCACAACTTTCTCGCTTCACTTCCAAACTTCGAATGCCGCCAGATCATATGACCGGAAGTTTCTCCTCTCCGCCAGCCAGTCAGAAAAGCTCTAGAGTGTTCTAGAAAACAAGAACAACAACTCTTATCTTCAAGCGATTAACTCAGAACTATTTCAAGGATAGCTACCACTGACAAAATACTATCACACTTCCAAACAGGGACAATTTTTGTCTGTCAGTATGTGAGATGTGAGGCGACGTTGTACACAGGCAACTGTTCTTTATGAATCCTAACTTCAGCCATAGTTCTTCATGTTTGTTCCACAGTTTTCTAGCAAATCACTTTTTACCTGGCTGTCAGGTTTAAGATCTAAGTCTCTGTAAGGTAACAGTTACCTATGTCAGGTCACGACCCAAATTAGAGTCCCAAGTGGTGTGAGTGGGTACACAATAAAACATGAAAAAATACCTGAAAATAAAAACAACAAAAAAATGTAATTAGCGGACATTAAAAAAGATCAACAAGATACTCGGGGAAATTCTAGAACTTTGTGTCTTCAAACCTAAATATTTATGTATAAACATCCATTTTCGTCTCTGTTTTTTTAGAATTTTCGTTATATATATATATATATATATATATATATTGAGTATTTCAACTTATCTTCAAAAATGTTGATTTTAATTTAGGAAAGGGAGGTAGAAAGTAAAATCCCCGCTCCGATGTAGTCAAAAAAATATTGGAGACACGGTGTTAGACACGTATGTCCGTGACCTTCGGCACCTGGAAGTGTGATGCGGGTCGGTATTACGCCTTGGGCTCTTTTGCCTTTTCAGATTTCTCTGGTACCCATTTCTACGGGCTTGACTGGCCCCGTGTGACACCAGGAGAAATCCTTAGTGCTCAGAGTTGAACCCGGTGCCATTGGATTAGTAGACCCAGAGCCTAACCACTCAGCCAGCCAGGCTGCCAATTTAAGAAAGGAAAACAGACAGACAGACAGACAGACAGACAGATAGATAGATAGACAGATAGATAGATAGATAGATAGATAGATAGATAGATAGATAGATAGATAGATAGATAGATAGATAGATAGATAGATAGATAGATAGATAGATAGATAGATAGATAGATAGATAGATTGTTGCTAGTGTTAAATTTATGCCGCAATAAAGACTTTGAAATACTGTTAGGTAATTTTTTTGTTCTGAATTTCATTATTTAACAAAAGAAAAAGACTTTGTTAAAGTCACGGGCCATGTACTACCCCCAGTCTGGGGTTACGCTAATAATAGTTTGGGAACCGCTGCTATATAAGAGTAGGGAAGGCGTGTTCTGGAGACTGGAGACAGTTTTGGCAGGTGCAGAGCTAGACCGTCTTGGCTGGTTCATTTTATTTAGATGGGCTTGTAGTGTACTGCTCTTGATTTCAATTTTGTTCTTTCCTGCCTTTGTCCTCATCATCTTCATCTTTTATAATGAGATCTTCAAATTAGTCTGCCGGCTTCCCTTGGTCTGCTGGCTTCTCTTGGTCTGCTGGCTTCTCTTGGTCTGCTGGCTTCTCTTGGTCTGCTGGCTTCTCTTTGTCTGCTGGCTTCTCTTGGTCTGCTGGCTTCCCTTGGTCTGCTGGCCTCCCTTGGTCTGCTGGCTTCTCTTGGTCTGCTGGCTTCCCTTAATCTGCTGGCTTCCCTTGGTCTGCTGGCTTCCCTTGGTCTGCTGGCTTCTCTTGGTCTGCTGGCTTCCCTTGGTCTGCTGGCTTCCCTTGGTCTGCTGGCTTCTCTTGGTCTGCTGGCTTCCCTTAATCTGCTGGCTTCCCTTGGTCTGCTGGCTTCCCTTGGTCTGCTGGCTTCCCTTGGTCTGCTGGCTTCTCTTGGTCTGCTGGCTTCTCTTGGTCTGTTGGCTTCCCTTGGTCTGCTGGCTTCTCTTGGTCTGCTGGCTTCTCTTGGTCTGCTGGTTTCCCTTGGTCTGCTGGCTTCTCTTGGTCTGCTGGCTTCTCTTGGTCTGCTGGCTTCTCTTTACCTGCATGCTTTATTGTGCTTTCTGTTGATGGAAATTTTCGTTTCGTTTGGCAACATCCCGCGCTGGGGATTGTTCTTGTTTTCGTGTCTGCTTCTGTAAGTTTGTGAGCTTCTTCGCTGTTTTATTTGTCAGCTTTGATCGGCTGTCCGAAATGACAATCGCTGATTTATGGCTGACATTCTAATGTCAGGACTGGCGCGTCATAGCTGACCAAGACCCCATCCCACGACTTCGATGGCAGCCACAGTAACAAATCTAGCTCGACTAACGGGCAGGGATCGCCATAGGTCCCACGAGGGTAGTCTTCTAAAGAAGGATGCACCCCCCGCCCCCCCCCTCAGCTCCCCTGGTGGAATAAGAACATATCTGCCATAACTCCTTCCAAGTCCAATATGATGTTGTACCTCAACACCTTCACAATACGCTGCAAAGAACATCAGTTCCCAGTTTTATAGAGAAAGAAGAAGAAGAAGAAGTCATTCATTCATTCATTCATTTGCATGTCCCTTGCTGAACTTTGCCTCCCAAAAAGATGATCTCAATGTAGGGACAATGGCTACGATCACTGACTAGTACAGTCACTGCCCGGAAGGAAAGCAATGGTAAACTATCTTCTGGAAATATACCAAGAAACCCAAACAGCAATCATGGAAAGTCAAATAGGACAAAGATCTGGTGATGAGGCCCTCAGGCCAGAAGAAGAAGTGCTTTATTTATATTCCTTAGTGCGATTTTTAAAAAAAAAGATAAGAAACAACGAGATCTGTGTACGTCTTTTCTTATTCGAAAAAAAAAATGTTACCTGAAACCATACTCTGAAACTAGCTTTGTATATATAAACATTGTTTTCCGTGCTTCGAGTTACGGTCATTCTCTTATCACCTTTTCTCTCTCTCTCTCTCTCTCTAGAACGTTTATGGTGCTTTCTGTTCTATTTTCCCAAATCTCATCGAGCAAGACTCTGATCTGTTACTTTGTTTACTCCGACACCGTAAAGACGTTAAAATCTGCGTTAAAAAAAGACCTAAATTTATTTTTAATTTTCCTTTTAACATGAAGAAAACAATGGTTTTTTTTTTTAGATTTTGTTTCTTCGATGCCCAAGGAACTTAAAAATGCAAATTTCCGCATGCTGTCGCTCGTGGAGAGTGATGTGATTGGTCAGTGGCGTGGCCGGTCTGGTTGCGCGGTTGGGCAAGTTTTAAAGTAACGTTTTAGCTACCAAGACCACAGGAAGAAAGGTTTTCTACCCTCCCACTATAAACTGCAAGCGTCATCATGTGAAAGTAACACTTAGAGGTTGTCGAAATGTCTGTGTTTTCCTTTATTTCAAGGGGTTTCAACGAATGATCAAGAATGTTTCTCTCTCTCTCTCTCTCTCTCTTCTCTTCTCTTCTCTTCACTTCTCTTATCTCAAAGTCCCTGCCGAAAGGCGTTGGAATTCATGTCCTTTCATGCTCGATTCCTTGTTCATCTCAACAACATCTCAACTGAGCATCTCCCATGCCAGGATGCCAAACCATCAAACATCTTTTTTTCTCTGTCTACCTCTGCTTCTTCTACCTTCGATCTTTCATGTTGCCATTAGGTGCTCTAGCCCTCCTCTCCTCCAAACATGCCCCACAAATTTAGATTGTCGTTCTCTGATCTTCGTTATAATTGTTCTTGTTTCTTGTACATCTTTCTGAATTTCCTTATTCGATTTTCTTGCTGCCCATCTTACCTTCAGCATTCTTCTTAAGAACCACATTTCAGGCTGATTTAAGGTTGATTTAAGGCTGATTTCAGCCTTCTTTGTATCTCTTTAATGACCGTCCAGGTTTCTTATCCATAGAGCAGGATCAATGTAGCACGGTAGCACTCTTTTCCTGTTTCTCATAGATAGTGATTTATTGCAAAGTATAGATCTCATCTTTTGATAGGAGGGTCTTGGGCTTATGCTGTATCTTCTGTGATACATCTTCCATCTGATGTTAGGAAGGTACCTAAGTTCTTAAAACTGTCATCAGAGGTTAGGAAGGTGCCTAAGTTCTTAAAACTGTCATCTGATATAGGAAGGTGCCTAAGTACTTAAAACTGTCATCTGATATTAGGAAGGCGCCTAAGTTCTTAAAACTGTCATCTGATATTAGGAAGGTGCCTAAGTTCTTAAAACTGTCATCTGATATTAGGAAGGCGCCTAAGTTCTTAAAACTGTCATTTGATAATAGGAAGGTGCCAAAGTTCTTAAAACTGTCATCTGATATTTGGAAGGTGCCTAAGTTCTTAAAACTGTCAGCTTGGTTTAATTTGACCAAGAGAATTTTTTTTGGCGTAATTTTGTTGCTTTGTCAGTGAAGTACTGAGCTCATTGCAGTGGCTGATAGTTCGATCCAGACCGAAGGTGCTTCAGTACAAGCTGATGGTCAGTCGTATTGCTACTGAAAGAATGACTGAGTGACAGCTGACATATGAAGTGCGGAATATCAGACGGCCTTCTTCAACCAATTCTTTACCCCCGGTAAATAAAACTCGTTCGTTCGTGTGCTAGTTTTTTTTAAATATCCCAAATTTTAAATTATTTTAAAGAAATTTTAGGAAAAACGAATTCGATCCCTTGTGACCAAAATACCCCTTACTGAATCTGAAGGCACCCTGCCAAATGATGCTTGACGCTTTGCTACGGGTATATTTTAATTTATAACTAGGGCACCCCTGACAAGCCATACCTGGAGGCAATACTGAATCAGTTTTTAAAACTGTACGTACCGGAAAAAGTCTGCACCTCAGCAGCCTGAAGGAGGAGGCTGGATCTCTGTAAGGGCTATGGTGGAGCTTGCCGAGAACTTTCACATTACTCTCTGCTTGGGGGGGGGATATTTATCCGTCCTGGTAAGATGAAAGAGTCATGTCTATCAGTTACAGCTGTCATCACGTAGGTCACACAGAAGCAGAGGTCGGCCAGACGGGATTTAGAGCAAGAAGGCAAGATGGACTGAACTTAGGCACCAATTCTGTTGGAAGTCATCCAGTAACGACTGGTTACTTTGATTAGTTACCTGTCTGCTAGAGACGGGCAGTGTTCCGCACGTGTTTATATATACTTTCAAGTGCAGCGCAAAGGCAGTTGTCACCTTTCGTATCTGCCTTGAGCAGTTCTGGTGGCTTCTGCAGGTATGGTTTTCGTGAAGATGTTGAGGCACAGCATGATGTCGGATTCGGAGCGGGTAACGGTGACTACTACTTCTTTGGCAGACTCCACCACCATGGGCGCTATGGCGATCCTTTGCCGCATTAGCCAGATGAAGCCTGTTAATAGTGGTACGAACGAAGATGTGGAGCAAGGTCTTGATCGGCTATGGTTAGCCACCGTTGACTCTAGAATGTCAGCTTTGGGTCTTGCAGGGCACCAGCAAATTCTCTCCATCTCTCGCGGTCAGCGGCCCGGTCTTTGTATTGCTCCCCAGCTGTACTGCATGCTTACTCATTTCCACTTGAAAAGTTTTCCACCTTGTAGCCTTTGATCGGCCTCCATTTCTTTTTCCCTCGGGTGTCCATCTCATGGCCCTTGTAGCCATGGAGAAAGTGTCTCCGCGGAGCACATGACATTTCCAGCTTTTTTTTCCCCCTTGCTATTATGGCATTGGACATTGCTGCGCACGTTACAATTCTCTTGGCAGTTGCAAATCAAATCGCAAAACAAAGAGTAAACTAGACTGCCCTTGTCGGGGCAGAATTCTATGAAATCTATTATGGAAAATTGGGGCAGGGGCTTGGGGTGTCCACGATAACTGCAGCACCCGTTCTGAGGTAGTTAATGGAAAGAGCGACCGAACAAATATGGGAATGTCCTGACTGCGAAGAACCCATTTTCTGAATAAAGAACGTAGAAAGAACGAGGCAATGATGTGAAATAGTCTGCCAGAAGAATTACAGAAAGCTCCGGAAAAAAATAGAGCAGAAATTGCTGGCTTAAATCAAAGGCTACACTACATGTTCTGCTGAAATATACACTGCTATTCTTATAATTATAGTCGGGGAGGTGGCATTTACTTAAAAATAAAAGCAATTTTGTAATCAATGACAGAACAAACGAAACGGTGTGCCATACATTCGTTAGCTTGGCTGAAGTCTGATGTCTGAAGGCGCAGATAGTTAACAGCACACAAACATTGATTGTTATCACGCACGCGTTTCGCAAGTCCGACTATCTCAAGGTAACTTTGTTTTTGCTTTTTTTTCCCCATAAATTGCTTATTTCCACCTTTCAGAAAAGCATCCACCCTCTCCTTGTGTATAATCTTAGTTGAAGATATACGTGTTCTATATTGATTAAGAGTTTTAGATGTGCGTTACACGTATAAATAATCTATGTCTGTATTCAGATTTGGCTTACATACCCAGTGGTGACGTGCGGACGCGAAATATGGACACTTAAAAAATCGCTAGAAAAAGAGAATAGCAGCATTTGAGATGAAATGTTATAGAAGGGCACTTAGAATATCTTGGATAGAAAAAAGATCAAATAAAGAGAGACTGACAGGATTAGGTGTTGTACACATCTGGCCCGTAAGCATTATCAGAATTGAAAAAAGATGAGGTGATACGACCAAATCAAGAGACGCAATAGCTTGGAGAGGTTGGTAGCAGAAAACATAGTGCCCGGCAAAATAGATATAGATGACCTCGCCGCAGATGGACTCAGGACATCATGGACAGTTCGAATGTGTCATTGAGAGACGCTGGTCAACTTGCGCAAGATCTCATTGCATTCAGGGAGGCTGTGAGAGGGACAACGTTCCGGAAAGCACATAGCTGACATACTAGCGTTCTTTCCTAACTCTCAGTTGGTATCCCTGTGACAGACAAAACCTGCCTGATGGGGGGGAGGGGGGGGGGAGGGATCGCCATTGTCCTCTTGGCAATAGAGTTTCCTAAATGCACTGAGGGACTGAAAAATTAGTCCCTATAGATGCTCCTAATCAGACGCCACTCCTCGACACATTCACTGGATCAGGTGAAAAGAATACTAGTTCAAAGTTCCTGGGGGATAAAAGAAGAAGAAGAAGAAGAAAAAGAAGCTACAAATCGATGGACGTAAGCATATGCGGTTACTTTTTGACTCGCCCATGTAAAAGAAGCAAATGTTCCTCGTGTGCATTTCATAGCCCTTGATCGTCATTACTAGACAGTAAAAAAAAAAGACAAATGAATTGGATACGAGGAAGACGTGAATGCCCTAGAGATCACAAGAAATACAAGAACGTGCTAGAAAGCAGGCCCAGCAATGATCAAGGCTTATAGTCCCACATGGGACTAGAACAGAGCAGCGGGACACGTTCAAGCGTGCAAAGTACAATGATCTGGGCTGAACTTACTTTAAGATTTAAATCACATGAGAAAAGACACTAAAAGGAAGAAACAGAATATTAAAAGCACCCAAAAGAAAAGCAACTTTAGGGGCAGTAGAAAAAGGATAAACTGTTCCATAACAGGGAACATAAAAAGGTTTCGAACGATGTCACTCCCCATGACAGAGTGAATGTCCTTGTTCGTCTAGTCAAAAAGTCTGCATTATGGTTGGTTTTTTTGTGTGTGCTTCACGAGAATTTGGGGATTTGAAAACTGAAGCTGTGGGACTGGGCGAGAGAGTAGACGTGTTAGTGGCCCGTCTAGGTGTTTGTGTTAGCATAGGGTGACTGTATTGTAACGTTATTAGAATGTATGAATAATTGTCTGCTTGTCATTTTTAGGACACAGTTGTAGTTTTTGTGAAGTCTAGTTAGAATGTAGGTCTCCTTTTTAGGACACAGATGAGAGATTTTAGACGTGTTCTTGTGCAGTGTTTTTTTTTTATAGTGGATGAATTCTTGATGTGAGGTTAATGTGTCAGTTTTTTTTTTTGTTTTGGGTACATATATATTCCTATGGCGAAGTCAAATTCGTCGGAATGTTTTTATATATTATTGTATTGTTGATTACTCATGTCTTATATTGATGATTCATCCTCTTCATTCACCAGGATTCTACTCTCTTTGTTTCTCATATTAAATTTGTTGAAGGATTTTGGTAACTACTGATTTTTCCTCTTGATTACATAAACGTTTTACTGTTAGTGCTCCTGATTGATTGATATACACTGAACCCATGCGACTGTTTAGTTATTCATGTTACCTCCCTTTTGTTGTTATTTCCCTCACCTGGGTCAATGCTGTTACTAAGTGGATAACAAAGTAACGTTTTGCTGTCAAGTATTCTTACCTGTGTTGCTGTATCACCTACAGTTTGGTTGTGCCTTCAGTGTACAAGATCACTGTTCACACTGTTTTATTTGGTGCTTTACAAGGCACAGAAAAATTCTGCTTTAAAACATACAAAACAATGCAGACATTTAATAGCGTATACTTTTGTTGGTTGTTTCGGCTGTTTGTTGATATATATATATATATATATATATATATATATATATATATATATATATATATATATATCAATGAGGAAAAACTGGAAGAAGTGGAGAGTTTTGAATATCTTGGATCACTACTAACTAATAATGGAGATACAATGAGGGAAATTAAAAGGAGGACATCTATTGCTCTTCAGAAAGTAAAACAAATAAAGAATCTGTGGAGAGGAGCAGACAGAACCACAAAAATAAGATTTTTAAGGGCATGCATCTTTCCCATCGCAACATATGCCTGTGAGACCTGGACACTTAACAAAACAGCTGAGAAACACATAAATGCCTTTGAATGTAAATGCTACAGAAGAGTTCTCCAAATATCGTGGACACAAAAAAGAACAAATATATCTGTACTACAAGAGCTAAATATTGAAGAAGGCTGGCTAGTAAAGAGGATTAAAGAGAGAAAACTTAAATATTTTGGACACATTAAACGTCATGATAATTTAGAGAAGACCGTATTGGAAGGATAGATGATGGGAAAAAGAAAAAGAGGAAGACCGAAACGAAGATGGCTGCAAGACATCGTTGACGATCTGTAAATGGATGCATCAGCAGCAGGCCATCTTGCTCACAACCGAGAGACCTACAGGAGTGCTGTTAGGGAGGCAAAGTTCCGCAAGGGACATGCAAAGGAATGAATGAATGAATATACATATATATATAGTGGTATATTTTTTATAGATGACAGTTTTATGATGTTCATGTCACTTATGTTGACACATGTATTACCCTTTCATATGCTTCAACATGGAGGCCTGGTTGGTTGAGTGGTTAGGCATTCAGTCTACTAATACGGTGGTACCGGGTTCAAGTACCAATAGCTGAGATGTTTTTTTTTCTTTTAGTACCACAACACCAAAATGGCCCCGGGGTCCACCCTGGGTATAAAAACGGGTACCAGAGAAATCTGGGAAGTTAAATGCGACCAGGGCGTGATACTGACCACACCACACTTTCATGTGCCGAAGGTCTTAGAAATACGCGCCTTAGTGGCACCGTGTCACCATTATGCCTTGGTGGCACGGGAATGAGGATTGTGTCTTTTTTATCTTTCGTGCTTCGACATAAGCAACGTTTAAATACTTTATCTTTTATCTTCTTCCTTTTTTTTTGTGCTTTTTATTTCTAAGACTTAGAAGAATGCCAGGTCCGAGTCAGGGTCATTCTGTTACTGTTTTTCTTTCCCTTATATCTTAAGTGTTCTGATGCTGATACGCCAGCGTCGGAGTTGGCGGGCCATAGTCGATCAAGACTCTGTTCCATCTTTCGGTTGGTACACCCCTCCCCCCCCCAGTAACAGGCACGGCCTGGTTAACCAGGGCGGGGATTGTCATAGCCCACCCCCCACCCCCGGGTGGTGGATCCTGTTAAAGAGGTCCTGGACATCCTTTTGCTCTTTTGCTTTTTAGCTCCTCTGATGGACTGAAAAAAAAAAGCACCGTCAGCCTGGTCCCCGCCCGACAAGATGCTCTTTATCGCATCGGCTGCAGGGAACATTAGTAGGAGAAGAAGAAGAAGACAAAGAAGAAGAAGAAGAAGAGTAAGAAGAAGAAGCAGAAGAAGAAGAAGAAGCAGAAGCAGAAGAAGAAGAAGAAGAAGAAGAAGAAGCAGAAGAAGAAGCAGAAGCAGAAGAAGAAGAAGAAGAAGCAGAAGAAGAAGAAGCAGAAGAAGCAGAAGAAGAAGAAGAAGAAGCAGAAGAACGAGAAGAAGAAGCAGAAGAAGAAGAAGAAGAAGCAGATGCAGAAGAAGAAGAAGAAGAAGAACGAGAAGAAGAAGAAGAGAGAGCAGAAGAAGAATGCAAGAAGAAGAAGAAGAAGAAGAAGAAGAAGAAGAAGCAGTAGAACGAGAAGAAGAAGAAGCAGAAGCAGAAGAAGAAGCAGAAGAAGAAGAAGAAGAAGAAGCAGAAGAAGAAGAAGAACGAAGAAGAAGAAGAACAAGCAGATGCAGAGAAGAAGAAGAAGCAGAATAACGAGAGAAGAAGAAGCATGCATAAGAAGAAAAGAAAAGAAGACGAGAAGAAAAGAAGCAGAAAAGAAGAAGAATAAGAAGCAGATGCAGAAGAAGAAGAGAAGAAGAAGAAGAAGAAGAGAAGAGAAGAAGAAGAAGAAGCAGAAGCAGAAGAAGCAAAGAAGAAGAAGAAGCAGAAGAAGAAGAAGAGAAGAGAAGAAGCATAAAAGAAAAGAAGAGATGCAGAAGAAGAAGAAGAAGAAGCAGAAGAACGAGAAGAAGAAGAAGCAGATGCAGAAGAAGAAGAAGAAGAAGAAGAAGAAGAAGAAGAAGAAGCAGAAGAACGAGAAGAAGAAGAAGCAGAAGCAGAAGAAGAAGCAGAAGAAGAAGAAGAAGAAGAAGAGCATTTTCTCTTTTCTTTCTTTTTTTTAATTACTGGAATCTTTTACGTTACTGAAGTTAAAAAAAAAAATTGACGGTTTTTTCCTCCAATTGGGCCTACAGATATTAGTACACAGGAAAAGCCGGCCCAAGTTACAGCAACATCTTCACTACAGCGACTGCAACAATTTGCTTCTCCAGTGAGATAAATGTGGGGAGTAAGGGGGGGCGGGGGAATAAAGAGAAAAGATAGAGCACTTCTGGTAAAGAGTTCAGAAATTTTGCCTCGTCTTATCTCCAGAAATCAACAGACGGGTATCATTTCCGGCGGATTTTAAAAAAAAATTCGCCATGTAAAACCTGTTTAGTTTCTACGTCTGGCAGCATTTGCATGTAGTAGAGGCATGAAGTGTTACTGTCTTTGATTTCCACCTGTCCTCGTTATCTTTGTTTTCCACCTTTCCTCTTTGTCTTTGTTTTCCACCTGTCCTCTTTGTCTTTGTTTTCCACCTGTCCTCGTTGTCTTTGTTTTCTACCTGTCCTCGTTGTCTTTGGTTTTCTCCTGTCCTCGTTGTCTTTGTTTTCCACCTGTCCTCGTTGTCTTTGTTTTCTACCTGTCCTCGTTGTCTTTGGTTTTCTCCTGTCCTCATTGTCTTTGTTTTCCACCTGTCATGAATGTCTTTGTTTTCCACATGTCCTCATTATCTTTGTTTTTCTCCTGCTTTCGCTGTCTTTGGTTTCCTAGAGACACCCGAGTTACCCTCTTTTTTTTTAGGCTGAGCTGACCCTAGTGCCGGTCGGTCTGTAGAAAAATTCCGACCGAGTGCGGAAATCGAACCAGGACCCTTCTGATTGGCAGGCGAGTACACTGACCAGTCCACCACCGTCTGATTCATCGTCAGCTTCTTCATTAACTCCTCATCCGTATCGTTATCTCTGCTCAGTGGCTGACGAAAGTTTCCCCCATCACGCTTTCATTAAAAAAAAATGGAAGCGATAAAAGCTTCATTTGAGAACATAGTTCACAAAATATGGCCCCGTCTTAACGCCTGCCGGTATCTGTATTTCTGGAAACTTCTAATAACAGCTTTCCTGTGGCATAGATTTTTCGACGAATATCCACCCCCCACCCCACCTCACCCCACCCCACCCCCAAAGAAGACAGGTCTCAGAACTTTTCAAATAATTGCTCCTCTTACCTCTTGTCTGAGTACACTTTGACCAAGATGGCGTCTTTCCGGTCTCTGCTTCTCTAGGCTACAGATTTCTTTCTTTTTTTTCACATTTCTGCGTAGTTTGTTGTCCTGGGTACAAGGTGGTCAAACAATGTGCAAAAAAAATTGAACTTCTTTGACGAATGCGGGCAAATCTGTAAAGGGAGCGTTTTTTTTTTTTTTATAAAAAGGTTGATTGGGGGGGGGGGGGGGTCTCCTCAGACATGAACTGTTCGGGAACATGCTTTGAACGAAAACGGAATAAGAACGTCGTGAATAGAAAATAATTTGCTGGCGAGAGGCGGGAGTCTGGCGATAGATTTTCTGGATGAAATATCTGAGAAAAGATTTCACCAAGAATGATGAAGTCTTCTGATAGACATGGAAGAATGGTTAATTTACGGCGGTCGGTTCCCAAACTGGGGTTAACAAGGGTCATGTTTCCTGGGTAGATGACTCACAGTAGGGGTTCCCAAGCTGTGGTTAACAAGGGTCTCGTGGGGTCTGCATAGATGACTCACATTAGGGTTTCCCAAGCTGTGGTTAACAAGGATCACTTGGGGTCTGCATAGATGATTCACAGTAGGGGTTCCCAAGCTGTGGTTAACAAGGATCACGTGGGGTCTGCATAGATGATTCACAGTAGGGGTTCCCAGGCTGAGGTTAACAAGGATCACTTGGGTTCTGCATAAATGACTCACAGTAGGGGTTCCCAAGCTGTGGTTAACAAGGGTCATGTGGGGTATGCGTCGATAGATAACTCACATTAGGCGTTCGTAAATTGGGGTTAACAAGGGTCATGTGGGGGTCTGCGTAGATAGATGATTCACAGGTAGAGGTTCCCAAACTGGGGTTACCAACGACCAAGTTGGGTCTGCGTGGATAGATGACTCTCAGCAGAGGTTCCCAAACTGTGATTAACAAGGGTCATGTGGGAGTCTGTTAATACTCAAACTGTGATTGACAAGGAGAATGTCTACGTAGATCTGTGATTTCTAGCGACGGTTCCAAAACTAGGATCGCCTAATATGATACGGAGACTGCATTGACTGATGATTTAAAGCGTTGGTTCCCAAATTGTGACTTCTGGTAGAAAGTCTAGATTATATTGACTACAAAGAAGATGGAAAGGAGTTTAGTTTAATACCAAGTTTAGATGAAAGTTGAGGGTGCGGGATTAATTATTAGTGAATGCATGCAACTCACGTTTTAAAGAAAAAGATTGACAGGTCACTAAGTTCGAGAACAGAATTTAAATTTATGCATGTCATGGAGAATGATAGAATGATTGAATGATATATGATAGAAGAAGTGCAAGAAACATAGTTGTACATGTCATGGTGGTACCCAGGAGATATAATGATTGCCTCCATATTCTCCTTGACCTGTCAGTACAGGACGGGCCTGCCTACCTTTCCTTCCCCAGTTCCAGAAGATCCCAGGTATCTACGAAGGTCATATCGAAAGTCATGAGCAAAAAGTTTTTTAAAAATCAGAATTTATAGACAGAGAAAATATAAAAGTATCACCTTAATCTGCATCTTTTTCTTAACATTTCGACGCAATCTCCATTTCTCTGAACACATTTTTCCCATCGCTCTGCAAGTTTGAAAATACGCTCCTGGTAGAATTCCGTTCCAGCTGACCGACGGCACAGACGCACTGCTTTCAGGACGTTCTCTCCTGTGGGACCCAGCGGGCACAAACTTTTCTATAGCCTAGGGTTTCAATCATTTCATGTACTGCATTGTGTCCTATTCCAAGATTTACAGCGATTTTTAATAGTGTAACATATCTGTCTTATTTAATGATGTCGTCAATCTTTTCCATTTTGCTTTCATTGGAGGCAGTTCGAGGGCGACCACTGCGAGGCATATTTTGGATGCTCGTGTTTCCATATGATAAATGTTTCACCCACCTCCTAACACTACTAAGCACCCATACATATATCTCCATAAGCATGTTGAAGTCTTTGGTGAATTTCAGCAACAGGGATTTCCTCTTTAACGAGGAACTCAGCACGTTGACGAAACGAAACTTCAGCATCCGCCATTTTGTTTATGCTCCGCGTGTTCACGTGACATATGATGATAACGTCATGTGACCTCTATATGAAATGCAAAGGTTGCAGATTAAGGTGATACATTTATATTTTCTTTATCTATAAATTCTGATTTAACAAAAATGCTGCTCAAGACTTTCGGTATGACTCTCGTGTAACAGAAATTGGCAGGATTTGAACCACAAACCTCGCTGTAAGAGACGGGCGTTCTAACCAATACATTCCTGAACTATCCAGAAAGCAAGAAATTATGTTAGATTCGCCCCCTCCCAACCTTTCTTGGTTGTTTGGTTGGGTGTTTACCTATAGTATGAAAACACACGACTTTTTGACTAAGAAATATTTTGGGAGTGTTCTTATGAATGTATCCTTTGTTCTTTTTTCTTTTGTAATTTGGATTTCATTTTGTTAGAAATTGATGGAAACCACTTTTTTTTTTCCTGCGACCTCTATGAGTATGTCACTTTGTTTTACAAATAAATAGTAGTTTTTTTTAAGCCTTAGAAGGCAGTTCAGACGGAAATGGATGTGGATCGTTTTGTGGGAATTAATGTTCATCGCTATGTTAAGCAGCTTATCATAACCGATAATATTATCGAAAGTTATGTCTATTTCGATTTTAGCACTTGCTAAAAATATCTAAAAAAAATAGGAGAGAGACAATGCGTTTTCATAGGACATAAAATGAGAAGAAGGGGCATTGAAAATATTGTAACAACAGGAAAAATAGAGGGAAGAAGAGCCAGGGGAAGACAAAGAGAAATGATGCTGGAAAGTCTGATGAGATGGTGTGAGAGGAGATCACCAGCTGAACTGATGGCCTGCTTGAAGGATCGGGTACTGCGAAGAAACAAAATAGCCAACTCCTACAACCGTGGCCCTACAATGTGGAATAGCTGGCGATGAAATAACTGACAGCCTGTCCAAAGCTGGCAGCAATCAAGATCAAACATATCATCCAGTAAACTACCAAGAAGCGAAAACTATAATCCGTAACCAGTGCAGATATGAATGGAAAAAGAAACTGAAATGTAACAACGAACCAGATCCAATACACCAACTACAAAGACATCAGCAAACCAGCCTCTTCCGCCTAAGGACAGGCCACTGCAGACTACTAAGCCACCTCCATCGACTTAAAAAGTCTCACACAGACGAGTGTTCATGTGGCAGACTACAGAACATATCCTTCAAGATTGCCCAAAACATGCAGACCTGAAGCGTGAGACGTGGCCAGAGGACACAAGCTTGGGGCAAAAGCTTTGGGTGCTCCTATCAGGATCTGGAGAGGGTTGTGGGCTTTCCCAAGTAGACAGGGATCAAGATCTGATGTGACCAACAACCTCAAACGTAGAAGAAGAAGAAGAAGAAGAAGAAGAAGCCAATGCCTGATGATGATGATGACGATTAGCAATTAACATCTTCTATTCTTAGTTTGGCTGTCATTTCCTCTTCGAAACCCTGTAGCGACGCCTTACGTTGAGTCCTTTTCTTACTGTAGACTCAGTCAGTATGAACAAATACATTATTGTCAAAGCCTTATCACTATCGCTGCGACCTACAAAGGTTCTCAGACTTTCTTGTCTGTTGTCCCTTTGTCTCACAAACGATATCCATACCGCCTTCTTACATACGTACGCTACAGATGGTACTTTGCGCACACCCTATATCTCACCACCCCTCTGAATTTAGCCTACTCCGTCTGGGGTTTTATAACGTCCACATTGAGAACCGCTGGTCTTATACAAGATCATTATGTTATATTTTCCAAGGGATATAACCTCTGTCAACTCTTGCTACATTCTCCGACCATCTTAATCTTCTGATTCTAGGTCTTGGCATCAAGGACGTGTGTTTCGCGAGCCGCGGAAGCTAAACTTTAACAGCTTGATAATTAACGAGGCGTATGATATACCGGTTTTAACTTGTTAAATTCTGCAGCTGCCTCCCCTGATGTAGTGATCCCGTAGCACCTGCCTTTCCTTTTGTTTCCCGCTGTTACTCTCATCCTAGGAGGTCAGAACCGAGACCCCACACACAAAAAACAATTTAAAAGAATTACCGAACTCTTTTCATGATCCATTTCGTGTGATAATCGATTCCAAAAGATGCTGAGGAAGAAAGCTGAAGATAATGCACGAGACAGCAAAAAGAACAGATGCAAGAGATTTTAAAAAAAGTAATCGATAACACACAATCCTGAAATAGAGGCACCGTGTTAACGAGAATAATTATAAATCAGGGTAGAACCGATTAACTAAGGAACTACTAAAATTGTTTTGGGGAAACATCTCTGAAACCAAGCAGAATATCTTCCTGCAAAGCGAGGCGCACCAGACTGCAGTGCACGCTTACATGTCATTGAATAAAATGAATACAGTTGCTCTTCGATTTACGATATTTCGGTTTTACGAAATCACATTGGCGATGCACGTTTAGTCTTGTGCTTTGACAGACTGGATGGCTGGCTAATATCTTCAGTTGCTTGTTGAATTGGTTAAATGCAAACTTGAGATGTCTTGACAGCCGCGGCTATTGCAGCTATCTTGAACCAAGATTCCGACGATGGTTTGTTGAAAGTTTCTTTCTTCTGGGTCTTCATAAAGAATAGAAAAAGAAACCGAAACATAACAACGAACCACATCCAATACACCAACTACAAAGACATCAGCAAACCAGCCTCTTCCGCCTTAGGACAGGCCACTGCAGACTACTAAGCCACCTCCATCGACTTAAAATGTCTCACACAGACGAGTGTTCATGTGGCAGCTGAGTACAGATTCCAGAACATATACTTCAAGAGTGCCCAAACCATGCAGACCTGAGGCGTGAGACATGGCCAGAAGACACGGATGTGACCAACATGTAGAAGTTATTCTTCTACTACAGCCCTTCATTCTGCCGATGTAGAAGTTATTCTCCCACTAAAGCCCTTCATTCTGCCGATGTAGAAGTTATTCTCCTACTACAGTCCTTAATCTCCCACTAAAGCCCTTCATTCTGCCGATGTAGAAGTTATTCTCCTACTACAGCCCTTCATTCTGCCGATGTAGAAGTTATTCTCCCACTACAGTCCTTCATTCTGCCGATGTAGAAGTTATTCTCCCACTACAGTCCTTCATTCTGCCGGTGTAGAAGTTATTCTCCCACTACAGTCCTTCATTCTGCCGATGTAGAAGTTATTCTCCTACTACAGTCCTTCATTCTGCCGATGTAGAAGTTATTCTCCTACTACAGTCCTTCATTCTGCCGGTGTAGAAGTTATTCTCCCACTACAGTCCTTCATTCTGCCGATGTAGAAGTTATTCTCCCACTACAGTCCTTCATTCTGCCGGTGTAGAAGTTATTCTCCTACTACAGTCCTTCATTCTGCCGATGTAGAAGTTATTCTCCTACTACAGTCCTTCATTCTGCCGGTGTAGAAGTTATTCTCCTACTACAGTCCTTCATTCTGCCGGTGTAGAAGTTATTCTCCTACAAAAATCGTTCATAAAGACCCACGAAACTGTGGTAGAAAAATTCAGATCAAAATGAATTATTATTTTCGGCATATAAATAATAATAATAATAATAATAATAATAAGGACAGTAATTTAGCTTTATAGTATTCACTTGTGGTAGAAACTGATTGGTCCTAAAACATTAGACCTTTACTGATCTCTGACAAGAGAAAAGCTAGGAGTCCTGCTGGGTCGATGGACTAGACCCTGTGAAGCATAGTTTGAAGCATAGTGTGATACACTACTTTTTGTTTTTCATTCTGTGTCCCGTAAAATCTGAATACAGCAGGGGTATGATGTATATGATAACGATTGTTGCCTCCTACATTTGTCTTTCATTCTATGCTCCATAGGATCTAAACACAACAGGGGTATGAAGTGTCTGATATAGATTGTTGCCTCCTACATTTGTTTTTCATTCTATGCTCCATAGAATCTGACACACAGCAGGGGTATTAAGTGTTAATCCTTCACATATCTAGGCTACTACTGCTTTCATAGCTCCCCCCTCCTAAAACAAAGCATTTTTCTCTCAGTTGGTTATGATCCCCCCCCCCCCCCCCAACCCCCACAAACACCCTCTACTAGCCCTTCCTTCACCACCCCGCTGGATCTTCACGCCTTTTGGGGGAGCCATCAATCTAAAAGGAGTCTCAAAAAGTTCCAGACAATTAATTCTTCTCAAAAACTCTCCCTATCAGAGCATTTCGCCTTGCTTAAAATCCTGCCCATTATACTTGAAGATTACCGCAACACTCCCGAATAGTTCTTCGCGTTTCAACAGAATCCTGCGAGTGCAATCTTTCATAGGGAGACTTTTGGACGAAATCCTGTTCGAGTGATTGCTTTCGCTAAGATCATGAATTTAAAACGGTAAAATATGACTTTTTAGACATTTTTGGCCTCGGCAAATATGAGAAGATCACAAGGTCCTCAGAAATAGAAAGTCTTTTGGAAATTCCCCCTCCCCCCCTTTTTTTAAAAACTATCGATCTACGTGGGAAGCTGGAAAATATATTTCTGTATATTGAAATCTGAACTTGTTTACGATAAATCGCAGGAAAAGAAATTCTAGTGCACTGAGCGATGAAATACAGGCTGTTAGCTGTCTAATATGTTTCTACAGTTATATAGATGGGTTGAAATTCGGTCATTCAGATACAGAACACAGACACGCCTCATCATCATCAGTCCTCTGTACTCCCAATGGAGCATAAAGCATCAAAAAATGGTTCCCCAGCCAGTCCCGGTTTGAGCAAGATTGGATACCTTACACCATGCCGCCCTTCCCGTTTCATTTAGCTCTTTCTGTAATATACGTGTCCATGCCTTCAATGGATTGCCACTTCTCTCTTCCCTTGAGCTGTCCAAGTCAAGACGGTATAGCGGGTGTCTTGTCTTTTTTCTCTGTTACATACTATATGGTCTAGCCATTTCCATCGTCTTTTGACCTCTTTAGTAAAGTTCTCATAGAATCTGAACACAGTGGGGGTATTAAGTGTTTGATATAGATTGTTGCTTCCTACCTTTGTTTTTCATTCTGTTTCATAGAATCTGAATACATGAGGGGCATGGAGTGTTCAATATAGATTGTTGCTTCCTACATTTGTTTTTCATTCTATGTTTCATAGAATCTGAATACAGGAGGGGTATTAAGTGATTGATATAGATTGTCTTCAGTGGCTTGCGCCCCCCCCCCCCCCCCGCATCTCTTCCCTTGAGTTGTTCAAGTCAAGACGGTATAGCGGGTGTCTTGTCTTTTTTCCCTATTTATTTGTGTTTGACATAGTGTCTTGTCTTTATAATCTTGTCTATATAATGTCTTGTCTTTTTTCCCTATTTATTTTTGTTTGATATAGATTGTCTTCAATGGCTTGCCCCCCCCCCTTCCCTTGAGTTGTTAAGTCAAGACGGTATAGCGGGTGTCTGTCTTTTTTCCCTATTAAATACTATGTGGTCCAGCCATTTCCATCTTCGTCTTTTGACCTCTTTAGTAAAATTCTCAGGGGCCTGGTCGTTTGGTTACTTCCTTCTTTGTATGAGACAGGCAAATAATAGGTGGGTTGTAGGTAAGTAGGCAGGTAGGCAGGTAGGTAAGTATGCGTGTTGTAATAGGTAGAAAGGAGGGAAGTTACTTGTAGGAGGTAGGCGGGTAGAAGGAACGGACGAACGAACTTTATTTGAAGACGGGT